>CM064555.1:0-46911 GCA_032716605.1 Paralithodes platypus
CTGGATAAAAAGAAAGCAGAGCAAGCCTGCATAAACTTTAAATTTGAATTTAATGTGTAACATGGAGCGCTAAAAAATGTCGTAACCTACGTAAAATCCAGGAGAAACATATGCACACATTATCATTATCCAGTTTCTAGTTTCGAGTTGAATTATATAGTATATAAATGTAAAATTTACCAGTAGGCCTAATCCTATTATGTGCAATATGAGGCTGCAAATAAACTGGACTGTCGAATCAAGCGATGTTCTCACTCTTGTTGCTAGATTCTATTAATCAAGTTTTCACTTTAGCAAATTATCCAATTTATCCAATCATAATTTCTAAATACTAATATTCTTCTGTTATTTTACCTGCATGTACGGTATATATGCTGTTCAAACTAAATATATACATTTAAATAGCCGGCTATCTCCTTCAACTATGTATTGAATAGGAACTACAAGTTATTATGAGCTTGATAGTAATTTATTGTATATACTAAATTTAGTGTGGACAAATAATACGGAAGTACTGTATGTGAAAATGAATCACTATTGAATAATAATATAACGAATATACTATTATATAACTCGGTATAACATAATTATCTTATGTTGATATACTGTATACCAGGCCCAGATGGCTGCAGTAAAATAGGAAAGAAGAGTAATTGGACAGAGGAAGAACAAGATAAGAAGTGAGAAGTACAGTAGAAGACTGAATGTTCTCGCGCTCAACCAAGTTGCTTCATTGTTGATATATAATGAAAATTAGTCACTATTATAGTCACTGTCCTGAGTACTTGAGAGTGTGACCTGATGTACTGCAGCACATTATATAGAATAGAGAGATCAAGTAACGAAATTAGTGAAATAATGTGTTAATATTTGATCGTTGAATGTACGGTACTCGATACTAATTAAATGAGACTATATAGAAAACTATCTATCTTTTGTCGGACGCCTTATTTCCCTTTATGGGGGGTGGCCATACACAATACTCCCCCAAGCAGACCTGTCCTACATGAGGACTACCTTTGCCAGTGTATTCAAGGACTACAGGATTAACCACTCAACTCCAAGGTCCTCTATGTATCCTCTTAGCACTATTTTTCAACAGTGGTGGGTCGCTAGTCCATCCACCAACCTGTAAATTGGTGTAAGCCTTTTCAATGGGAATGTCTCTCTCACTCTTGAGAGAGAGAGAGAGAGAGAGAGAGAGAGAGAGAGAGAGAGAGAGAGAGAGAGAGTAATAGAGAGAGAGAGAGAGAGAGAGAGAGAGTAATAGAGAGAGTGTGAAAGAGATGGAGAGAGTTAGTGATGCCTGGCCATCCTAGGACCTGACTCTCCCTCCAGGGCTTTAGAAACTCCGACCGGGGAGGGGCAGGCGAGACTCACAGGCACTACCACCCATGTATAGGGAGACCCGCGCTAAGTGTTTACAGTATCAGTTTTTGCTTACTCCTGGGTGAAACATTTTGCGTGTTAACTTTTCAAAAATTGTTGAGCATATATTGTTTGTTTAAAGCATAAATGTCAATACCGAAATTATACAACACAATGAACCTATTTAAGTTACTGTAATTAAAAGGAAATTTTAAACATTATAAAAATTATGTATTTCTTGTCATAGCTTGGCAAAACATATACAGTATATGTTTTTTTCTGTGCGTATGACGGAGACAAAAGGCAAAGCTGCCTCTAACAAGTGTCTCTCCCCAAAACGAAATTACCAAATACAAATTCGCCAGGTAAATAACAAATGGAGTATAGACAATGCACTGTAAACATCACTAAAATGAAAAGAAGAGGCCCGTAAATGGACACTATCGACAATCTCATTCAATACGACGTACAGTATAATAGTTGTGCTTTACCTTTACCTTCTGACACTTAGACCGTAAACAAATTGTATTATCGGCCATTTTCTTAGATTTATGACCGTGAATTACGGCATTATATTGACAATAGTGCTGCCTGTCCTGTGACCGTAAGAAACAACCATATTATCTCACACAATGAAGACCGAAGCGTCCAAACTCTCCCCGTGGATGGTTGTGGAGGTAGTGAAAGCCAGCCAGCCAGCCAGCCAGGGAGGGTATGATGATGATGAGGTAGAGAGAAGGAAAGTGAGCCGTGGGGCCGCGTGCCAACAGTGAGAGCCAAGCTACAACATTCCACGCATATTCCGGCACTTAGATGGTGCAGGTATTTGGCACGGGCACTGGAAAATGTGGGAGTGTCTGCAACAAATATTTGGCATGGAATGTATCGAATGGGTGGGAGGTATGTGACCCTAATGCATCAAGTATTGCATACAGTGATACATGTGACACATGTGTAGCAGGTGGTGTAGCGTAGACTATATATGGAAAATGGATGTCATTAACTGTATCCAATTTCGTTGCACAGAAACTAGCACATATGTTGGAATTTATAATGCTTGCCGGAACAAATATGTTTCCATAATACTATTTGGTATAGCATGCAGTGAATAATAGTTATCCGAGATTAGCAAATGAGTGAATTGTGATGTAATAAATACACGTAGCTCGATGTAGCTAATTTAGGACAATATTAACACTAACCTTTACGACATAGGTGTGATTGCATGACGGTCATAAATGAACATCTTATCACCGAGACACATTACGCATTTAAGAATGAATTATATTGATATCTGAAACATCTGGTAATTAAACTGCAATTTTCGAATATCACCACTCATTGTCTGAAGTCGGTAATACACGAATGTTCGTTGTCTCAACTTCCAAAGTCTACACTGGACTGGCAGTTTATGAGGTTGCGTTCTTTAAACATTGTTTTATCATTAAAATGAATCCATCATTCTATTTTCCGATACCAGTGCAACCAATTCGACAGGTGTTGCCGTAAACATCTTGACTATTAAAAGATTTACAATAACATGTCTCGCGTGGTACCCCCTCTATTCTAAACTCGATGCTCGGATAAACTGTTTCTAACATTTTCTCTCCAACGCGTTTGATTGATGCCTAATGATGTGGTATCGTGACCATTCAAACTCTTGCCAGACTCATTGGTAATTAAAATCCCTATAGTTTCTATATGTTGATCTCGAATAGCCATGAAGAACAAATTTAAACTTTAAGAAAATCTCGATAAGTACCTGTCAATCTTTTAAAGCCATATATCTCATTGCTCGAACACAATGTCCACAGTTGTAAACACGCCCAATGAGCATCTGAACGAGTAGACTAAGGTATTTTGGTACCGGGTACAACATTAGTTTAATAATTAAAATACCCGAGTATACATTATTGTACTCTGACACGTGAGTTCGTATAGAACAAAATATGCTATTAAGTTAGTGAATACATAATATATAGAGATATACATGAATCACTACAATATTGTAACCTTATTGAGTTTTACACATAATGTGCTTGAAAGCACTTCGACCTGGTATTTCACTAAAAGCAAGAGCAAATTAAAGCTACTGTTAAGTGTTTTCAAGCTTAGAAAGAACATCTCGGAGTTAGAAACGAAAGGTATCTCCAGAAAATAGCATTAGTTTGATAGATTTTCATTCACACCTAAAATACATGTAAACACACCGCAACACATACACACACACACACACACACACATGTAACCACGCGTAAATTGTGTCGAGGTATTTGACTCATTACGAACACAATTATATCCTTTACTTAATAATTAATTATCAAACAAGGACTACCTAATTACAGTAAACGCATTCATCCAATGTTATCCAAATCTGTTAATAGATTCTTGAGATATCCTATTGATAAGCAAACACACAAGAGGTAATATTATATATTATCCTTTAAGATTTGGGGGTATATACAAAAAACCTATTTCAATACGGAGACTGCTATATTTCAACCACTGCCTGATAATTTCAATACGGAGACTGGTATATTTCAACCACTGCCTGATAATTTCAATACGGAGACGGCTATATTTCAACCACTGCCTGATAATTTCAATACGGAGACTGCTATATTTCAACCACTGCCTGATAATTTCAATACGGAGACTGCTATATTTCAACCACTGCCTGATAATTTCAATACGGAGACTGCTATATTTCAACCACTGCCTGATAATTTCAATACGGAGACTGCTATATTTCAACCACTGCCTGATAATTTCAATACGGAGACTGCTATATTTCAACCACTGCCTGATAATTTCAATACGGAGACTGGTATATTTCAACCACTGCCTGATAATTTCAATACGGAGACGGCTATATTTCAACCACTGCCTGATAATTTCAATACGGAGACTGCTATATTTCAACCACTGCCTGATAATTTCAATACGGAGACTGCTATATTTCAACCACTGCCTGATAATTTCAATACGGAGACTGCTATATTTCAACCACTGCCTGATAATTTCAATACGGAGACTGCTATATTTCAACCACTGCCTGATAATTTCAATACGGAGACTGCTATATTTCAACCACTGCCTGATAATTTCAATACGGAGACTGCTATATTTCAACCACTGCCTGATAATTTCAATACGGAGACTGGTATATTTCAACCACTGCCTGATAATTTCAATACGGAGACTGGTATATTTCAACCACTGCCTGATAATTTCAATACGGAGACTGGTATATTTCAACCACTGCCTGATAATTTCAATACGGAGACTGCTATATTTCAACCACTGCTGATAATTTCAATACGGAGACTGGTATATTTCAACCACTGCCTGATAATTTCAATACGGAGACTGGTATATTTCAACCACTGCCTGATAATTTCAATACGGAGACTGCTATATTTCAACCACTGCCTGATAATTTCAATACGGAGACGGCTATATTTCAACCACTGCCTGATAATTTCAATACGGAGACTGGTATATTTCAACCACTGCCTGATAATTTCAATACGGAGACTGGTATATTTCAACCACTGCCTGATAATTTCAATACGGAGACTGGTATATTTCAACCACTGCCTGATAATTTCAATACGGAGACTGGTATATTTCAACCACTGCCTGATAATTTCAATACGGAGACTGGTATATTTCAACCACTGCCTGATAATTTCAATACGGAGACTGGTATATTTCAACCACTGCCTGATAATTTCAATACGGAGACTGGTATATTTCAACCACTGCCTGATAATTTCAATACGGAGACTGGTATATTTCAACCACTGCCTGATAATTTCAATACGGAGACTGGTATATTTCAACCACTGCCTGATAATTTCAATACGGAGACTGGTATATTTCAACCACTGCCTGATAATTTCAATACGGAGACTGCTATATTTCAACCACTGCCTGATAATTTCAATACGGAGACGGCTATATTTCAACCACTGCCTGATAATTTCAATACGGAGACTGCTATATTTCAACCACTGCCTGATAATTTCAATACGGAGACTGCTATATTTCAACCACTGCCTGATAATTTCAATACGGAGACTGCTATATTTCAACCACTGCCTGATAATTTCAATACGGAGACTGGTATATTTCAACCACTGCCTGATAATTTCAATACGGAGACTGCTATATTTCAACCACTGCCTGATAATTTCAATACGGAGACGGCTATATTTCAACCACTGCCTGATAATTTTAGCTAACAATATTAACCCTCTGAGTACCAGCGACGAGTTATATTTTATTATATCTATATTTAGACGACATTATGCAGCTTAGGAAGGATCTGTGTTAGTTAAAAGGGGGTTGTTTGAGATAGTTTGAAGCCTAATTAAGGGGAGGCAGACCGTTTTTCTGGACCCCCTTCTCCCTAATGATTAGCCCCACTAGTTTTGAGATCATAAGACGTTCGGCCCATTAGTTTGGCGATTTTAGCTCCTTTCGCCCCATTTCGTTGTAAATTTTAAGACTTTTCGTGCCATTTAGGTGTCGATTATTTCCTGGCGAGCGAGAGCGAGCCTGCAATTTTAAGAGGAACAGGCCTTTGGCCGGGACATTTTTCTACCGAAAAATTTACAAATTTATCTTGAAGTGGGGTCTAGGGGGGGTTTTTCTAAGCTTGATGGAGGTCTAGGGAGGAAACTAAACAAACATATGAATAAATGAATTAATAGACCAAACAAACGGCCAGTCTCCCCTTAATGCTAGAGATCCTTCCTAAGCTGAACATAATCCTCTAATAGTTGCTAGAATATAATGAATATTACGTACCTGGTTCTGAATGGGTTAAATAAGTAGACTGAGATATAGGAGATTTTTAGAGGCCAATAACAAGCGCAGCACCGGTCCCCCCCCCCCCCCCCCCCCCCCCCCCCCCTCCAGGCCAGGAGTCGTCCCTCGGGCACTGAGATAACTGGGAATCATTTCACCTTTAGAAAGTTAACCATTAGAAAATACGATAACGCATTCCTTTTCTGTTTTCTGGCTATTGTCAAACTATTTTATTCAGATTAGATAGGGGCTTCCTTGATCATATTCACATCCTTGCCGATATTTAGTTAGCTTCTTTACCTTTTCTCAATTTTGTGCCATATGGCCTCGGTCACCTGGTGCGTAGTATTCATTAATGTAATGTAATGTATTTAGATTAGAAAGGGTATATGGAAGTCAGCGGGTTGATTGCGATTGTCTTTACGCATATAATTCCCACTGATCCATTCTAAATTGTATTAAATCGTCTAATGACAGCCAAAATCAATGTTCAAAATGCGTAATAATCTTGAAATGGTGTCAGACGAGAGCCTTTACCGCCAACATTAAGGGAGACCACCTCGCTTGTTTTCTCTTTCTCACCCTCTCTCTTTGGCTTGTATCCATTCGACCCCATTCAGCCTACTGTTTTAAGACGTTTACCCCCATCTAGGTGTCTATAGTTTCCTGGCGAGCGGTAGCGAGCCAGCTATATATATTTTTGTTTTGACAGCAAGCTAAATTTGTACTTTTTTCGATAGAAAAAAATTCTCTGGCGAAGCCGGATTTCTCCATACAATGCTGGCTCGCTATCGCTCGCCAGGAAGAAATAGACACCTGGATGGGGATAAACGTCTTAAAACAGTTGGCTGAATGGGGCCGAATGGATACAAGCAAGAGAAAGAGAGAAAAGGAGAGAAAGATAAAAACAGCCGGTGACCCCCCTTAATCCACAACTTGTTTATGGTAGCGTTTTGAGACTATTATAGGTACTACTCTACCTCAAGTAGAGTAGAGGTACATTATAATAAGTGACATAACTCTTATATACGTGTATTTCAAATGTACCCGGGTCAGAATTGCGGAGTTGAGGGAAGGTCTTTTTATTTTTTGTATTTATTTTTATTCATTTATTTTTATTTTTGTATCTGTAGGCCCTGGCATATTACCTTTCTACCTCAACATCCTGCTATTCAAACGAGTAGACTATTTCAGTTAATGGCGTTCATGTTAGCCATTTGTGGAAGGTTAACAATACTGAAAATTGTTGTAACAATAATAAGGATACTTTATTGTTAGCAATATTTTTTTAACATGTTGTCAACTAAATTTGAAATGGCCCTCATGGTATCTAAGATTGTATATATCATTACGCATATTACATATTTTGTTTTATCAATTTTCTATAAATTCTTTGACAGTCCTTCCATGCTGCATTGTGATATATTGCCACTTTTTCTTGCCAGCTTTCGCCGAATAGATTGGTAGAAAGGTGCTTGGATTGTTTTCTACAACCACACTTTTATTAAAGTACTTCATATTGCTTGTTTCTTATATTCTTGCTGCACACATAATTGCTTTGGTATATAACTAAGTGAATACCTACTTCGTTACTTCACGTTTTGCTATGGTTATCATTAGACAAGTTTATGTAGCTTAGGAAGGATGTTTGTTTTTTCTTCTTCTAAAATGCTTCTTTCAACATAGCAGAATAGCATAGGAGGGCAAAAAAATATATATCGCATCCATAACCCCCCCGAACGAACGGGGGTTCACCCACACACCCCAATCAACAAAATTTTTCCCCTTCAGCCCAAATTTTGTTTTTGTTGTGTTTGTCTAAAAGGCTTCTGTACACAATAGAAACTATCATATGAGGGCATAAACACCTATATGACATCCCTAGCCCCCCCCCCCCCCCAATGGCCCCAATATCATGGATTTATATAAAAATTCTTGGGAAAGTTTGTGTAAGGGCTGCTGAATGAAGCTCTGTCTACATTAGTTTCCCATACATCTCAGTTCTCTCTAACAGCTTATTAATAGAAAACGTCTCTGGTAGGAGAAACTAAGCTATGTTCCCCAAAATTATGGGAATATTGCTATGATTATAATAGTTTTGCGATTTTCAGAGATCATATATGGCAACTCGCAAGTGTAATGACACTTTTGTATATTGCTTTGCTTCGTTCCCCTTCTACACACTATATATAGGACTATATAGCAACGGCAGAGCGTTTAGATAATGGCCAAATCTCAAATATTTTCCAAGATTCGACCTTTTTCATGTCGAAATTTGCACTACCCAAAAAATATAAATATAATATATATTTGTTCAGCACCTTCTATTATTCAATATGGGAAACCGAGAACGCACCGTTGTAGGGGATGCTTGTAGGATACGCCAGAAAAAAATTGGGGGAAATTTGAACAATTTTCAATGACACATTAGATTTTTCATATAGTGCAATGAAATTCGCGCTCATGCGCGCACGCACTTAGAGAGCTGATTTTTTTTTCAGAGTCTTAGTATTTCCATTGGTATTAAGATGGTATAATGCCAGAAACAAAATCTCTTATACAGGGTGAATTGGGGGTGTAAGGTTCAGCCTCCCCAATTAAAGTGGTAAATTGCAACTTGAGTAATCCTCTGACTTTCATCTCTCCTTCCAAAATTTATACAATCTTCTAACAATTGCCAGCAATAACGTATGAAGGTTTTTGACTTGTCCAATTGAGAGACTTAGTGCAACACGACCGAAAGATGTAGTGCTCCAAACTTTACACAACATTCAATAGAATATAGACAACTAGTTGTTGTCATAAAATTTAATGGTCTGCTACAGAAATGGCCATTAATGTATTAAGCTGGAGTCTCAACACCAAACATATTCTACTTTGTCTAGTTCCCGATACCAATGTTAAAGTCAAAGAAATATTGCGAGAATATACTAGCTCTTAGACAATTGCTGGATAAGGGGCTTGTGTGACATCACCTTTTTACGATAGTCTATTCATTACGACGAATGTATAAACTGCGAATTATAGCCTCTTGTAACGCAGGGAGGGCTGGAGTAAATGGGATGCAAATGTAAATGCCTATTTACTGTTGGATTCTTCCTTAATGGTGGAAGTGCTAAGTATTGAGCTAGTCCTTTTCGAGTAATTAGCGCTAGGCGGAATGCATTTCTCGAGAGCCATAACCATTTGACAATAATGTGAGCGCTTCATCATAGTGGTTCAACTGGCCACTTGCGAATTTTAGTCTATAAGGAAGTTGGAGGTGTAAACATTGATATAATATAATCAATTAACTTCACTCCCAACACCAATATTGTAGGCTTCTGGTGGATAGGAAGTGGGATTTGGTTGGTTTTATGTATTTATATAATATCTACTACGACCGTATTTTAGCTGATGATTCTGTTTAATATCAATGTATACAGCTCCAGCTTCCTGATAGCATGAAATTAGCAAGTGGTCTATTAGGATGAACAAAGTGTGTAGTGTGTACAGTACTGTGACCTATACAGTACATGGTGTGTTAGTGTTGAAGCGGCTGTATTCACGAGTGTGGCGTGTGAGGAACCCCAATGTTTTAACTCTCTTAATTACAATGTTTGTACCTAAGCTATTAATGACGATGGTGCTATTATTCACTCAATTTTTATATCAATCGACGATTGTATTTAGTTTATAATGTATGGGTTTTAGAGGATTACTTGAGATAGTTTGTATCACTTTACTGCCTATTGATCCTTCCTAATTTGCAAAATCTGTCCAAATGATAACCACATACGCCCGACAGAGATTGACCGATCTCTTCAATCGGTATTAACTTATTCAACCAAGCGTTCATGTTTGTTCATTATTAACGTTTCAGCCAGCTTACTTGTTGAAATAAGGTGGCTGTAGGCTGGAACTCTTTGAAATAAAGTGCTTCAGATTATTCAATAAAACTAGCCCGGTATTTCTGGCAGGTCCTCCCAAGTTAAATAAAATCGCCTGAAGGTAGGTAGAATGAAACATTCACATCTGCCATCAGACTGAAATGGATACTAAGGCTGTTTATTTCCATATGCTAATAATTTAACGGGTTCACATTTGATAGCAGAGAACACACTCATACTTTAGCATAAGCATACTGTAAATTAATTATGATATTAAACAAGATATCAATAGGGGAATTAAAGTGTTTATAATAACTTACCCTTTATAGGCATAATTGTAGTGATAAATCAATCTAATTTAACAATGATATACCAATGATAAGGTATATCAAGTAATACAGTTAATATTACTATCACATCCATACCGAACTTGAATTAGCTTACCTTGTCTATATCTTTGATGTTTTAGTGTTCACACTTTACTATACTCGATTTGTTTTAAGTTAGCGATTAGTTTATTCCATTAGCAGCTGAATGATCGACATAGAATGAAAACTAATAAGCTGATATGTCACTGTATCATGTTAATGCCAAGAGTTCATAATTAAAATATGAATTGGCTATCGAACTTATTAAAAGCTGAATAATTCAGGAGGGCATAAGTATATTTCTCTGACTGCTCTTGCCGGCTTGCATGATAAAGATACCGTACATAGTGATTAATATGATTATCATTAGAAAACACAAACCAATTAAAAAATCAAAACATTCCCTATTAAAGCAAGAAATATATCGTACTGATTGTCTACACACGTAGTGTAACTGCAGTCATTTTCCCAAACCGAAAATGTCTAATGATTCTATATTAGCTTTGCCGCATCTTCGCCTCGACGAAAACAATAATACAAAGAATAATATACAATAATCATATGAACTTTCTGAATTGTAATTATCTGATTTAATGGGAAAGAATAGTCATCGTGCTAGCAACATGATTATTTTGCGTGATTATTGTATTCTGATAAGGTAAAGAAGATGAATAAATAGATATTCGTTGAATATCTTTTGACGACAGTCATTAAGTAATGTATATTGACCCTGCAGTCTAGTATTTCAAAGTATGTCGGCATCAATAATAATATATACAGAACCGATTAGGATTTGTATATATTTGTTTATTACATATATAATTATTCAAACATAATTACTTACGGAGAACAAAAATCAGGATGAAAAATATATAAATTACTGTAAATGCATCATGTTTGGTAAAATATATAAAGTACTGTAAATGCATCATGTTTGGTAAAATATATAAAGTACTGTAAATGCATCATGTTTGGTAAAATATATAAAGTACTGTAAATGCATCATGTTTGGTTAAATATATAAAGTACTGTAAATGCATCATGTTTGGTAAAATATATAAAGTACTGTAAATGCATCATGTTTGGTTAAATATATAAAGTACTGTAAATGCATCATGTTTGGTAAAATCCTCTGTTCAATAATATAAGCGTTAAGGGGGGATGGGCCGGTTTTCTGGACCACTTTCTCCCTCATGTTTAGCCCCATTAGTTTTCAGATGTTAAGATGTTTGCCCCATTAGTTAGTCGATTATAAGACCTTTCGTCCCATTTTTCGTCAATATTTAGACCTTTCGTGCTATTTAGATGTCAATTTTTCCCCTGGCGAACGATAGTGAGCCTGTAATGTTGGAAGAACCAGCCTTCGGCCGTATTTTTCTACCGAAAAATGTACAAATTATTCTGGAAGGGGGATCTAATGGATGTTTTTTATTTTATTTGATGGAGGTCTAGGGAGGAAACTAAAACAATAATGAATACATGCAAAAATCGCCCAAAAAGTGAACCATCCCATAAACTATTATCTACTTGAAATGTGTTAGGAAGATTCACGTCAACTGAAAAATAAACAAATAAACCTTTACGATTTATGGTAATTATCGTTTTCACTATATTATGTATAACACTAAACAATTGTACTCCGCTGTGGAAGGTATTCCAGGGATTTAAGGGGTAAAATCTCCATTAACTCACTCACGCTAAACATAATTTCGTAAACATAATTATGTTGTCTATGAGCAGCTGGAAAAAGGGAAATTTTCATCGTATTCTGAAAGGGTTAGGTAATGCTAGAAAGGGACAAAATAACACCACTTTCACTGACCATGTGTCTAATTATTGAGTCTTGGAAACGTTTCTGAAGCGCAGCATTACACAACAGAAACGACTGACAGGTCCTTTCACGGGGTGTCACTCAGTGTGATTAAGGGGAGATGGGCGGTTTTTTTTTTTGGTCGATTAGTTAATTTATTTATTTATTTCTTAGTTTCCTCGATATACCTCCTTCAAGCTTAGAAAAACACCCCCTAGATAAATATGTACATTTTTCGGTAGACAAATTTCCCGGCTTAAAATCTCAGGCTCGCTATCGCTCGCGAGGAAAAAATCGACACCTAAATATCACAAAAGTTTTTAAAATTGACAACGAAATGGGGTAGAAGGTGTTAAAATCGCCAAACTAATGAACCGAACGTCTTATAATCTTAACACAAATGGGACTTAACACGAGAGAGAAAGGGGACCAGAAAATGATCCATCTCCTCTTAACCTCTTTATCTTAATAATTTTAATATTTTAATATACCATGACGCGTTCTTTACTTTTTTTCGCTATTATACACAAATTTGACTGAGTTTAGAAAGGGCTTCTGGGATTACAAAAGTATGATTGAGATAGCCAATATCCATGATGAAACTCATCATAATAGGTAAGAACAAAAACACCTGCCAGAATAACATACAATAAATATAAACAGAAGCCCAACAAATAATAAAGAAATATATAATATCACTGAGCTGAGTTATTTTCCCTCGGTGTAGTCTAGGCTACCTTAGTTTAACCCCTTCTGTACCAGCGACGTTAGTGACTCCTATTAAAAACAAAATAAATAAATAAAATTAAAGAAAATAAACAAATAAATAATTAATTACCTTCACACACACACACACACACAAATGAATACAGTATATCCCACGACGCTATCGTTCAGTATGTTTCACTTCGTGGAAATTATTCGAAGCTATAATCAATGATAAACTAGAAAGTAATTTAGATTGTATATATATATATATATATATATATATATATATATATATATATATATATATATATATATATATTGTATGTATATACAGTATATGATTACAAACTTTACATAGATTCCGAAATATACTTTCATGGCTGACTATTATCATACATTTTCCGTGGTATCTTTAACATATACGACAAATATGCATAAACCCGTTAACAGAGTTTATCTTTAGTTCCAAAACACTTTTGAGAATGACCCTCTACTTCACGAAATAGACGGACATGTTCTACGGAATGAGGAATTGAATTCAGAGCAAATAGAATGCCTACAGATAAACAATAAGGCCTTGAACTGGATAACTGCCACGAGCAGTGTAAACAATTGCAGGTGGTGCAAACATCGCAAGCAAAGGAAATTCCCCATCGGACACACATCAGATTAGAAATTATCTTGACAAATTATCCAAATGGGTTCGGATCTGACAAATTAAATTTAATATAGATAAATGCAAGGCGTTTCATATAGGTAGCAAGATGAAAAAGGGAAACTACTCGATGAAGAACCTTCACCTCCAGAGTGTAAGCAGATAAACTGACCTTGGAATAACTACATACTGATTTAATAATTTCCCAACAATTTTATAATATAATGAAGCAAGTAAAGAAAATAGCAGGTTTTATTGGGAGGGTTAGTTTGCTTCTTAGACCTCTTATCAATGTAAAGAAAACACCCCGAAGACCCCCCTTCGAGATACATTTGTACGTTTTCATGTAGTACAAAGGAGTACAAAGGAAATCAAGCAACAACAGATCTAGTGACCCTTCAAGGCTGCTTATCCTCCAAAACACTGAGGATCAAGTGTCCAAACAGTGGTTTAGAGTGGGTAAGGGAACATTGGAAAGGGAACTACTGCCCTGGAACTAATGTCCGTGGCAGGATTAGGAAGTTAGTAGGGGACAGATGGGTTAGTAACTGAGGGGAGGATAAAATAAAGTTATTAATTTACAAACCCAGTTAGTCGCGGGTTTGATGCGAGATATTTGTCTAGGCGAAGTTTAAATGAATCAACGGTGCTGCGGTCTATAACAGTCTATAACATGTAGAATAATGTCCCGGCCGCAGGCCGGTTCCTTATAGATTACAGGCTCGTTATTGCTCGCCAGGAAAAAACATTACACCTAAATGGCTAGAAAGGTCTTAACATTGGCAAGGAAATGTGGCGAATGGTTTTAACATCGCCAAACTAATGAGGCAAACTTCTTAGCTTTAATAAATAATGAGACCAAACATGTAGGAGAAAGGAGTCCAGAAAAAAACAAAAGCCTCCCCTTAAACTACAGCTTTCGGACTTCAATTGTTCTATCTAGCCACGAAATTCCCAGGGCTCCTCTCAGCACCTTATACTCCAATCATCTTAAGGGGAGATTTCCACTTGAGGGATTTTTTTCTGGACCCCTTTCTCCCTCATGTTTAGCCCCATTGTTTTTGAGATTTTAAGACGTTCGCCCCATTAGCTTGGCGATTTTAAGAGCTTTCGCCCCATTTCTGTCAATTTTAAGACATTTCGTGCCACTTAGGTGTCGATTTTATCCTGGCGAGCGATAGCGAGCCTTTAATAATAGAGGAACCGGCCTTCGGCCTGAAAAAATTTCTACCGAAAAATGTACACATTTATCTTGAAAGGGGGTCTAGGAGGTTTAATTTTAAGCTTGATGAAAGTTTTTGGGAACAAACTAAAAACCTTCCCTTATCCCTTATTCCCTTCCTTATTCCCTTATCACACGAGCGCATTTTCCTGCTATTTTCGATGAGCACGTCTTACCTCGTAGTATGTTGAGGCTCTATGGCATTTAAATCGAAAACTAGAGCGAGGGTAGATAATGTTAGGTAGCTTAATTCTTATGCCACTTACATTTTGAAGCTGCCAGACTACAATTGCCCGCAATAATTAACGGGAAAGCGCTCGTGTGCCACCGCCTTTCATCTTGGGTTGCGTTTTTTGGTAATGTCGAGGTTTTATTATCATAATATATGTTACATCATAATATTAGCCTGCAACCATTTCGATGTCCATGATCACTACTTTATCTTTTGTCAATACACTCACTGAACCAGTAACCTTTCTTCTTTTCAGCTTTTACTCATAAGGGTTTTCTTTTCTAGATTCCCTTCTCAATAATGCTTATCTTCATTCGTTTTTTGAGAATTTAAGACGTTCGACCCACCCATTAGTTTGGCGATTTTAAGACTGTTCGTGCCATTTAGATGTCGATGCTTTTCTGATTAGCGATAACGAGCCTGCAATTTAGGAAGGACTGCTAAACTATAAATACAAATTTATCCTGAAGTCGGGTCTTGGGGGTATTATTATAATAATAATAATAATAATTACTATTATTATTATTATTATTATTATTATTATATATTTTTTTAGCTTGATCGAGGTCTAGTGAGAAACAAAAATAATAAATAAATACAAAAATAAAAATCTCCCTGTAATAGCCTAACTGTGCAATCAATGGGTCCACTCATCTAAGGGAAACGCATGTTTTCACCAGAGTTAAGAGGCTATAAAGATGAAAGGCTATGGAGAGTTTTGCTTCCTTAATTTCCAGACGTGGTACTTATTAGAAATTAAGTCTTCTTACTGCAACTAAATTATATACTAAAACACATCTGATTGAAGAAAAACAAAACACACACACACACACACACATGCATACACTACTACTAACAACAAACCCTGGATATATTCCCACAGTGATTCATCCTCCTTCCGAAAGAAATCGAAACTGCTCAGACCTGAAGGCTGAGATCAAAATACAGTAGCTTGGTGCAGTTACCACCAGAGTGTGTGTGTGTGTGTGTGCGTGCGCGCGCGCTTAGAACACAAACTTATTACAAATTACTTTGTTTACGAAGTAATTTCGAAGACTCCAACAAATGACGTGGAGGCTTATAGAACGTTAATAAGAGTCTGATTTATATTTCAATGTATATATAATATGTACAGCTTATTAGAGTTGTCTATTTAAATAGATTATCATAACAAATATTCAGGACACGGATATCGAGAGAAGTGTTAAATTATAACTTTGTAAGATTCATAACTGTATCATGATACACTCTACGTCACAAATGGTGACGTCATCTTTAGATTCTATTTCGGACTTAACAAAATTATATTTTGTTTATAGATTATGATTTCTGCATTTCGGGGATTTATTTAAGCTGTTCGAAGAGTTGGAAAGGGCTAGGCTTTGTCCAAGTCTAAAATCCTGGACAGGAATACTTCAAGGGACTGGAGTTCTTGTAAAGGGGCTCTAGTCCTGACGCTATTCTTGACTTACAGTGAGCTGGCTGAATAATGCAGAAGGGTTGATAACCTCTGAAGTCCTATTTTAACTAACTAAATAGGAATACTTAAACACTGAA
Organism: Paralithodes platypus; assembly: GCA_032716605.1. NCBI lineage: Eukaryota > Metazoa > Arthropoda > Malacostraca > Decapoda > Lithodidae > Paralithodes > Paralithodes platypus. The sequence continues at coordinate 16,605 of CM064555.1, forward strand.
TGACAAACACAAGTGATAGTGAGCACTGCCTGATGGAACTCGTCAACACTTTATAGCCAAAACTGAAACATTTGGAATATTATAGGCCTTGTTTAGGTTCGCTACAGATGGCAATGATTGTATGGGCATCATGGCTCGTGAGTTAATATAATGTAATGGGGTGTGTACTCTCTATTTACTAAAGGTTATAAAGCTCCCACGGTGTTGGTTGATCTAATAAAACAGGAACACCGCTCTGACCACACTCCCACCGCTGGCTTACTCTCACTCAGCCACTACAGGAGGAAGTTGGGTTGTGTGTTTGTTGTTGTTGTTCCCCAAGCTGCCTGGCCGAACAGCCCCAAGGCCCAGAGCAAGGCCATAACCGAGCGCCCCCACAGAACCCTCCCTGCCGACCACAATAAAGCCTGGGTGACCGAAGCCACTCCATGGCGGGGAGCTGAAGAGGGTGCAGAAACGCCCGGGAAACCAAAGACCCACCCAGGGCTCTGTGCCCCTCAGCAATTATGAAGAGAAAGTTGAGGGACAAAGGAAAAATGTGACGCTTTGGCTTCCAATCTTGGTAGATTGGGATGACCTCCCAATCTACCAAGATTGGAAGCCAAAGCGTCACATTTTTCCTTTGTCCCTCAACTTTCTCTTCATAATTGCTGAGGGGCACAGAGCCCTGTGCCCTGTCCACGGAAGAGACGCCGTCACTTGAGATCTAGAAAATATATAAGGAAAAGGAACAGTCAAAGTAAGTTATGGGTATGGCAGAGATCGCTCAGTTCTCACTCTGATAGACCAGCCCATCACCAGTGTGTTTGTTGTTGTGTTGGGTGTTTTTATGTTTGTTGTGTTTGTGGCAGTGTCTCGGTGTGTGTGTGTGTGTGTCTAGTTATGTAGGTGTGTTGGAGTCTCTTGTGTATCAGCCTGTTTGTGTGCTTGTTTATGTCGGTGTGTGTCTGTGTTTCAGCGTGTTTGATATGCGCGCGTGTGTGTGTGAATGTTTATAATATGTGTGTTTGTTGATACTTAGTGTGTTTGTCTGACAGCCTGTCTAGAATAAGTGTGTGTGTGTGTGTGTGTGTGTGGTGTGTGTGTGTGTGTGTGTGTGTAAGAGAGCGATATCCTTTCATTCTATTTCTACTCTTACCCTACCTGCTTTCGTTCCCACTACCTTACTATTCTCAACACCACCATTACCCTCGCTGTTTCAATACCATCATTTATCTCCAATCTTCGTCTGCACAATTTCTTCTGATTTTATATTTCGTATGCTATATTTGTCAATGTACCGAAATATTCCGCAAAACGTTGAGTACCGAAATGTATATACAATAGGTTGTAAAGTATGCAGGATAATTTATGAAGGGAGAAAGTTTAAGTGGAATGCCTCATGCATACCGTTTTCTACGGATTTCCTCTTCCTCGTTCATCTCCTTCTATTCTTCTCCCTCCTCTTCCTCCCTTTTTCTCTTCCTTTCCCTCGTCCTAATCCTCCTCCTCTTTCTTCTCCTATGTCGTCTCCTTTTCCTCTTACCATTTCTTCTTCTCCTCCTCCTCTTACTTCTTCCAATTGACTACTTGCGAGTTTCAGGCTATAAGGAAGTTGGAGCTGTAGACATGGATAGTAAACAAATGGAATAATAATGTAGATTTCTGATGGCTAAAGAGTATGTTGAATTGGATTTCATGTATTTATAAATGAACTACAACCGTATTTTAGCTGGTAATTCTGATAAATATCAATGTCTACAACTTCAACTTCGTTATAGAACGAAACTCGCAAGTGGTCAATTCCCCTCCTCTTCTTTCTCCTACATTCTCCACCGTGTACTTTTATCCTCTTTTCAATGTGCTTCTGTTACAAACGTGTATTTTATAATATAAATATTGCTCTGTCACTCATGTATTGCTATATCTATTTTCAGTGTTGATTTAAGAGTTCATGGCAGAGTTTTCAGTATTATTTTATCTCTGCTTTACATTTTAGGCTTGGCTGTTACTTTATTTTATTGATATCTTACTCTTAGCTGACGGTAAGCGAATATAGTTGCAATGTTGAAATAACTTGCCGCTAAGTTAAGAATGAAAATATATATACTTATCAACAAAATCCCTCCAAATCCACAAAACGAAATTTGAAGCAATTTGTACAACTGTAGATTTTGTTTTAACAAAATTAAATGCTTACATTCTCGACTGAGGGCTAGGGTGTTTGGTATGCAATGTATTTGAAATGGACGATCTTCTTTTCTGACTACGTCGAATTGTAAGGGGATATTTGTATTTGTTAATTAAGTAATTATTATTATTTTGTTTTAGTTTCCTCCCTAGACATCCACCAAGTTTAAACAAATAAAACCAAAACCTTCTTAGAGATAAACTTTTGCATTTTTCAGTAGACAAAAATGCCCTGGCTGAAGGCCGGTTTCTCCTAAATTGCAGGTTGGCTATCGCTCGCCAGGACAAAAATCAACACCTAAATGACACGAAAGGTTTTAAAATCGCCAAACTAATGGAGCGAATGTCTTAAAATATCAAAACCTATGGGGCTAAGTATAAGGGAGAAGCTGGTTCAGTAACTCCCCGCCCCCCTTCAGGCTTGTGAATGATCGATCTTCTTGGTGGTGGGGGTAGTGATCATCAAAGGCGTCTGGATAATATCAATTTCATGTGTCGTATTATTTGTCAAGATGCCTAACAGATTTTTTGGCATGCAGATGTATGTGACCCACCAAATGTCTCTTGCATTTTGAGAACCAAAACAGCATACACAGCTTCAAGAGACCTAAGACTATCTATGGGCTATTATTATTTTCACTTTGTCACCTTGCTAAAATACTGAATTATATTGTTGCAGCCATATATAATTATATTGTTGCAGCCATATATACAGTATATGAGACGTCTCAAATGAAAATGTGTTGGTTACGAAAATTGCATATCCAACCTTGCAAAACTGGGGAGTCAAATAATGTAACGTAATTTGACGTCTTATGTGTTACTAAATTGAATTGAAGTAGATTATGTGCCAACATATGTAAATCGTATATAATAGTCTCCGTGGCACACATTGTTTGCGTCGTATTATTTGTTTTATGTTCTGTCTCTATGAATTCAGGATTTCAACAATTATTACTAAATATTACGCTTACAATTATTACATATTTTGGACAATCCAAACTGGCCTCTCGCAGCACTCAGCCAAGCACATACTCAAAGAAAGCATAACCTAACTTAACCTAACCTATAATAGCCTAACCAAACTTAACCTCGCCTAACTTAGTCTAATCGTATCGAACCTTCACGCGATCGACTTCTCTTACTCTGACTTCTCTCAGAGGCCGATTTATTTCACCAATAGAGGCCGAATTCTCTTACGTCGACTTCTCCCAGAGGTCGAGTTCTCTTACTTGTAGAGGCCGACTTCTCTTGGGCAAAGTTCTCTCAGAAACCGAGTTTTCCCAGGGTCCGATTCTCCTTACCAATAGATCTCTTAGACTCAGAGTTCTCCAGAAGGCCGAGTTCTGTTCCGCATATTGTTGTAAGGTGGGGAGGAGTTAGTTGGATCACTTTCTCACTGCTCTCAAGTTACAGTGAAAGCCTCGGTGTAGGCCCTTGGAGGCTTTAGACTGTGTGGTGCCACTTTCTATTACTTGTCCTCACTTAGTAACTTGGAAGCTTCTCAACTGTAACCGAATAAGATACTATCTTTAGACATAATAGTCTGTATTATCAAGCACGTTAGGAGGAGGATGACTAGGTACGCAATTTGTACGTGGTGTTGTAGTTAGGTCGATGAACAATTGTATACCCGTCAGAAAATTAGTAGAGTTATGCTAATATATTTAGTGATATAATGTAACTTAACTGTTATGCAGTTTGATACTAAATATAATTAACTACTTTAACTCATTGTGTGGCTTTTCTTATCGATATTGTTTACTAATTGGTCCACTGCGTACTAAATGGGCAATTACTCTATCCTATATCAAATTAAGGCCAAGGAACTGGGTTTTTACTTATGATTCATATCATGATATCATAGTAAACCATTTATACCGACTTATTTCATTCGTAAAGGTAAACAGAATTACTACGCTATGATTATGGGTATAGAAGCGATGACGTCAAATGCCAAAACCAATACACAGTTACTAGTCACCTCAGCTCTAGTTCTCCTGTTGCTTACAAATACCCTGGCCTGGCCTGGACTTTCACCATCACTGCTACACAGACTCGGGTGGGTTCCCTTATAACTCGACCACCATATAATTTTTATCAACGATCAACCAGTGTCATATCAACCAATGCCATATAAATCAGTGCCATCATAAAGTCTTCTTAACCTATTTAAACTTACTTAGCAGTAGTGTTTGGTGATATATCACTGGTTGAGAGCTACATTTTGAATAATATTCTCGATGAGTTTACCTATCACCACTCTACTGATATGAACACGCTAGGACCTAAATAAGTCATGGCCCTTTCTGAATCCTCAAACATCTCAAGTAAACCTACGAAATGTGTGTACTAGGTGACGAACCTTTTATTATGGTAATCATTAAATTATATTATGCTGCTTGGAATGACTTCTAATAATCAAGGAAATAAGAAGTAACTAGTTTAATTAAGCTATTGATTCCCACAAATAAGTCCCTTCAAATCTTAATATTTTTATCCACCACTTCTTGTATCAGTGTTATTGGAATACAACGCAACAACGGTGAGGCAACAGTAGTGAAAGTATAAGCAGAAGAAACATTTAAGTAAAGGGGGTAGGAGTTAAGAAGACAACATATGCATAAAACATTCCAATGAAGCTTTCTCCATTCATAAATTATTCTTTCACTATACAACAATACATCTTTTATATCCAACGAAACAATGCTCCATAGATCTTAACATAAGCCAGTGATAGACTACGGCACATAAAATTAACAAGCTACAGTATATTAGAAAACAAAAAATAATAATAATAATAATAATATAAAGGCCATACATAAAAGTGCCGTAACACCATGCAGATGTTTAATGTTTATTTACCTCATTAAGGGGGTAGTACTCGTTTTTTTCTGGACCCCCTGCTCTCTCATGTTTTTTTTTTTTTTTTTTTGTATAACTACTTCCTCTCGTGCATAGGCTGAGCGCCTGTACATTCCACCGCTCAACACGGTGAAGCCCGTGAGGTCTCGTTCCAGTCTGGGGAGTGAGACATGCGAAGCATCCATTCATGGCTCGAAGCAGCTCCATCTCTGAAGCCGTTGGGTTAGCATATTAGTGTTGAGATTTGAAGACGTCCGTTCCGTCAGTTTGTCGATTTAAGATTTTTCGCCTCATTTCTTGGTCAATAAGACCTTTCGTGCCATTTAGGTGCCGAAAAATGTACACATTAATTTGAAAGGGGGTTTAGGGGGTGTATTTTAAGCTTAATGGAGGTCTAGCGACGAAACTCAAAAATAAATTAATAAATATATATATAAACCAAAAACCAAGCGCTACCCCTTTAAATGTTTCAACACACTGGGAAACATTGTGCCTGAAGACCATGCAGAATATAGGATAATAAAACAGTGCGAGGTTATATAGAGAGTTTCGAATGTTACGGCATCACCATCAATTAAGTGAAATCATATAAACAAGTAGAGTTTGAGAAGGAGAAACTTTTGCAATCCTTATATGATATTAAACCTCTAGCCCAACGTCAAATAATCATACTCTCATCTTGACTGGATACATTAATGTCAGTTGTGGTGCGAATGATGTTACCCCAATCATAACTAAGTATAGCAATCCATGTTCGTTATTACCAGAAGTAGTTTTGTGATGCTGAGGTCAGAGTAGGGTAGGTCAGTTCACCTCGGATATATTAAACACTTGACTTGCCCAGCAAATAGTTTTAGAGTTAACTTAACCCATTCTGTACCAGGGACGTCCTTTTCGTCCTGTTCTGGCAACTTTTAGACGAGTGTATTCAGCTTCGGAAGGACCTCTATCAATAATAAGACTTCAAACAATCTCCGCGAACCCTTTTAATTACCACGGATCCTTCCTAAGCTGCATAATAGCGTCTAAATACAGCTGGAATCAAATATACAACACGTCGCTGGTACTCTAAGGGTTAAACTCTGAGGAATATTGAAAGAGAACACAAATGCAACTCCAGAGATTAAGTCAATTAGTGCTATAAAAACTGGGTGATATCAAATTTATGTCCTAAATCAACTCTCAGTTCCTCAATCTTTGTATGATGGTATAGAAAACGGTCTTGCCACATGATCCCGAATACGAGCCTTAGTTGATTGGTACTAGTGAGCTATTAACCCCGACTGAACTATGCCGATATTTTGCTTTGTATATTTGGATATCATTAGACGATTTTATTCAGCAGGGGAGGCTGAACCTTCATTTAGCCCAGAAGTCAATTTTGTTTTTTCTTTTTCTAAAATGCTTCTTTCAACATAGGAGAATAGCATAGGAGGGCAAAAAAAAAAAGCATCCATAACCCCCCACTACCCCCCATTCACCCCCACCCCACAACCAACCAAATTTTACCCCCTCAGCCCAATTTGTTTGTGTTTTTTGTTTTTGTTTTCTAAAAGGCTTCTGTAAACAATAGAGACTATCATATGAGGGCATAAACACCCATATGATATTCCTAGCCCCCCCCCCTGGCTCCAATATCATGGATTTATATACAAAACCTTGGGAAAACATGTCTGTCCAGTTGGAGGACCAAGCTTTATACATTAGTATGCCATACAACTAGGTTTTCTCTAACAGCCTACTAATAGAAAACATCTCTGGTAGAAGCTAAGCTATTTTCCCAAGATTTATGGCACTGAAGGTATCATTTTATAAGTTCTTCAATTTCCAGAGATCATATACTGGCAACTCCCAAGTGTAATGACACTTTTGTATATTGCTCTGCTTCGTTCCCGTTTTACACACTATATATAGGACTATATAGCAACGTTCTAGCATTGCCACAATGGCCGTCCCTCCGATATTTCCCAAGATTCGACCTCTTTCATGTCGAAATTTGCGCTACCCAAAAAATATATATATAATATATTTTTTTCAGCTCCTATTATTCAATATGGGAAAGCGAGAACGCACCGTTGTAGGGGATGCTTGTAGGATGCGCCATAAAAAAAATTGCGGGAAATTTGAAAAAATTTCAATGTCTAGAATGATTTTTCATATAGTGTGATGAGATTCGCGTGCGCGCGCGCACGCACATAGAGAGCTGATATATTTTTTCAGCGAGTCTTAGTATTTCCATTGGTATTAAGATGGTATAATGCCAGAAACAAAATCTCTTATACAGGGTGAATTGGGGGTGTAAGGTTCAGCCTCCCTTTAAATGGGTCCTCTGGAAGTTAAACTTGTAGTACATATTCTAATTACCTTACTTTCAACAGCCGACAGGTTCTTCATCTAATGTATGGAGTCGTTTAATGATAGCCAGAATAAAGATGGACAGGCGTCATCGTGTTGTGAAAGGATTATATGTGACTTTAATTGAGTACAATAAAATAGACTGATAGTAATCCAAATAACAGGAATGTCACTGAACATAAATCGATATTCAAATTCAAATAAGTAGGTCTTGCATAGTGATTTTTTTAAAGCGTCCTTTTAAGAACTATAAATTTCAGTGCAATAACATGATGCATGACTCAATTAATTCATGACATGCTGCCTTATATATTTACTATCATAATACCATGTGATATTAGTCACTATAAGCCTAAGAGGAACCTATGATGTCTGTCTCGGGTAATGTTTTGAATCAGTAATTACAAGTATATTTTTGCTGTCGCTAGATTATTTGTTTCTACTTGACAAGGTCTTCTCCAAGCCTAAACGTTCGTCAGTTTATTTTTTTTTAATCAAATTAATCAATTACTATTTTTTCCTCACTACTGTTTTCCTCACTATAAGCTTCCGTTCAGAGTATCAGTAGCGCTAAATCTCAGTTATGCATCACGCCTTCACTTATTCTCTGGTTGGTACCATGATTTGGGTCCCCACTTCCGACCCAGCGAGAGAGGGAGGAAGTAGGAGGTGTGGAGAAAGTCACCACCACACACACCTCAGCATCATCATCATCATCATCACCAGCCCACACCTACACAGTGCTAGGCCCTTATGGCATAATTATGACCCCCCGCACACACTTACACACACACACACACGCACAATGTTAAGCCTACATCATCATCACTACCACACACACCTAGTGTTGAGCCCTCAGTATTCTCATGAACAGCAACAGCACACATCTACACAGTGCTAAGCCGTTATCAGCATCATTATCACCACACATTTACAGTATCAATAACTCTCCCTGCATCCATCTCTCCTTCATCCTATGACTTACCTTGCTTCAAACTCAGTGTGTCCATGCATTTTGGCTTGAACATTCCTTGAATGCCTGTCAGTTTTTCCTCTCTGGGGGAGGCACTCGTCACAGGCAGTTTTTGCCTTTTGTCTCCCTCATCCGCATACAAAAACAGAAGGTAACATAATCATCAGCAACAGCACCATTACCATCAGCACCACACACACCTACACAGCGACAGCTTCCCATCATCATCACTACCAATACCAGCATCAATTATTATTAGGAGAGAATCGCATACCTACACAGTGGCAGCACATCATCGATATTATCAGGACCACAGATACACGCATCAACACAGTGTTACTTCATAACCTACACCACCTTCACTATCATCATCACCATCACAGACACATAGAGCCCATCATCACCACCAGTATCATCAATACCACACACCTACACATTGTCGGCCCTTCAACATCAATTATCATCAGCATCACTATAATTCTGATCACTGTCATCACCGTCACCACCACACACCTACATAATTCCAGCCCATCAACATCACCATCACACACACCTATATATTGTCATGCAATCATCACTTTCAGAACCACACACACCAGCACTTCATAATCATCATCATCACACACCTATACAGTGCCATTCAATCACCATGACCTTCAGCACCACACACACCAGCCCATCATAATCATAATCACACACACCTATACAGTGCCATTAAATCACCATCACCTTCAGCACCACACACACCAGCCCATCATAATCATAATCACACACACCTATACAGTGCCATTCAATCACCATCACCTTCAGCACCACACACACCAGCCCATCATAATCATCATCACACACACCTATACAGTGCCATTCAATCACCATCACCTTCAGCACCACACACACCAGCCCATCATAATCATCATCACACACACCTATATATTGCCATGCAATCATTATCACCTTCAGCACCACACATACACACACACACACACCTATACTGCCATTCAATCATCACAACCTTCAGCACCACACACACCAGCCCATCATATTCATCACCACACACACCTATACAGTGCCATTCAATTATCATCACCTTCAACACCACACACACACCAGCCAACCCATTATCATCTACCCCATCAGTATCCTCATCACCATCAGCATCACCACGATCATCGGGAAATTGAGCCGTTTCCTTGGCTGTCGTAGTTCCTCTCGCGTTATGGGTCACCGTTTTCGTTTTCCTGTCACGTAACTCTTGGGGTATAAGAGCTTCACTCTTACTGTCGATTTTTTTTTGTTTTTTTTTGTTTTTTTTTTTAGGCCCTCACTCTCACTTTATTGTAGCCTCACTCTTTCTGCCGACCCTTTTTTCTTGTTAGGCTCTCACTCTCACTTTATTGTAGCCTCACTCTTTCTGCCGACCCTTTTTTCTTGTTAGGCCCTCACTCTCACTTTATTGTAGCCTCACTCTTTCTGCCGGCTCTTTTTTTTTGTTAGGCTCTCACTCTCACTTTATTGTAGCCTCACTCTTTCTGCCGACGCTTTTTTCTTGTTAGGCCCTCACTCTCACTTTATTGTAGCCTCACTCTTTCTGCCGACGCTTTTTTCTTGTTAGGCTCTCACTCTCACTTTATTGTAGCCTCACTCTTTCTGCCGACGCTTTTTTCTTGTTAGGCTCTCACTCTCACTTTATTGTAGCCTCACTCTTTCTGCCGACGCTTTTTTCTTGTTAGGCTCTCACTCTCACTTTATTGTAGCCTCACTCTTCCTGCCGACTCTTTTTTTTCTTGTTAGGCTCTCACTCTCACTTTATTGTAGCCTCACTCTTTCTGCCGACGCTTTTTTCTTGTTAGGCTCTCACTCTCACTTTATTGTAGCCTCACTCTTTCTGCCGACGCTTTTTTCTTGTTAGGCTCTCACTCTCACTTTATTGTAGCCTCACTCTTCCTGCCGACTCTTTTTTTTCTTGTTAGGCTCTCCCTCTCACTTTATTGTAGCCTCACTCTTTCTGCCGACGCTTTTTTCTTGTTAGGCCCTCACTCACTTTATTGTAGCCTCACTCTTTCTGCCGACGCTTTTTTCTTGTTAGGCTCTCACTCTCACTTTATTGTAGCCTCACTCTTTCTGCCGACGCTTTTTTCTTGTTAGGCTCTCACTCTCACTTTATTGTAGCCTCACTCTTTCTGCCGACGCTTTTTTCTTGTTAGGCTCTCACTCTCACTTTATTGTAGCCTCACTCTTCCTGCCGACTCTTTTTTTTCTTGTTAGGCTCTCACTCTCACTTTATTGTAGCCTCACTCTTTCTGCCGACGCTTTTTTCTTGTTAGGCTCTCACTCTCACTTTATTGTAGCCTCACTCTTTCTGCCGACGCTTTTTTCTTGTTAGGCTCTCACTCTCACTTTATTGTAGCCTCACTCTTCCTGCCGACTCTTTTTTTTCTTGTTAGGCCATCCCTCTATCTTCATTGCAGCTTCACTCTTACTGTCGGCTTTCTATTTTGTTAGGCCCTTACTCTTACCTCTTACTGTAACCCACTGTCGATAGATTCTAACTTATTTGAGTATATATACTGTATACTGTATACCGGTATATATATATTTTTTTTTTTTGCTATTATCTTTTCCCAATATAGATCCCCACACAAACTTCATCTTTGCTTAACCCTTTGAAAATGATAGTGCAGTTCGACAGTTTAATCTGGCTTAAGAGGATTTTAGCCAGAAAATATAAAATTAATGCGTCCTAGAATTCTGAAAGGATAAACTGTAGCTTCACTCTGATTGGTATATCCTCCAGCTGGATAATCACTCTTACTTCACTCTATTTAACACTCTTACTATCACGTGCGCTCATTTCACTGCCGCCTTTGGAGTATTAAAGGGAGGTTTATGTTTTTATAATAATGACTTCCTTCTCCCTCAAGTTTCACCCCATTAGTTTGGCAAATGTATGGCTTACCTTTATTTCTATGTCAATATTAAGACTGTTTGTGCCATTTAGTTGTCGACATATTCCTGGCGAGCGATAGCTAGATTAATTTGGGAGGAACCAGCCTTCGGCCGCGACATTTTTCTACCGAAACATGTAGTGTACAAACATATCTCGAATGGGGGTCTGGGGGTATTTCTTTAGCTCGATAAAGGTCTAGGAAGCAAACTAAACATATAATAAAGGTCTAGGAAACAAACTAAACATATACTAAAGGTATAGGAAGCAAATTAAACATATAATAAAGGTCTAGGAAGCAAACTAAACTTATAATAAAGGTCTAGGAAGCAAACTAAACATATAATAAAGGTCTAGGAAGCAAACTAAACATATAATAAAGGTCTAGGAAGCAAACTAAACATATAATAAAGGTCTAGGAAGCAAACTAAACATATAATAAAGGTATAGGAAGAAAATTAAACATATAATAAAGGTCTAGGAAGCAAACTAAACCTATAATAAAGGTATAGGAAGCAAATTAAACATATAATAAAGGTCTAGGAAGCAAACTAAACATATAATAAAGGTCTAGGAAGCAAACTAAACATATAATAAAGGTCTAGGAAGCAAACTAAACATATAATAAAGGTATAGGAAGCAAGTTAAACATATAATAAAGGTCTAGGAAGCAAACTAAACTTATAATAAAGGTCTAGGAAACAAACTAAACATATAATAAAGGTCTAGGAAGCAAACTAAACATAATAAAGGTCTAGGATGCAAACTAAACATATAATAAAGGTCTAGGAAGCAAACTAAACATATAATAAAGGTATAGGAAGCAAACTAAACATATAATAAAGGTATAGGAAGCAAACTAAACATATAATAAAGGTATTGGAAGCAAACTAAACCTATAATATAGGTCTAGGAAGCAAACTAAACTTATAATAAAGGTCTAGGAAGCAAACTAAACATATAATTTTCGCTCGATAGATTCTTACTTTCACCTCACCATATCCTCAATTGACCACTTGCAAATTTCTGGCTATAAGGAAGTTGGAGCCGTTTACATCGATATTAAACAGAAATGCAATAATAATGCAAGTTTCTGACGGATAAATGGTATGTTGAATTGGGTTTTTTGTATTTATAAATATACTACGACCGTATTTTACCTGTAAATTCTGTTAAATATCGTTGTCTACAGCTCCACCTTCCTTATATAACGAAACTCGCAAGTCGACAATTAGCATAATACCCTCTCACCTCATCCTATCTATAGGTATCTCTGTCCATGTCACGCTCACAGTATTCCACCTTCACTCATAATAGCAATCTTCTTATGCACCCTCACACTTACTGCCATCACCTCTTGCTAGATTATCACTCTCACTTCACAGCAACGTCACTCTTACTAGCACATAATACCTCCTCGTGGTGTAACGGATAGCGCGTCTGGCTCACAACCAGAAGGTCCCGGATTCGAGACCAGGGCGCTGAAGAGACATTTGGGCAAGTCTCCTAACGGTGCAGCTTCTGTTCACCTAGCAGTATAAATAGGAACCTGGTATAAGTGGACGAAATTGTGACGTCCCCTCTTGGGGTTGATGGTCTGTTACAAGGTGAGAAGGGTATCGTATAGGTCAACCTAAGCCGTTGGGTGAGATTGGTACCATACACATCAACCCAAGCCTTCGATTTCAGATGTCGCCAATTGACTGATTACAGACTACACTCACATCCACAACCAACGGTACACTAGCAAATGACATGCACTTCATTGAATACATTCCCAGTTAAGGAGGAACGATAATAATGAGCTGAAGCTCGCATTGCGTGGTGAATCACACCTTCTAATTAGATAATCACTCCTGTCTTCACCTCATCACGTAACCATCTAGGGTTCCTATCATCTCACAGCATTCAGCATCTAATGTTTTCCTGTCATCTCACGTCACTCTCCATTCATATCAGCCTCATCTTTTCTTCCATCTCCTCATACTAGATCCTCCCTCTCACTCTCGTTTCATTAGAATTATCACAGTTTCATTCAGGGTCATATAATCTCGCCTAATCCTCATTCACCATCTCACTCTTCCCTATCACGACACGTCATTCTCTATTTAGTTCAGCCTCGTCTGTGCTTCCATCCCCTCGCATTAGATCCTCACTCTCGTCTCATCATAGTCACTGTAGTTTAATTTAGTATCATATCATCTCGCCTAATCCTCTTTCAATATCTTACTCGGTCCTGTCACGTCGCATCACCCTTCCTGCATTTCTTCGCCACCTTTGCTTCCATTTCTTCTCACTCTCGCCTCATGATAGTCCCCACAGTTTCATTCAGCGTCATATTATCATCTTACCCAATCCTCATTCAGCATCTCGCTCTTAACCCCGTCTCCTCACTTCACCAACTCCTCATTCATAAATATTAGCCTTATCACTTCTTCACTCATTGCCATCTCTTCTCATTACGTACTGAATGTTAGTATTATTCTATGCTAGTAGGAGCTCATTTTAGCATCACTTCATGTTCTCCTTTACGAAGCTTCACCTAAACTAACTCTATATTTATCATAACTTTATCCTAACGTATGCATATTCATCTTTAATATAATTATTTTCTTTCATCACACATTTTGCTTATTTTTTACATCGTATATATTTTTTATCGATATCTCTTTTCCCTTTAAATGGAGTGTTCCTCATATTCAATCACTCTTTCCATATACTAACCACTAGCAGGGGTACCCGGCGTTGCCCGGGTTTAAATTCTACTACCATAATCACCATCATCAATCACTACTACCACAATCATCACAATACTACTACTACCATAATCACCGGCCTCGACCTCCCTGTGCCTCATTAAACGGCGACCTCGATTTCGGCCGCGAAATGACCTCCGATTTTGGATCTGACCTCATCCGTACTTTAATTTGTTTTTCAATTTCGGCCTCTAAACTACCTCCGATCGTGGCCTCGCCTCCTCTATGACCTGACCCAGGTCAATTTACACCCACATGCAAAGTTTCAGCTCCCCAGGTCCAAAACTGCGGCCGCCTATTAAGAACAGACACACACACACACACACAGAGACAATCGAAAATATTATTATAGATTCATACTCGACCCGACTCGTTCATAAATATTATACCCTGTTCAATATAGGTAGGCCAAGAATCTTAACTCCTAACTTTTAGAACTAAAGAAAAAAAAACCGACGGAAATAATAGAGATAATATTTCTACCATATGGGAAGAGTCAGCCAAGAAATAGGTGTGGAAATTTACAGCCCATTTGGTTCAACTCTTTTTTGAGTTACAGAGGTTAAGGGTCACGATTTCTGGCCTACCTATAAGGAATGGACAATACTTTCACTCAATTACTTCCTCCAAACCTTCATAATAATTTTCTTTTGCTCTGAGGCTCGCTTAATTCACGTAGTTCATACTCAGGCCCCCATCTCGACTCCATCTGAACTTTTTCAGTATATGATGACACCTGTATTCACTATACACATACATTCAGTTTAGAAAAGTTCTATGGTAATAACACAAAAAGTCATTAACCATCCGAACCCCATGGTCTTTCCTAAGCTGTATAACCTTTTAAGATTATCCAGAATATTATGCAATAAGGTGGTCTCATACTGAAAGTCTTAATGCCGCTAGCAGTCATCGTTAATATTTAATAGCACTAAATTCTCACTCGGTTTATTTAGGAAATTAATTTACCATTTACACAACTGCATTCATTACAATCATCTTCTGAATTATTTGTCGATAAAGGTACGACAAAGTACGACACACTACTTTGACAACAATGGGTTCTACCTCAGGGAAATATATAAACCAATCTCAGATTGAAAGAAATGAAAACTCTCAGCCTTTGAGAAGTAACCCTAATCAGAATACAAATAGCCTACCTAGAGGTATTATGAAACCCATTCGAAATAATGATATAGTTTAGTAGAAGTCACTCAAAGAGAGGTGATTATATATTGCAAATAATATGCTTTCATATTTATCTAACCGAATCCAAAAGGCACTATTTTGCCGCAGTTATTTGACATTATACCAGGGCGTACGTCTAGGAATTGATTACTGTTCAACATAATCACACGCTTGAATTCCACAATTCTCCTAGTTATATCTCTACTGGAGTACTATGTATTTTTAGGATATCGGCTCATCTCCCAACCATCAACAATTTACACTCACCCATGCTTTGTGCAATATATTCATGCCATAGTGTCTTCTAATTAAGGGGAAATGGGCTGGTGTTTCTGGCCCCCTTCTCCCATTGTGTTTAGCCCCATTATTTTTCAGATTTTAGGATGCTTGGCTCAATAGTTTGTCGATTTTAAGACCCTCTGCCCCATTTCCTTGTCAATATTAAGACCTTTCGTGCCCTTTAGGTGTTGATTTTTTTCCAGGCGAGCGATAGCGAGCCTGTATTTGTGGAGGAACCGGTCTTCAGCCGTGACATTTTTCTACCGAAAAAATTACAAATTAATCTAGTTTTTTTTTTTAGTTTGATGGAGGTCTAGGGAGGAAACTAAACACATAAATAAATAAATATACGGTATGCCAAAATCGACTAACAAATAAACCATCTCCCCTTAATGTGTCCGTTATATATTCTGTTCTCCTTAGGACGCAAACACGGTATTGAACTCCAATACTAATTATGATTATGACCTCGCACGGCACACAGTAAATGTTTGACCTCGCACGGCACACAGTAAATGTTTGACCTCGCACGGCACACAGTAAATGTTTGACCTCGCACGGCACACAGTAAATGTTTGACCTCGCACGGCACACAGTAAATGTTTGACCTCGCACGGCACACAGTAAATGTTTGACCTCGCACGGCACACAGTAAATGTTTGACCTCGCACGGCACACAGTAAATGTTTGACCTCGCACGGCACACAGTAAATGTTTGACCTCGCACGGCACACAGTAAATGTTTGACCTCGCACGGCACACAGTAATATTTGACCTCGCACGGCACACAGTAAATGTTTGACCTCGCACGGCACACAGTAAATGTTTGCGGGATAGTCCAAGTACTTTCACTTCAAGAATTCCATGCTGATGCTTACAACCGAATCACTGATCTTAATGCACAATCAAACTTTCACCTCGGTTACTCATGTCTGTGCTCTCACCCTCACCTCAGACACTCCCTTAACTCATTAGTTGAAAGTTAAGTGGGGTCACCGTTTTTTTGTTTTTATCTTTCTCTCTTTTTCTCTCTTTCTGTGGCTTGTATCCGTTCGGCCAACTGTTTTAAGACGTTTATACCCATCTAGGTGTTTATTTCTTCCTGGCGAGCGATAGCGAGCCAGCATTGTATGGAGAAATCCGGCTTCGCCAGTGACATTTTTCTATCGAGAAATTTACAAATTTAGATTGCTGTCAAAACAAAAAATATATATGCTGGCTTGCTACCGCTCGCCAGGAAAATATTGACACCTGGTTGGGGGTAAACGTCTTAAAACCCTAGGCTGAATGGGGGCGAATGGATAGAAGCCAAAGAAAGAGGGAGAGACAGAGAGAAACAGCGAGGTGGGCTCCCTTCCAGCTTCAGGTGCTGGTGTAGAACAAGGTAGGGCAGAAGAAACAGTCCATTTAATTATAACTTGTCCTATAACCTCAACAGCAATCGGTTATTGTCTATTTCTACTATTTGGAGAGTATCAACTATACAATAGGTGTGGACATCTGTAACCCCGTTTGCTCTTGCCCTTTTTGAGATACAAGTGTTTAGGAGTCAAGATTTCTAGCCTAGTTATAGGGAAGTGATTGACGGTATAAGAAGAAGGGGATAAAAGTGGGCCTATGTTTTTATTCTTATGTACACGAGAGCCTTTCGTCACCTTTGATCGTCAACTACATACTCGCACAATTTTGGGAAGTAGATAAATATAAATGACAGCATTATTACACTAGCTGAATTCGGATGCTATCAGACCAGAGTTGTAAAAAAAAAAAAAAAAAAAAAAAAAAAAAATCAATCCGTCATTAGGTTATTGTTAGATTAGGTTTTTGCAAATGCGAGTCAAACCACACAAACTCAACCTTTGGGTATAGCAGGATTTGAATTCCTTCCAGATCGTCACCCAGATCAAAATACAAATCCTTAGCGAACCAAGTTACTAATTCGGTTTTAGTAGACCTTGAGCCTGATCCCGAAATATCACAAAACGGTACCATTCAAGGATTTAGATATTCAGCTTAAGGAGAGGTTTTTGCTTGAGGAGTTTTGTTCTACAACCCCTTCTCCCTCATGTTTAGCCCCATTAGTGTTGAAATTTAAAGACCTTTCACCCCATGTATGTCAGTTTTGAGACCTTTCGTGCCATTAAGTGTCGATGTTTACATGGCAAGAGATAGGGAGCCTGTAATTTAGGAGGAACCGGACATTTTTCTACTGGAAAATTTACAAATTTAGCTCGATTGGGGGTCTTGAGGGTATAAAATTAAGCTTGACGGAGGTCTAGGGAGCAAACTAAAAAAAATCCCCCTTAAATTCCAATAAATGCCTATTGATTGATGTAACCTACACTAGGGCATAAATCGTGACATTAAGTTTTCCAAGCTATATCAAACTGAGTCGAATCTTATCAAACTTTTCTTACCAGATGTTTGCATCTCGGAGATTCATTTAACCTATTCTTGGGTTTACAATGAGTTAAGATGTATGTCGTAGAGTGTATAGCCGTAGCTATTAATGATGTTACATACATTTTCGAAATGGCTCCGGATTGAACTGAAACTCATATTTTGTTCTGTACCTGTGCCTTTCTGAGGTTCACATATATTTCTTGAGGTTCAAAAGGTTACTGCATCAAAATAACAACTCATAAGGGACCGGAGCTCTCTAAAAGATGTTCCGTATGGACTTTCTTTCTGACTTAATAATCCTGAAGGGTTGGTAGCTTTATAAGTCCTATTTTAGTGATAGTAAACTATATCACCTCCACAACTATACGAACAAATAAGTGTTGTAGATCATAAGTCTATTTATTAGCCTTCCTGGATGGCTTAGATTATCACCTGGGTCCATGGCCTATATCGCCTGTATTGTATATTGTTCTTCAGCCCCCACACCCATGTCAAAGAACTATATACACTAAACGTTATCACTTTCATCACTATCAATCATGGCTTTACAGTCCGTGGCCGTGTAAGCAAGTCATGTCTCTCACTCTCACTCTCTTGCTAGGGCTACAAAGTTTATTCCATCGATAAGGAGAGTGAGCTATGAGGACCGGTTGAGAGCTCATTCCGTTACACACACACACACACACACACACACACACACACTCAAAAAGAAGAAAAGCAAAATAATGTGGTACTGATCATAGCACTTAACCCATTGAGGATTATGCTGCTTTTTTGATAGTTTATACCGGTTAGTAAAAGACGATTGTATTCAGTTTAGGAAGGATCTGTAGGAGTGCTCGGCATAGATTTGACACATTTCATTCCTAGAAGTCCTCTCCTAACTTCATAAAATCGTCCAATGGTAGCCATAATAAAATAACAGATTGCCTTCCCACATACTTAAGGGGAGATATATTATAATATATTATATTGTCTATGTTTTATATATTTTGTGTTCATATATTTTACTCTTCTCCCTAGACCTCCATCTAGCTTAACCATCAGTCAGGTCCTCCTAAATTGCAGACTCGCTCGCCAGGAAAACATCGACACCGAAATGGCACGAAAGGTCTTAATATTGACAAATAAGTGGGGTGAAAGGTCTTAAAATCGCCAAACTATTAGGGCGAAGGTTTTGAAATATCAAAACTAATGGGGCTAAACATGAGGGAGAAGGGGTCTAGATCCCCCCCTCTCCTCCCTTCTTAATTATCTGTCTACTCCTTCCCCTACCATTCACCTTAAGCTTACCCAGTCTGACACCATGTTAAGCTCCTTCCCCCCCCCCCCCCCCCCCCCCCCCTTACTCTCACCTGGCCCCTCCCACCCTACCTCTCCCACGCCCTCTCATTAACTCTAAGATCCGCACATCATACTTCACGCTCTCTACAATATTACGCAGCTTAGTCTCGGAGATGCAGGTTCCCTTTGTCTGTATTTCCTTGTGTGCACTTCCTAGCTTCCGTGATGTTCTGTGCAAGCTCTGCTCTGTAGAATGTCCTTTATTACCTTGTATGTTTCCGTCTATTTGTATGCATGTCTGTTTGCCTAGTCTACTTCCAAAATGCCTAACTATGTATTTCTGCTTGCTTAGTATGTCTACTTCCAAGATGCCTAATTTGTTTATAAATACAATTTAATGTGTCCTAGTCTGCAACTTCTGTCGATCATTGCACACATCTTACTAACTCCTGGTTAAGATTTGGTATCCCCTGTTCACCTGGCACTCCTATATAGACCTTCATGAATCTCCTGATGATTCAACCACAAATCAACAGCTGGGCGCAAGTTGGGGTGGTAGAAGTGGTCAACTCTCTGTTCGCCATCTGATATCTGACCTACATAATAATTTAACTTCCTGCCTACAAATCTTGATCAAACTCGCTCTTCTTCCGTTACTAGCTATAACATTTGCCTTTATATGAAAGCTATGTAGGCCTATTTACAAACAAGTGTTCAAGAAACAGTTTGTAAATTGTATTGCACCGAGAGGTATAATCGGCTATACAGTATAAGTAGCTGGCACACTACTATATGATAAACCTGAGACAGCGAACACTAAATGCGGGAAGACATTGTTTTGGGCATGTGATTAATTATCATTGATCAGCTTGTCAGAATTGGTCAATGTTATGTGTACACTGTACAGCCTTCTACGATAGGTAGTTGTACAGTTTAGAACTCAAATGAAATCTTAACTTTTCGACAAAATTACAGACCGAATCGAATCTTCCTGTTAATCCTTTACCCAGTGTATATGCTGTAATTCCTGGATTCAATTAAGCAGTTCGAAGAGTCAGAACAACATTTTCCTAGATTGTACTTCATGAACTAATACAAAATGTTGGCATAACAATAATTGACAAATATAGTAGCATTTGGATTATAAACTATACTCAAATTTAACTTTCATCTAAACTTCCTTCAGTGCTTACCTTACAGATTACTTAAGCACTAATATCATATTCATGCTTCATCTTACATTAGGCAAGCTCTACATCATCATAATCGATCCCCAATCATGCCATAATTCTCGTTTAACCAGACTGCAGGCGTAATCTCTCTGACAAACCTGCTTGCTCTCACTCTCACCTTTGTCTGGGCCTCCCCTTCACGTCATCTAGTGTATATAGTCCGTCTCGCAGAATAGCATCAACATCCAGACTTTCACTTCCCTCGCAGGCATCTCTGAATGTTAGTGTGTGGTGGAGATCCTAACTTAAGGGGGGTCACCGGCTTTTTTTTATCTTTCTCTCCTTTTCTCTTTCCCTGGCTTGTATCCGTTCAGCCCCATTCAGCCAACTGTTTTAAGACGTTTATCCCCATCCAGGTGTCAATTTCTTCCTGGCGAGCGATAGCGAGCCAGTATTGTATGGAGAAATCCGGCTTCGCCGGAGGCATTTTTCTATCGGAAAATTTATAAATTTAACTTGCTGTCAAAACAAAAATATATAAATGCTGGTTCGCTACCGCTCGCCAGGTAAATATTGACACCTGGATGGGGGAAAACGTCTTAAAATAGTAGGCTGAATGGGGCCGAATGG
Source organism: Paralithodes platypus (assembly GCA_032716605.1). Taxonomy (NCBI): domain Eukaryota; kingdom Metazoa; phylum Arthropoda; class Malacostraca; order Decapoda; family Lithodidae; genus Paralithodes; species Paralithodes platypus. The sequence continues at coordinate 37,623 of CM064555.1, forward strand.
ATACAAGCCAAAGAGAGAGGGAGAGAGAGAAAAAAAGCGAGGTGGAGATCCTAGCGTAAGAGAGATAACCTAACCTCCGCCATATTAGCGCCACTGGTGTCCTTATGACTGGTGTTACACTCACATGTGTCCATACCCATAATATTAACAGTGTCTTACATTTGGAAACCTATTAACACCATCAGACAGTACACTAGGACTATTCATAGTGTGCACGGGGTTAGTTCCGATTTCTCCACCAGACGGCGTCGGGCATCATTGGCCCGCTTACTCCCAAGTAAATAAACACGTTTGTGATAAAAGCAGGGTGTATGAAGAGTGAACAACACCGACTATATCTCCTTATATACTGGGCTAACTTAAATACTGTATTATCATTATTTACATGTCGATTTTATAATTTTACACCATACAGTAGTATGTTGATATTTATCCGTTTTCCGTATATTTTTTTAATGATTACTATTCGAGCGAAGGCGAAGCAGGAAACAAAAGTTTGTTATAAGACACCAGCATTCCATTACTCCCTTCCTTTCTGTAATATATGTTTTGTATGGTTTATATATATATATATTGTTACGTATCTTGATCCTCAAGTGGTTAACTTGATGAATCTAGATAGCACAGAGATATATATTAAGGTATCAGTCAGCTGAAGGCAAAACAAAAGTAAAATCTAATAAAATAATTTCCTGTTGTTGCTTCCTTTCCTTTTGGATCTTAGGACTGGGTATCCTTTATTGACTGATACTCTTTACTTATGAAAAATACTGAAACTAATTAAAGTCATGTAGTATTTATAAAGAATTAGTATTTAACCGAAGCTTAGTAGGCTATGGTTATGAACCGAATAAGTTATAGCTAAAGAAGGACTATTAATTTTATAAAAAGTCTTGAAAGATAAATATTAAAGTAAGAATATTTCAGTCTCTTACCCTTTTGAAATGAATAGATAGTTTTCTTCTATGTCCTTTTATTTATATTTAATGTAATTATTCTTGGTTCTTGTCTTACGTTAATAGTATTATATTATTATCATCAGGAGTAATATCAAAGTCACATAAAAAGTTAGATATATATTTAATAATTAGTTAAATTTATTTCTTAACCACGTAACATTGAGGTTTGATTATGAGTAAATAAAGTTACAGGATCGTTTCATAGATTCGATTCAGGTCTCACTCAAATAATATGAAAAGCAAAATATAATATTTTGAAGCAAAGAATTTTCTTCAGCTTAGGAAAATCACTAGAAGTAATATTAACACAGCCATGTTAGTCTAAGGCGATATTACTAATACGAGACAATAGCATCACCGTACTAAGCACCATTAAGCAATGTAAGCTTAATTCAAAGAAAATGAAAGAACTCGTAAGTATTAATATAAAACAATAGTATTACTTTCATCATAACCCAATTACTTAAAGAGTTGGTTTAGTCCACAAGTTAGTCAACTAAAATAGTTAAGTACATAATAATAGCGTTAACGTTAATTCGCAATCAAATAGTTAAACACATAATAGTAGCGTTCACGTTAATTCCCAATTAAATAGTTAAACACATTACACACATTAAACACATCACGTTAATTCCCAATCACATATCTCACTAACCAACATAACGTAAGTGTTTACACCAAACACACTTAAACACACATTTATATAATCTGACTGTCACAATCCCATTATAATACTTCACCCCGTCTTCCTCCAGCTGCAAGTTCACCTTCCCCAACTCCAAATGAGACTGATTTCAATGCCCACAACTCGGGTCTTATATACCAAACAATGATGGTGTAGGAACGAATCAGGAGGCGAGTGATGGTGCGCGCTCCAATCATAGCTCCTCGAATCACATAACAGGTGTGTCGTCCACTCACAGCTCCTGGCGTCGATCATACGTCATAGCATCGGTCATCGAGGTATGGGGCGAGCTGGTATGGGGCGAGATGGTTTGCCCACTCGCTCGTTCGCTAGTCTGCTTCACCACTTGGGTAGTTTGGCTCCTTGAACTCTAATTCTAACTCTTAAATTAACATACAGGGCTCCGTATGTCAGAATATATATATATATATATATATATATATATATATATAGATAGAGAGAGAGAGAGAGAGAGAGATATCAAATAATGTCTACGTTTTGGAAATTAGAGATACTATTAAGATTATAAACCTTGTTACAACAGCAGAACTGCGCATGAATACCGTACAGAAATCTTTGAGGACAGAATATTAACCCCTTCTTTACCGGTAACGTCTTTTTGTATTGATTTCAGCTACATTTAGACGATTTTGTCTAAGCTTGGGAAGGATATATGATATCTAAAAGAATTAATTGAGATAGGCTGTAGCCTTGTAATGAGTAGACGTCCTTCCTAAGCTGTACAAAATCATCTAATAGTGGCCAGAATATAATGATAAGTACATCACCGGTACAGAAGGGGTTAAAGGCACGTAACACAATCTACCGGTACATAGTGTTACGATCGGGTCTCGTATAAATCAGTGGCTCTTATACATTGGACTAGATTGGCATAAATGCAACAACGGAAATGCTAGATCCAACCCCTGATATATAATCCCGTCGAACAAAGAACACATATACCCTCCAGAGTTATATCTGCGATAGCGGGGTATCTTAACTCTCAGTATCTATGTGCTTCTACTATAGGCTGATGTTCTCTGAAACAGCCTATTACCTATAACATATGGTTGCTTAGTTATGGTACCCAAGGAAAAGATAGTTAACTTAATTAATTCACAAGAGTGATATAATGCAAACAAGAAGAAGGTTTACTTAACGTTACTTTAATCAATAATATCTGTCACTCCTTTATGAAAGAAAAGTGTTGTAAAGTCCTCAAGCACCGAACAAGGAATCTTCTGAATAATGTCGGATGCTACTAAGAAGAACGTATCGGAAATGGAACCACAAAATAGCAGGAGGCAGGACAATGCACGTGTAAGCTAAATACACAAAAAGGCTGGACATATAATGTTATTGGACACAAGAATATTATAAGCGGTGCAACTGTAATAATGCTCGCCACGAAAAAGTAGTACTCCTATTAACAAAACCGGTCTATGCTGGTTGTGTCTATCTACAGCAACCTAGACCTCAAAATGCTTGTGTAAAAATAATGGGTATTCATAAAAGAGTATATGATCTAATCCAGCTAATGTCTACCCGGGTTAATAAAGTCTAGCTGGGATGCGCAAAGGTACAGAATTCTGGTGGAGCAAGGCAGCTCCTAGCCTAGTGTGGACCTTGGGTCTGTGCGGCCTGATTACGTTAATATGAAGGGGTGATCTCTTGAGGATTCTCGATCACAAGTATCGAGTATCCTCCTGGCGACCCTCAAAAGTAAAAGCAAATAGAGTTAGAACAGTGTTGGGTGGATTAGGCAAGCAGCCCTCACGCACTGCACAGTCTAAACTCCAAGGTACACAGACAAAAGATCCACCCAGGTAACCCACAGAATCCGTAGTGTCGTGTAGCTCAAAAGTAGCCTACACACATTGAAAACACCAACAGCAAGGTACCTGATCCCTAGTCTAGCATTATTTAACCCTGTAGAAACATTAGTGATTGATGGAGACAGTCTGAGCAATACAATCTCCCAAAAAGACAATGACTATCTTCAACCTTAATCTAGTACATAAGAAATGTGAGATCCAGTATATAATACAGTCTGGCCACCAATTCAAGGTGTGGATGCAGAGAACAAGAGGGGAATTGATATTAATAAAGGGTGAGGAAGTAGTGGAAATGATAGAGGCAGTAGGAGAGAAAGATTCTAAGACAAGAGTGTGGGACAGTTCAAGGGAGATGCTTAGAGTATGCTGTCTGGGAAGGATCTGACAAGGATATTCCCATGGACCTCCTGGCTGGAGTCCCAGTTCGCAAGAATGGCACAAGGGCACGCGACAGTCGCCCAGTAAGCAGCCGCGTAGTAGGCAGGTCCCGCGAGGCCTATGTAAGGGGGCCAGCCACGCGCCGCACTCACTACCAAGTCACACCACCTTGTCTCTCTCTCTCTCCCTCTCGCCTTCCCATCATTCAACTACTTAACACAATACTTTCAATTGACTAAATAAAATAGAAAGGATTGTGACAGACGAAAATAAAGAACAGTTCTGAACTGTCTGCAACACAAGCTTTCTCGAGAAGGATTTTAATCAACATTTGATGTCTAACAAGTTCAAAAGTTAAAACCTACACCAAATATCACCTTATATATGGGCTAGACTTAAAAATACTAACTGTAAATTGATGAATTTTACACCAGAATTTTAGACCAATTCACATGGATCATAATGTAGGTAAGGTATGTCCATAAACGGAACCGGTACCAGGTATATAGTTTTGCTTCAACCGACAAACTTCACGATAAATCGTATATTATCCTATTATGGAAGGTAACATATATTTATATGATCATAAGAACATAAGAAAATGGGAGTCTGCAGAAAGCCGATTGGCCTAAGCAAGGCAGATCCCTGTCCCACACAACCCCAATTAAATTACAATGCCCAATTATAGGCTCAACACTCTAATACCCTGAGGATCATCTTACCAAAACGGTTAGAGATTAACGCAGGATTATGGGGGTCTGCAGAGCGCTAATTGGCCCAACCCGGCTCATCCCCCTTCACACCCAACCCTTCTCGTCCATATGCTTATCCAATTTTATCTTAAAGCTCCCTACCGTTTTAGATCCCACTATAGCACTTGGTAGTCCATTCCACCCATCTACAACTCTGTTACCAAACCAATATTTGCCTATATCTTTTCTGAAACGAAATTTATCTAATTTGAAACCATTTGTACGAGTTCTTTAGCTTTAGTACATTTGTCATGTCCCCTTTGTTAATCCCACTAACCCACTTGAACACCTCTATCATATCCCCTCTAACTCAGCGTCTCTCTAACGAATGTAAACCTAATTTTTTCAACCTTTCTTCATACGGAAGATTTCTAATATTATGGATCATTTTTGTCATTCTACGCTGTACTCTCTCCAACGAATCTATGTCCATTCTGTAATAAGGACACCAAAATTGGACAGCATAATCCATATGGGATCTCACTAATGACAAGTAAAGTTTTAAGATAACATCAGCAGTTCTGTTACTCACACTCCTAGAGATGAACCCGAGAATCCTGTTTGCCTTATTACGAACGCTTATACACTGTTTTCTAGGCTTCAAATCATTGCTAACAAACACACCTAGAACTTTCTCGCAGTCTGAATTTTCTAAATCTAAATTAGCTAGTTTATATTTAACATTTGTTTGCATCATCCCTATCTTTAATACCTTGCATTTGCCAATGTTAAACTTCATCTGCCAATTTACTGACCATTCATGTAAGGTATCTAGATCCCTTTGGAGGCACTCTATATCGCTATCTGAATCAATTGATCTCCCCATTTTAGTATCATCTACGAATTTACTTATCCTACTAGTTATACCTAAATCTAGGTCATTTATGTATATAAGAAACAACAGGGGACCTAATACCGATCCCTGGGGGACACCACTTTTGACTGCTCCCCACTCTGACTTGGTACCATTTATGCTGACTCTCTGTTTCCTACCAATTAGCCATGACCTAATCCATCCCAACAACGATCCTCCTATTCCATGAGCCTCAACCTTTCTCATCAGTCTCTCATGAGGGACTCTGTCGAAAGCTTTACTGAAATCTAAATAAATAATATCAGGACTTGTCACAATCTACTGCTTCATATACCTCTGAGAAAAGCTAAGCAAATTAGTAAGGCAAGAACGTCCCTGAGTGAATCCATGCTGAGAAGAATTTATTAAGTTAAATTTGTCTAAGTGGCTTCTAATTTTCCTAGCAATAATAGACTCTAGCAACTTTCCTATGATTGATGTGAGACTAATGGGACGGTAATTGGATGCTATCGATTTAACACCTTTTTTGAAGATCGGAACTACATTTGCAAGCTTCCAAGCTTCTGGAACTAAACCTGTTTCTAATGACTTGTTAAATAAAAATGCTAATGGGCTACTTAACTCATCTCTGCATTCTTTTAATACTCTAGCATATACCTCGTCAGGACCAGACGATTTTTGAGGTTTTTGTCTGTCAATTTCCTTAAGCACATCATTTCTACTTATACTAACTGCACTTAACATATTGTCTATACTACCACTATATACCATATTGACTTCTGGAATCTGTGCCAAATTTTCATTAGTGAAAACGGAAAGAAACTGACTATTATATGTACTGCACATTTCTAAATCATTTTCTGTTATTTATCCTATTGAAGTTTTTAGGGTGCCTATTAGATCTCTAACTTTAGATTTATATAGTTTGTAAAAAGCTTTAAGGTTATTTTTTGAGTCACTGGCTATCTTTATTTCATAATTTCTTTTTGCTTTCCTGATTTCCTTTTTGACCTGTCTTGATAGAGTCTGATAATATATATGTAGATGATTTTCGCCTTTCTTTATTTTTCTATATATTCCTTTCTTTTTTCCTATAAGATTTATTAGCTTATTAGTCATCCATTTTGGTTGGTTCTGCGTCGATCTAAATCTTCTTTTAGGGATATATTTATTTTGAGCATTGTGGAGTGAAGCAATAAACTGGTTATAATGTAGGTGGCAAGTTTAACTCTGGCATATCCTGACTTATTTGCTTAACAATAGGGTCCACCCTTAAGTCTCTTCTTATCCCACCATAATCGGCTTTTCTGAAATCTGGGATAAGTGTCGTATTCTCTTTAGCATTCCCTGTCCATTGTATATTAAAATAATAGATTTATGATCGCTATTTCCTAGGTGGTCACCAATCTCTACATCATTTATCATATGTTCATTGTTACTGAAAACTAAATCAAGAATATTAATACCACTAGTCGGCGTATCTATGAATTGAAATAAAAAAAACTATCTTGTACTACCTCAATAAACTCTACTGAATCGGAGTCGCCTATTTGGTGCTGCCAATCAATGTTCGGAAAATTAAAATCCCCCATAATGCACACATTGCTAAACCTTGATGCTATTTTAATTTCCTCCCATAACGATTTTCCGCCATTTCTACTCATATTAGGCGGTCTATATATAACTCCAATAACTATGGTCTCACTACCTTCGTTAACCTCTACCCAAACACTTTCATTATCTTTATTTAGTCTAATACCTGATTTAATACAGCTTTTTAATGTACTCCTGACAAACACTGCTATACCCCCGCCCCTCCTACTTGTTCGGTCATATTTAAACAAACTATATCCTGGAATATCAAATTCTGCTAAAAAATGCCTAGATTCTGTATTAATCCACGTTTCAGTTAGCGCTATTATGTCTATATTTTCTGTGCTAACGAGTGCTCTAAGTTCGTTCATTTTGTTACATAAACTCCTACAATTTGTATAATATACCCTCAACCTATTACTTTATTTGCAACTAATTTTCTATTGTGTTTAGCTAACTTATTATTTCCTGTTGAACTACTAGCTCTAGACGGAAATTCTACTCTATCAGTATTCTCATCTTTACTATCAGTTACATGTGTAGTGTTATCGATACTACTATTACACATCACTATATCCGCACTATCTTGACTGATTATTTCTATTTTACTCACTGGTTTGTCACATGAAGTACCTGCTCCATATGGAGACAGTATTTTACTTACACACCCAGGTTTTTTTAACGAAACCCCGCAACAATCTTGTCGAGTGAGCTGGCCAAGGTCGAAACTCCTAGTCGAGAGAGATGTACTCCATCCTGGGCATACAGTTCATCCTTACCATAAAAGAGGGACCAGTTATCCAGGAATGGAATAGTATTTGCCTTACAATACTTCTCCAGCCGGCTATTTACACCAATAGCCCTGGAGGACCATTCCTTCCTTACCCCTCTTCTAGGCAGGATACTGTTTACCACAGGAACTCCACCTTTTTCCTTGATCCTCTCCAACATTTCCTGATACTTGGAGAGCAACTCCTCAGTCCTGCATCTCCATATGTCGTTGCTCCCTGCGTTGAGGAAGATGATGGGGTCCTCCCCACTCACTTCCATGACAGCATCTATCTTCTCAGCCACCCTCCCGACTCCGGCACCAGGCACGCAGACAACTTTACCAACCTGAGTGTTTGTTGCCCTGCCAAGGTATCTAACCAATGAATCACCGACAATGAAAACAGACTTAGCTTTTTCCTTTTGTCGGCGTGTAGCAGCAGTTGTTGCAGCAACAGCAGCAGACTCCCCCCCCCCCCCTCCCCTCTCACTGCCTCGATGATCGCCACTTCATCGCCATCACTCTCATCAGCCAAGGTGCTGAAGTTGTTGTGGGTCTTGACTGGCTGCCTTTTCAGCTTGCAGGCCGTTGCACTAGTTGACACCACTTTCCAAGGGGCTTCACGATCCCTGGGAACACTTCCGGTAGCCTCACACTTCTTCTCCGCCATAGCTAGTCTCAAGGCCAAATTTTCATCTTTGAGACACTGAATCTCCTGCTCCACACTCTCCAGTCTCTCTTGCAAAGCAAGACAAAGCTGGAGAGTATGGGAGGAGACAGCAGACTCATCAACAACAGCCATCACTATGAAAGTTCACTAGGACCTCACTAAGGGTAAACCGGTACACTAGCGGTCACTGGGGACGTCCGCACTAGTCACGGGTCAGAGGGCAACTGATATTCCTTTTCTTTTTTCCTATAAGATTTATTAGCTTATTAGTCATCCATTTTGGTTGGTTCTGCGTCGATCTAAATCTTCTTTTAGGGATATATTTATTTTGAGCATTGTGGAGTGAAGCAATAAACTGGTTATAATGTAGGTGGCAAGTTTAACTCTGGCATATCCTGACTTATTTGCTTAACAATAGGGTCCACCCTTAAGTCTCTTCTTATCCCACCATAATCGGCTTTTCTGAAATCTGGGATAAGTGTCGTATTCTCTTTAGCATTCCCTGTCCATTGTATATTAAAATAAATAGATTTATGATCGCTATTTCCTAGGTGGTCACCAATCTCTACATCATTTATCATATGTTCATTGTTACTGAAAACTAAATCAAGAATATTAATACCACTAGTCGGCGTATCTATGAATTGAAATAAAAAAAATATCTTGTACTACCTCAATAAACTCTACTGAATCGGAGTAGCCTATTTGGTGCTGCCAATCAATGTTCGGAAAATTAAAATCCCCCATAATGCACACATTGCTAAACCTTGATGCTATTTTAATTTCCTCCCACAACGATGTTCCGCCATTTCTACTCATATTAGGCGGTCTATA
>CM064555.1:47011-163191 GCA_032716605.1 Paralithodes platypus
AGAGAATGAGAGTGAGTGAATGCGTGTGTGAGGAGAGAGAGCGAGCGGCAGGTGAACTTTAACGACCTGTGCCATATTCAAAGGGATCCGGTGTATTATCAGATTGGCAGACCTGTATTCAAAGATCAATGCGTTCGGGAATTGATGTTGAAAGGGTGGTGGTATTGAGTTGAAAGGGGGTGGTATTGAGGTTGAAAGGGTGGGGTTGTATTGAGGTGAGGTTGAAAGGGGGGGTATTGATGTTGAAAGGGGGTGGTATTGAGGTTGAAAGGGGTGGTGGTTTTGAGGTTGAAAGGGGGGGTGGTATTGATGTTGAAAGGGGTGGTGTTGAGGTGAAAGGGGGGGTGGTATTGAGGTTGAAAGGGGGGGGTGGTATTGAGGTTGAAAGGGGTGGTATTGAGGTTGAAAGGGGGGTGGTATTGATGTTGAAAGGGGTGGTATTGAGGTTGAAAGGGGGGGTGGTATTGAGGTTGAAAGGGGGGGTGATATTGATGTTGAAAGGGGGGGTGGTATTGAGGTTGAAAGGGGGGGTGGTATTGAGGTTGAAAGGGGGGGTGGTATTGAGGTTGAAAGGGGGGGTGGTATTGAGGTTGAAGGGGGGGTGGTATTGAGGTTGAAAGTGGGTGGTATTGAGGTTGAAAGGGCGGGTGGTATTGAGGTTGAAAAGGGGGTGGTATGAGGTTGAAAGGGGGTGGTATGAGGTTGAAAGGGGGGGGGTGGTATTGAGGTTGAAAGGGGGGTGGTTTGAGGTTGAAAGGGGGGGTGGTATTGAGGTTGAAAGGGGGGTGGTATTGAGGTTGAAAGGGGGGGGTGGTATTGAGGTTGAAAGGGGGTGGTGGTATTGAGGTTGAAAGGGGTGTCGTATTGAGGTTGAAAGGGGGGGTGGTATTGAGGTTGAAAGGGGGGTGGTATTGAGGTTGAAAGGGGGGGTGGTATTGAGGTTGAAAGTGGGTGGTATTGAGGTTGAAAGGGGGGGGTGGTATTGAGGTTGAAAGGGGGGGTGGTATTGAGGTTGAAAGGGGGGTGGTATTGAGGTTGAAAGGGGGGTAGTATTGAGGTTGAAAGGGGGGGTGGTATTGAGGTTGAAAGGGGGGTGGTATTGAGGTTGAAAGGGGGGTGGTATTGAGGTTGAAAGTGGGTGGTAGTGAGGTTGAAAGGGGGTGGTAGTGAGGTTGAAAGGGGGGGTGGTATTGAGGTTGAAAGGGGGGTGGTATTGAGGTTGAAAGGGGGGTGGTATTGAGGTTGAAAGGGAGGGTGGTATTGAGGTTGAAAGGGGGGGGTGGTATTGAGGTTGAAAGGGGGGTGGTATTGAGGTTGAAAGGGGGTGGTATTGAGGTTGAAAGGGGGTGGTATTGAGGTTGAAGGGAGGTGGTATTGAGGTTGAAAGGGGGGGTGGTATTGAGGTTGAAAGGGGGGGTGGTATTGAGGTTGAAAGGGGGGGTGGTATTGAGGTTGAAAGGGGGGTGGTATTGAGGTTGAAAGGGGGGTGGTATTGAGGTTGAAAGGGGGTGGTATTGAGGTTGAAAGGGGGGTGGTATTGAGGTTGAAAGGGGGGGGTGGTATTGAGGTTGAAAGGGGGTGGTATTGAGGTTGAAAGGGGGGTGGTATTGAGGTGAAAGGGGGGGTGGTATTGAGGTTGAAAGGGGGGGTGGTATTGAGGTTGAAAGGGGGTGGTATTGAGGTTGAAAGGGGGGGGTATTGAGGTTGAAAGGGGGGGTGGTATTGAGGTGGAAAGGGGGGGGTATTGAGGTGAAAGGGGGTGGTATTGAGGTTGAAAGGGGGGGATGGTATTGAGGTTGAAAGGGGGGTGGTATTGAGGTTGAAAGGGGGGGTGGTATTGAGGTTGAAAGGGGGGGTGGTATTGAGGTTGAAAGGGGGGGTGGTATTGAGGTTGAAAGGGGGGTGGTATTGAGGTTGAAAGGGGGGTGGTATTAAGGTTGAAAGGGGGTGGTATTGAGGTTGAAAGGGGGGGGTGGTATTGAGGTTGAAAGGGGGGGTGGTATTGAGGTTGAAAGGGGGGGTATTGAGGTTGAAAGGGGGGGGTGTTATTGAGGTTGAAAGGGGGGGTGGTATTGAGGTGGAAAGGGGAGTGATATTGAGGTTGAAAGGGGAGGTGGTATGGAGGTTGAAAGGGGGTGGTATTGAGGTTGAAAGGGGGGGTGGTATTGAGGTTGAAAAGGGGGTGGTATTGAGGTTGAAAGGGGGGGTGGTATTGAGGTTGAAAGTGGGGGGTGGTATTGAGGTTGAAAGGGGGGGTGGTATTGAGGTTTTGAAAGGGGGTGGTATTGAGGTTGAAAGGGGGGGTGGTATTGAGGTTGAAAGGGGGGGTGGTATTGAGGTTGAAAGGGGGGTGGTATTGAGGTTGAAAGGGGGGGTGGTATTGAGGTTGAAAATGGGGGTGGTATGAGGTTGAAAGGGGGGGTGGTATTGCAGGTTGAAAGGGGGTGGTATGAGGTTGAAAGGGGGTGGTATTGAGGTTGAAAGGGGGGTGGTATTGAGGTTGAAAGGGGGGGTGGTATTGAGGTTGAAAGGGGGGCTGGTATTGAGGTTGAAAGGGCGTGGTATTGAGGTTGAAAGCGGGGTGGTATTCAGGTTGAAAGGGGGGGGTGGTATTGAGTTTGAAAGGGGGGGTGGTATTGAGGTTGAAAGGGGGGTGGTATTGAGGTTGAAAGGGGGGGTGGTTATGAGGTTGAAAGGGGGGGTGGTATTGAGGTTGAAAGGGGGGGTGGTATTGAGGTTGAAAGGGGGGGGTGGTATGAGGTTGAAAGGGGGGTGGTATTGAGGTTGAAAGGGGGGGGTGGTATTGAGGTTGAAAGGGGGGTGGTATTGAGGTTGAAAGGGGGGGTGGTATTGAGGTTGAAAGGTGGGGGTGGTATTGAGGTTGAAAGGGAGGGTGGTATTGAGGTTGAAAGGGGGGGTGGTATTGAGGTTGAAAGGGGTGGTATTGAGGTTGAAAAGGGGGGTGGTATTGAGGTTGAAAGGGGGTGGTATTGAGGTTGAAAGGGGGGTGGTATTGAGGTTGAAAGGGGTGGTATGGGGGGTGGTATTGAGGTTGAAAGGGGTGGGCTGGTATTGAGGTTGAAAGGGGGTGGTATTGAGGTTGAAAGGGGGGGTGATTGAGGTTGAAAGGGGGGGGGTGGTATGAGGTTGAAAGGGGGGGTGGTATTGAAGTTGAAAGGGGGGTGGTATTGAGGTTGAAAGGGGGGTGGTATTGAGGTGAAAGGGGGGGGTGGTATTGAGGTTGAAAGGGGGGTGGTGTTGAGGTTGAAAGGGGGTGGTATTGAGGTTGAAAGGGGGGTGGTATTGAGGTTGAAAGTGGGTGGTATTGCAGTTGAAAGGGGGTGGTGGTATTGAGGTTGAAAGGGGGGGTGGTATTGAGGTTGAAAGGGGGGGTGGTATTGAGGTTGAAAGGGGGGGGTGGTATGAGGTTGAAAGGGGGGGGTATTGAGGTTGAAAGGGGGGGGGGGGGGTATTGAAAGCGGTATATATATATGTGTCGGTCTTCGCCGGGTTGTATATAGTGTTTTTGTTCTGTCCCCATGTGTGTTATTGATCGGGCTTGTCCTGTCGCATAATATAGACTCTTTAATGGACGGTTTGTTCGATGTTTAGCCTATGAGGAAGTTGGAGCTGTAAACATGGATATCAAATATAAATGTCATAATAATGTAGGTGTGGTGAATGGAAAGTATGTGAATTGGGTTTTAGGTGTTATATATGCACTACAACCGTATTTTAGCGGGTAATTCTGCTAAATATCAACGTCTACAGCTCCAACTTCCTTATAGAACAAAACTCCCAAGTAGTCAATTGAGGTGGAAAGGGGGTGTATTGATAGCGGTATATATATTACTGTATGTAGCTCTTCGCCTGGTTTTATACAGTTTTTTTTTCCTCCCCATATGTATTATTTATCGGGTTTCTCCTGTTGCATAATTTAGACTCTTTAATGGAGCTCAGACGGTATTGGGCAGCATAATTTTCTGGTTCGGCTCAATGGTTAAGGAGGGGGTTTAGTTTGTTCTCTAACCTCTATCAAACTTTAAAAACTCTCACAAGACGGGGACCCCCTTCGATATATACTTGTACATTTTTCGGTAGGAGTCCCAGCCAAAGGCAGATTCCTTTTCAAATACAGGCTCGCTATCGCTCGTCAGGAAAAAAAAAATCGACCCTTAAATGGCACGAAAGGTCTAATATTGGCGAAGAAACGAAAGAAATGGGGCAAAGGTTCTGAATATCGCCAAACTAATGGGGGCGAATGCCTTGAAATCTCATAACTAATAGGGCAAAACCTGAGGAGGAGGACGGAGGAGGAGAAAGCAACTTCCTGCCTTAATGGACGGTTTGTTTGAGGTTTAGGCTACAAGGAAGTTAGAGTCGTGAACGTGGATTTAAACCAACTTCCTGCCCTTAATGGACGGTTTGTTTGAGGTTTAGGCTACAAGGAAGTTAGAGTCGTGAACGTGGATTTAAACCAACTTCCTGCCCTTAATGGACGGTTTGTTTGAGGTTTAGGCTACAAGGAAGTTAGAGTCGTGAACGTGGATTTAAACCAACTTCCTGCCTAATGGACGGTTTGTTTGAGGTTTAGGCTACAAGGAAGTTAGAGTCGTGAACGTGGATTTTAAGCGGAATAGTAATACTAATGTAAGTGTGTGAGGAATAGAAAGCATGTTGAATTATATTGTATGTGTATAAATGCACTACAACCGTATTTTAGTTATTTCCGCTAAATATTGATGTATGCAGGTCCAATTGATTAATATTTAATACATTGAAACACACGACCTTTTCAATCCTTTCTGTACCGGCAACGTCCTTTTAACTTTGTTCAGGCTGCCATTAGACGATTTTATTCAGTTTCAAAAGGGCCTCCAACAATTAACAGGTTTCGAACAATCGCACTTAATCTTTCTTACTACCGCAGATCCTTCTTAAGCTGCACAAAATCGTCTAAATATAGCCAGAACAAAATTAAAAAGACTTCGCTGGTACAGAAAGGGTTAAACAGACGGACAAACAGACAGACAGACAGCAGACAGGAAATCAAGTGAATAAACAGCACACACACACACACACACCCACACTCAGAATGGTACCATACAGATCCACCCTAAGCCTTCGTTTCCAATGTCGCCAATTGGCTAAAATAAAGACTACACACACATCCACAGCCATTCCAACAGTACATAAAACACTTAACATGCATTTCACGCAATACATTCCCAGTTAAGGAAGCGCGATAATAATGAGCTTAGCTCGCATTGCGTGGATTCCCCTTGACGAACAAGTAACTGAGTAACTGAGTAACACGAGAGTAGCAGTGAGGTAGGTTTAACAATTACCTCTGTTCAGTTCAAGCTGCTGGTAGGTAGTGGGGCTTGTGTGTGTTTGAGGGGGGGTGGGGGTGCTGGTTGGGGGGGAGAGGGGGATGATGGTAGATGTATTGGAGGTAGAGTGATGGTTATGATTGTGGTAGGTAAGGTGACGATTGTGGTGGTTGTAGTGGTGATATTGGTGGTGATGGTAGTGGTTGTGGTGGTGATGGTAGGGGTAAATGTATGATGCTTTCTGTAATGCTAATAGTTGTAGTGATGGTAGTGGTAGTAGTGGTGATAGTGGTGGTGGTGGTAGTGGTATTGGTGGTGGTTGTGGTGATAAAGTAGTAGTTTTGGTGGTGATGGTTGGGGTGAATGTAGTGATGGTAGTGGTTGTGGTAGTGACATTGGTGGTTATGGTAGGGGGTGAATGCAGTGATGATAGTGGTTGTGGTTGGTGATGGTAGTGATTTGGTGGTTGGTGGTGATGGAGGTAGTGGTGGTGTGGTGATGATATTGTATGGTGGTGCTTGTAGTAATGGAGCTAGTGGTTGCGGTAGTGATGGTTGTGATACTGGTTGTGGTGATGGAGGTAGTGGTTGGTGATGATATTGGTGGTGGTGCTTGTGGTGATGGAGGTAGTGGTTGTGGTGGTGATATTGGTGGTGATGGTAGGGGTGAATGTAGTGATGGAGTGGTGGTGGATGATATTGGTGGTGATGTTTGGTTGAAGGTAGTGATGGTTGTAGTGGTGATATTGGTGGTGATGGTGGTGGTTGTGGTGATGGAGGTAGTGTTAGTGGTGATATTGGTGGTGATGGTAGTGGTTGTAGTGGTGATATTGGTGGTGATGGTAGTGGTTGTGGTGATATTGGTGGTGATGGTGGTGGTTGTGGTGATGGAGGTAGTGGTTGTGGGTGGATGGTAGGGTTGAATGTAGTTGGTTTCTATTGGTGGTGATGGTAGTGGTTGTAGTGGTGATATTGGTGGTGATGGTAGTGGTTGTAGTGATGATATTGGTGGTGATGGTAGTGGTTATAGTGGTGATATTAGTGGTGATGGTAGTGGTTGTAGTGGTGATATTGGTGGTGATGGTAGTGGTTGTAGTGGTGATATTGGTGGTGATGGTAGTGGTTGTAGTGGTGAGATGGTGGTGATGGTAGTGGTTGTAGTGGTGATATTGGTGGTGATGGTAGTGGTTGTAGTGGTGATATTGGTGGTGATGGTAGTGGTTGTAGTGGTGATATTGGTGGTGATGGTAGTGGTTGTAGTGGTGATATTGGTGGTGATGGTAGTGGTTGTAGTGGTGATATTGGTGGTGATGGTAGTGGTTGTAGTGGTGATATGGTGGTGATGGTAGTGGTTATAGTGGTGATATTAGTGGTGATGGTAGTGGTTGTAGTGGTGATATTGGTGGTGATGGTAGTGGTTGTAGTGGTGATATTGGTGGTGATGGTAGTGGTTATAGTGGTGATATTAGTGGTGATGGTAGTGGTTGTAGTGGTGATATTGGTGGTGATGGTAGTGGTTGTAGTGGTGATATTGGTGGTGATGGTAGTGGTTGTAGTGGTGATATTGGTGGTGATGGTAGTGGTTATAGTGGTGATATTAGTGGTGATGGTAGTGGTTGTAGTGGTGATAATGGTGGTGATGGTAGTGGTTGTAGTGGTGATATTGGTGGTGATGGTAGTGGTTGTAGTGGTGATATTGGTGGTGATGGTAGTGGTAGTGGTGATATTAGTGGTGATGGTAGTGGTTGTAGTGGTGATATTGGTGGTGATGGTAGTGGTTGTAGTGGTGATATGGTGGTGATGGTAGTGGTTGTAGTGGTGATATTGGTGGTGATGGTAGTGGTTGTAGTGGTGATATTGGTGGTGATGGGTAGTGGTTGTAGTGGTGATATTGGTGGTGATGGTAG
This sequence comes from Paralithodes platypus, assembly GCA_032716605.1. NCBI lineage: Eukaryota > Metazoa > Arthropoda > Malacostraca > Decapoda > Lithodidae > Paralithodes > Paralithodes platypus. The sequence goes on from CM064555.1 coordinate 54,251, forward strand.
TGGTTGTAGTGGTGATATTGGTGGTGATGGTAGTGGTAGTGGTGATATTAGTGGTGATGGTAGTGGTTGTAGTGGTGATATTGGTGGTGATGGTAGTGGTTGTAGTGGTGATATTGGTGGTGATGGTAGGTTGTAGTGGTGATATTGGTGGTGATGGTAGTGGTGTTTGTGGTGATAAGGGGTGGTGGTGGTGATAGTGGTGTTGTTAGTGATGATATTGGTGGTGATGGTAGTGGTTGTAGTGGTGATATTGGTGGTGATGGTAGTGGTTGTAGTGGTGATATTGGTGGTGATGGTAGTGGTGGTAGTGGTGATATTGGTGGTGATGGTAGTGGTTGTAGTGGTGATATTGGTGGTGATGGTAGTGGTTGTAGTGGTGATATTGGTGGTGATGGTAGTGGTTGTAGTGGTGATATTGGTGGTGATGGTAGTGGTTGTAGTGGTGATATTGGTGGTGATGGTAGTGGTTGTAGTGGTGATATTGGTGGTGATGGTAGTGGTTGTAGTGGTGATATTGGTGGTGATGGTAGTGGTTGTAGTGGTGATATTGGTGGTGATGGTAGTGGTTGTAGTGGTGATATTGGTGGTGATGGTAGTGGTTGTAGTGGTGATATTGGTGGTGATGGTAGTGGTTGTAGTGGTGATATTGGTGGTGATGGTAGTGGTGGTAGTGGTGATATTGGTGGTGATGGTAGTGGTTGTAGTGGTGATATTGGTGGTGATGGTAGTGGTTGTAGTGGTGATATTGGTGGTGATGGTAGTGGTTGTAGTGGTGATATTGGTGGTGATGGTAGTGGTTGTAGTGGTGATATTGGTGGTGATGGTAGTGGTTGTAGTGGTGATATTGGTGGTGATGGTAGTGGTTGTAGTGGTGATATTGGTGGTCATGATAGTGGTTGTAGTGGTGATATTCGTGGTGATGGTAGTGGTTGTAGTGGTGATATTGGTGGTGATGGTAGTGGTTGTAGTGGTGATATTGGTGGTGATGGTAGTGGTTGTAGTGGTGATATTGGTGGTGATGGTAGTGGTTGTAGTGGTGATATTGGTGGTGATGGTAGTGGTTGTAGTGGTGATATTGGTGGTGATGGTAGTGGTTGTGGTGATATTGGTGGTGATGGTGGTGGTTGTGGTGATATTGGTGGTGATGGTAGTGGTTGTAGTGGTGATATTGGTGGTGATGGTAGTGGTTGTGGTGATATTGGTGGTGATGGTAGTGGTTGTAGTGGTGATATTGGTGGTGATGGTAGTGGTTGTAGTGGTGATATTGGTGGTGATGGTAGTGGTTGTGGTGATGGAGGTAGTGGTTGTAGTGGTGATATTGGTGGTGATGGTAGTGGTTGTAGTGGTGATATTGGTGGTGATGGTAGTGGTTGTGGTGATGGAGGTAGTGGTTGTATTGGTGGTGATGGTAGTGGTATTGTTTATGGTTGTGTTAATTGGACAGACAAACTTACAGACAAATACACAGACACCCTCCCCTCCCCCACACTCAGACACCCCCTACCCCTACCCCCACTCCCACCATCCCCATTCACTTCCCACGGAGAAACACCCCATCCATCCTCCCTTCCCCTCCTCCCACTCTCACCAACCCTTCACAGTAACACCCCTACCCCACCCACTAGTCTTGTCCCCCCCCCCCTCTCTCTCTCTCTCTCTCTTCTCTCTCCAGAGACCACATCACACGCACACAATACGCATCACATACACAGGCTCATTCACTCACACTCTCTCTCATACATTTTCTCAAGCCAAACAAGAACACACACTCACACACAAACATGTGAAAAGAGTTGAAATTAGTATAGATATATGACAAATATAGAGATACAGTCAAACACCCACCCCAAGGCAAAATAGAGAGGCGGATGGACTTTATCAGGCCACAGCCATCCGCCGTAATCAGTTTTTTGTTATAACTGTGGCAAACCGGCTATCTCTATAATACCTGGTGTAGAGTGTTTGCCCTAAAATAAAAAGTAGTATAGTACTAATGAAATAGTCAAAACCAGGGGGTTGATAAATTCGGGAAGTCAATTTTGTAGTCAGAAGTAGAGTAGACAAAATCAGTTAGTTTAAATTGGGGAAGTCACATTTTGTCGTCGGATATCGAAGAAGAAATCCATTAACTACGTCAAAAAGTATTGAAACATGAGATAAAGTGAGGTTGAGCTCTGGGAGACAGGGGACGCTCAACCGCCACTCTGACAGGATCAGCCCATCTCCTTGGCATCAACATTCTGGTAATAATACGTCGACATATTCAGTAGATGCAGTGTGTGGTAAATTCAATGACGTCATCATTATTAGCTGAGATGCTCTTCACAAATTTACTCATATCATCTCTAGCAGTTCTAAGATGGTGTTTCTTGAAATACGTCACTTGTTATAATATTTGTTAATTTATTGTAGTTAAAACATCTAATTGGTAGTTTGTTAAAATGTCTTTTTAAGAGGTATATTTCATATCCTTGTTTCAACAATGTTCTAATAAGGACCTTACAAGCCTCTAAAAAGTCTTCATATTTTGAACAGACTCTACTATAGCGTATTATTTGGGAAGTAAAAACACCATAGCTTTGTCTTTTGGGGATATTTCCGCAAAGAAAGGGAAAGTTAACTATATGAAATTGGAAATCTGTTAGTTTGTCATAAAGTTTTGTTACAAATTTCGTATCAATTACACACACACACACACACACACACACACACACACACACACACACACACACACATCCATTAAATTTACCTCCCCCAAAAACAAGAACACACACACACACACACACACACACATACACATACACATACACACACACACATACACACAACAAGACATTAGACTTCTTCCACGATATCCTCAACCTCTGAGATGAGAGTAAAGCTGTAGATATTATATACCTTGATTTTCAAAAGGCCTTTGACAAAGTTCCCCACAAACGTTTACTGCTAAAACTAAAAGCGCATGGAATACAAGACGGTGTGTTGAAATGGATAGCAAATTGGCTCAGCGACAGAAAGCAAAGAGTAGTCATAAACGGTAAGGCATCTAAATGGACCAATGTAAGTAGCGGGGTACCCCAGGGATCGGTACTAGGACCAATTCTCTTTCTAATTTACATCAACGACATAGATGAGGGTCTCACCTGTACAATCTCAAAATTTGCTGACGATACAAAAATTGCAAATAGCGTACTCTCAAAAGAACAAGTTGACGATATGCAACACAATCTAGATAAATTGTCATGTTGGGCCCAAATTTGGCAAATGAGTTTCAATGCGGATAAATGTAAAGTACTACACATCTGATACCTAAATGAGAAAGCAAACTATTCGATGAATGGCACTCAGCTTAAGAATGTAAACAGAGAAACCGATCTGGGAGTAACAATATCGAGTAACCTAAAACCGAGTCAACAATGTTCAGAAGTTGTTAAGAAGGCAAACAAAATAATTGGCTTTATAGGCAGGTCATTTGAGCATAGATCCAAAGAAGTTATCCTAACCCTTTACAATTCCTTAGTCCGCCCTCTTCTGGAATACTGCGTTCAATCCTGGTTCCCTTATTACCAAAAAGATATAAACAAGCTAGAACGAGTTCAACGTAGAGTTACCAAAATGATACCTAGCCTAAAGAACAAACCATACGAAGAGCGTATTAGAGAATTAAATCTATTTCCTTTAACCCAGCGCAGATTAAGAGGTGACTTAATTCAAGTGTTCAAAATCATCAAAGGCATCGACAATATGAACTGTAGTAAGTACTTCACTATCGACCAATCTAATTACACGCGGGGCAACGGTTGCAAAATTATTGGTAAATCTTTTAACTCACACGAATCTAAGAATTTCTTCTTCAATCGAGTTGTCAACTTGTGGAATGGGCTTCCCCGAAACGTTTATAGAGTGCATCACCGTTGATTCATTTAAACTCCGCCTAGACAAATATCTCGCATCAAACCCGCGACTGACTGCGTTTGTAAATGAATAACTTTATTTTATCCCCCCCTCAGTTACTAACCCATCTGTCCCCAACTAACTTCCTAATCCTGCCACGGACATTAGTTCCAGGGCAGTAATTCCCTTTCCAATGTTCCCTTACCCACTCTAAACCACTGTTTGGACACTTGATCCTCAGTGTTTTGGAGGACAAGCAACCTAGAAGGGTCACTAGATCTGTTGTTGCTTGATTTCCTTTGTACCTTTGTACTTTGTATTCATTTTGACACTTTATTCTGGCTATTATGAGACGAGTTTATACAATTTATGAAGGATCTGTGGGAATTATAAGGGTGAAGACTGTCTCACTTAACCCTCTGACTTCCATATACACTTCTATCTATCTATCTATTGCCTGACGCCGTGATCCCCGAAGGGGTGGCCACGAATGAAACGCCCCCATGCACCTCTGTCCCCAGTCAGTCGACGCCCCTCCTCTCAACCAGCACCTCCTTTATTCATATACTTCTTCACTCCATCCTTCCACCTCTCTCTTGGTTTACCTCTCTCTCTCTGTCCTTCCACCTCGCTCTTGTATGCCCTCTTAGTCATTCTCTCGCTTCCCATATTTTCCATATGGCCGAACCATCTCAAGGTGTTCCTTTTCAAATTTTCAGCACATCTACCTCCACACCACACCTCCCTCTTACTTCCTCATTCGTCTGTCTATCCCTCCATTTAACTCCGCACGCACTTCTCGAGTAACTCATTTCCACCTCTCACTCTTGGTCTGAGTCTCTCCACCAACGTTCATGTTTCGCTTCCGTAAGTCAATGTCGGGATTACCACACTCATGCAAGCACTTCTTCACTTCCATGCTGACCACCCTATTTCTTGTTACTGCTGTCAGTGTTCCTACAATCCTCTTCCCCTGTTGCACCCTCTCCTGCACTTCTTCATCCATACTCCCATCTTTACTCAACACACTGCCCAGATACTTAGGCTAAATGAGCTGACAATCTCCATAGCCTGACCGTTCAACTTCACCTCACTCTGTGGCTTCACCATTTCGGAAAACCATAACCTTGCTTTTCCCCGCATTTACCTTCAGATTCAGTTTTTCGCACATTATTCCAAACATAATTACCAGACCCTGCAACTCCCATTCATTATCGCTCTTCAGAACTGTATCATCAGCAAACAGCAGTACAGGTAGCTTCCACTCGTTTCCCTCCCTTATCAGCGATACACCAACATCCACTGCTCTTCCTTGTATTTCTTTCATGACTTCATCTACTGTATATATGCAGTTAACAACCACGGGGACACCACACACCCCTGTTTCAACCCAACATTCAGATAAAAGAACTCGCTCTTCTTATTCTCCACACGTACTGCCGCCTTTGCACCTTCATACATGCTCCTCACTGCTTTCAGCAACTTGCTATCTACTCTGTACATTCTAAGTACTTTCCATATACCTTCTCTATCCACTCTGTCATAGGCCTTCTCCAAGTCCATAAAGGCAACATACAGCTACACTTCCTAATCTGAATAAAATCGATTTTATACAATTTATGAAGGATCTGTGGGAAATATAAGGGTAAAGACTGTCTCACTTAAACCATCTGACTTCCATATACCCTTCCTAATATGAATAAAATTGGCTAACAATAGCCATAAAACAGAACATAAATGAGTGATCGTATCTTCTAAGATTTGAGTGCTTCCCTAACCCTATGTTGAACAAAGACAGCCAATTAAGTACCTTAAATACTGACTACTCGATACTTATTTTTTTTTCTAGACCCCTTTCTCCCTCATGTTTAGCCCCATTAGTTTTAAGATTCTAAGACGTTCACCCCATTAGTTTGACGATTTAATGACCTTTCGCCCCATGTCTTTGTCAAATTAAAAACCTATTGTGCCGTTTATGTGTTTAGGCCCCAAATCAATAACTTTAAACTCCGGGAGGCAAAGCTCTGGTACAATTTTCAATTTCATCTTTGCCTAGTACTTGCGACACCTCGGTTGGGTTACCTTCTTAGGAAGGTAATCAAGTCGTACCCCACCTGCTCGTGGTGACCTCGCAAACACCCATTTCTATTTATTTTTTCCATTTATTCTTTTTTCAAGATAGGGTGACACAAACGGGGGCGGCGCTACCTGGGTTTATCCCAGGTAGTAGTTTAATTTTACTGTAATTTTATTAAGTGTTTTGTATATTTTTAACTGTAGGCTGCATAAATATAAACAATAGCCGGCCAAGGCAAATGGAGGCAGAGTTTATTGGGAGATGAAGAGAGCTATGAATTTGAGGGATTTCTGGCAGAGGGTAATGAAGTGGACGATCAATTGACTGTAGTGAAGAGACAGATGATGGGTCTGTTAAGATGGAAGGGAGTTATGGAGAATTGGAGGAGAGATATAGGTGTGAAGGTGGAGTCACTGACAGAAATATGTGGAGCCAATTCAGTAGCAACTGCAGATGGGCCATTAATTGCTAACCTAGATGCTGTGATAAGGAAAGTAGATGAGCTGGAGGCAGAGAACATGGCACTCAAGGAGCAGCTAAAGGAGTATGAGGGCCATTTAAGTGAGATAGTAAAGGGAGTAATAAGTGAGGAGAAAAATGAGTGGACAAGGGTGGGGAATGCTAAGGTGGATGCATTGGAAGAAATCATGAAGGAGCAGGTGGAAGAGAGAGACAAAGAGAAAAGAGAGTTTGAGAAGAATGTAGTGCAGGTTTTGAAGAGCAAGGAAAAGGTAGTGAGGGAAACAGTAGATAGAGGTAAAAGTATAATAATTTTTGGAGACATTGAAGAACATTTAGCAGATATGAGGGAAAGAAGGGGAAGGGATGAGGACAAAGTAAAGAAAATATTGGAGTGTCTAGACGAAGGCCGTGATTGGGGGAAAGAACTGGACGAAGTAAGACGGCTAGGAAGATATAAAAAGGGTGAGATGAGACCGATAAAAGCAGAGTTTAAATCTAGGTCAGTGGTTGAAGCATTAACCATTGTAAGCTGGAGGCTAAATAGTTGTACTGGAATTAAACATATTAGGGTGAAAAAGGACTTAAGCATAGAGGAAAGGAAAAAGTTGAGAGAAGTTCAAGCAAGGGCTGACGATGAAAATAAAAAATTGTCAGATGAGGAGAAAAGGATTTTTTTTTGGAGAGTAAAGGAAGGGAAACTAAAGAAGTGGTACACTCAGAGTCAGAAAGAACGGAAAATACGAGGAGAAATGAACAAGGAGACAGTGAGTCAGGTAGTGGATCAAATCGGGGACAAGGAGATAGTGAGGGAGGAGCAGGAGATAGAGACAGTGAGTCAGGTAGTGGATCAAACCGAAGACAGAGAGATGGTGAGGGAGGAGCAGGGGATGGAGACGGTGAGTCAGGTAGTGGATCAGCCCGAGGACGGAGAGATGGTGAGGGAGGGGCGGGAGATTGTGGAGGGGGGGGGGGGGAGGAGAATAGAACTAGCAGGGAATGTGGAGGTAGGTGAGGGAAGGGATGGAGGAGGAGGTGAACCTAATAGGAGGCAGGGAGGGAAGAGAAAACAAGGAGGAGGATTCCAATATACTGTGCTACTACACTAATATAGATGGAATAAACAGTAAAAAGGTAGAATTGGATGATATATTAAGAAAGGATCAACCACAGATAGTCTGTTTGACGGAGACAAAGCTGAACCAGGACTTTGACAGCAATATAGTGTTTAGTGAAGGATATAATATATGGAGATATGATAGAAAGGGAAAAAGGGGAGGTGGAGTGGCAGTATTAGTTAAGAACCCTATGACAGCAAAGCAAGTGGAGTTAAATAATGACAAGGCAGAAATAATGGCAGTTGAACTCAATGATATAGAAGGAAAAAAGCTAGACATAACAGTAGCTTACATGCCACCAAAGACCAGAGCATGGAGGGAGTTGGAGTTTGAGGAGATGGTCGAGGATATGATTCAGTCGTTGAGAAGATTGCTTTTAAGGACAAATCGATTGATCTTGGTAGGAGATTTCAACTGTAGTGAGGTTGATTGGGAATCGGGAGATGCAGGGCCAAATCAGAGATCTTGGGGAAGTCGGCTAGTGGAGTTGGTTACGGAAAATGTACTTGCACAACATGTGAAGGAAAATACAAGAATGAGGGGTAATAACGAACCTTCTAAACTCGATCTGATTTTTACAAAGGATCCTCACGAAACTAGTGATATAAACTATCTATGTCCTGTAGGTAAAAGTGATCACCTATTGCTAAAATGGAAGTTGACCTCGAGTAATGCCAATAGATTAGACAATAGCTACATAAATGACAGATTAAATTATAGTAAAGCTGATTATGTATCCTTGAAAAGATATTTAGAGGGAGTAGATTGGGATCTTATTTTTAAGGAACAGGACGTACAAGGTAAATATAGTAGATTCCTCGAAATTTATAGAGTAGGAACCAATCTGTTTGTCCCAAGATATAAAACTGGAAATTTTACTAAGCAGAAAGATTGGTTTAATTTGAAATGCAAAAGAGCTTTGGGTAGGCGTGATGCAGCTTGGGCTAGATTAAGAAGAAGGAACACTGAGAGTAATCGGAATAAATATAAACAGGAGAGGAATAGATATGTTAACATAATTAGGCAAGTTAAAATGAACTATGAGAAGAACATAGTAAATAAATGTGAAGTGATCCTAGATTATTTTATAAATATATAAACAGTAAGTTGAAGGTAAAGAAACAAATTACTAAATTAAGAGTTGATGCTAGGACGTATGAAAATGTATCGGACATGTGCGAGGTAATGAATAACAAATTGGGGTCAGTTTTTACTAGAGAGGAAGGTTTTGACGAACCACAGGCGGGAGTACTGGAGAGTGGTCTTAGTAAGATTGAAATAACTAGAGATGAGCTGTTATCTGCGATGAGAGGACTTGAAGTAAGGAAAGCTATGGGACCGGATGAAGTGTCTGCCTGGGTTTTAAAGGAGTGTGCAGAGCAATTAGTGGAGCCAGTGAGGGACATAATTCAAGCTTCCTTAGATAAAGGACAGGTTCCTGTTGAATGGAAAAGAGCTAATATCATTCCGATATACAAGAATGGAAACCCTGAGGACCCTCTAAACTATAGACCAGTTTCACTTACTAGTATTGTATGCAAGATTTGTGAAAAGCTAATTAGGAAGAGATGGATGCAAATGTTGGAGAGAAAGATGATAATAACCCCAAAGCAATTTGGATTCAGAGAAGGGACATCTTGTGTTACCAGTTTGCTATGTTATTACAGTAGGGTGATAGATGTACTCCAAGAAAGAGGCGGATGGGTGGACTGCGTCTACTTAGACCTTTCCAAAGCATTCGATAAGGTACCACATAAGAGATTGTTATCTAAGCTTGAGACGCTAGGATGTGTCAGGGGGAGTTTGCTGAAATGGATGGAGAGCTATTTAACGGATAGGAAAATGAGGACCAACATTAGAGAGAACTTACTCATCGTGGCGGAAAGTTGAGAGTGGTGTGCCGCAGGGATCTGTGTTGGCACCTCTCATGTTCCTTATGTACGTGAATGACCTGCCGATAGGCATAAACTCCTACATGTCAATGTTTGCAGATGACGTAAAAATTATGAGACAAATAACAAATAAAAGTAGTTGTGAGGAGCTGCAAGGGGATTTAGATAAAATATACGAATGGAGCACCAAGTGGAAAATGAAATTTAATATAAGTAAATGCCATGTGTTAAATATGGGAAGAAGTGTGAATAGACCAAATTGGGAGTACAGGATGGGAGATTAATATAATTAGCAAGGCCAAAAAAGAAAAGGATTTAGGGTTGATTATACAAGATAATTTGTCGCCAGAGAAACATATTAACAAGCTCTTTAGCGGAATGTATGCAATGGCCGAGAATATGAAAGTTGCTCTGAACTACAGTACTTGGATGAGACCATGGTAGCGAAAATTATGAAGAGTATGATTAGACCAAGATTGGAGTATGCAGCAGTGGTGTGGTCCCCGCATCTAAAGAAGCATATTCACAAGTTAGAAAGAATCCAGAGAGCAGTTACTAGATTGGTTCCAAGTCTCAGAGAACTGCCATATGAAGTGAGGCTAGACAAATTAAATCTACCGAGTCTAAAAGAGAGGAGAGAGAGGGGAGACATGATAATGATGTACAAATGCACCCGGGGGCTGGAGAGGCTGGATAGGGAGGATATATTAATTATGGATACAGGAATAACTAGAGGCCACAGCTACAAAGTAAAAAGACCTACCTGCAAGAACGATATCAGGAAGTTTAGCTTCCCCTATAGATGTATTGACAAATGGAATGGGCTGGAGGAGGAGGTGGTAGGGGCAAGGAATATCCATATTTTCAAGAAAAAATTGGATATAAAGTAGACTGAGAGACGGGACAACACGAGCTTAGCTCAACTCCTGTAAACTACAATTAGGTAAATACAATTAGGTAAATACAGTTGGCCGTATAAGTTCTGTTGCTTGTTGTGATCTTATGTATGGAAGTAAAATAGCATTAGTAAATTGCGAACGTGGTTTCTTTTATCAGTTGACTAGTCAGATGAGTTAACCACTGCATAAGAAACTACGCTCGTAATTTAATCAAGTGCTTTATATTTCTATGTATAAGATCATGGAGAGGAAAAGAACTTATGTGGGCAACAGTACAGTATGGAAGACCAGCGACATGCTATCCATAGACACTGGAAGGTCCTCGTCAGTGTCGCTAGAGATGTTACCTGTGATACAATCGTCATCTGGCAGGAAGGAATCTATACCATCATCACCTTCACTGTCAGCGTCGTATTCGCTATCGACGGAGTCCAGCAAGCCAGGAATGTATTTTGTTATCACAGCGTTTTCACGTAGCAGCACTTGCCTTGCAAGTTGCCTTATGATCAATAGTATTCTGTATATTTAGTATCTTAGTAGTTCACATGGGCCAGCAAAGAAAAGAAATACTTCTCATCTACATCCCCAAGGACATCCATCAATTGATCTTCTGTGGGAATATTGTGGATGTATTCCGGCAGAGGCAGTGTGGACAAGCTAAGCATTTCCTCTGCGAACTGCTCTAGCTCACCCAGGACAGACTGTGTCAGATCGCTGGGTTTTGTGAGGCTGATCTGGGAATTTGGCGATACAGGGACTTTCATTGTGGTGACCCTGATGGTCCTGATGGGAGTGATGGGAGATGGAAGGCGAGGTCGTTTACATTGGGACTGGGGACAATGGGGAGGGAGAGATGGTAGATCACTGTCAGTGCCAGAGCAAGGTGACAGAGATCTCTTAAGAGTTGCTGATACAGGATTTGAACCTGATGGTGACAAGGACTTAGGAACAACACAACATTTCTGCTGTTTTAGTCCACTAAAGAAATGAACTTTCCATCCATGTTCGATAACAGTAGATTTAACTTTCAACCCCATTTGGCTAAGCAATTTGCCAATGTTGTAAACTGACGCTGAAGGCAGATTGTGGAGGGCACAATATTCCCTGTACTTTAGCACTAATACATCTCTGTTAGTGCGGTCCAGTGGGGAGCCAGTTATCAAATAATCTGTAGACATAAACTGCAGGAAATTATCCTTCCCTTGGACGGTTCTCTCCTTTACCCTCAATCCCATTATGTAAATTATGTGACTGGGTTAATACATTGTTACTACTGTAATAATATTACAATATCTGTATTTCAAATACACTTAATCACAAACCTACTTCAACTTAACCTATGAAACCAATGGAGAAGCGAAGGGAACTTCCGCGTCTCACACTTTTCAAAAAGGCAATGATTCGAAAACGAATCGAGATGACAATATGATGATGCAACTTATCTACATTGTATCTCATATTTATTTACACCCTTATGTCGCTGTTTGAGCCTTCTTTACCTTTATAATATAATTATATATAATTAATATCGTAGTTATAAGGTAGTAAACGTGATAATATGTCAATATAATTATAAAATAAACGGAGTGCGATAATTTAACCCATAACTAGCGGCGCGCAACATAAGTCGAGTTAAATAAAGCTGGACTATGTGGCGGCGCTCGACATAACTCGAGTGGCAATTTCAGCACGTAATGTGGCTGAGAGAGAGAGACAAGTGGTGGCAGGAGACTAGCGAGCGTATGACTGCTCCAGACCACCGCGGCGAACCTACTGACACAAATCTCAGCTCCCTCCTCCCTCTCTCACTCGCTACATACTCAATTATGTACCGAAAGTACCGAATTACCTGCTTTTTGCACTCGCGTTGCACGGTTATTGCAAGAAAACTATCCATCATACAAGGATCGTTATGGTGTCATTCGAAAGCTCAGTTTATGCCCTTTCAGGGATAGGTACTTGTTTTACGTTCTGGGTCTTATTTAGGCATGAAAATGATCACGTAAACAGCCCTATTTTGGCTAAAAACACCCCGCTGGGCGGTACACATAAATAAACCGCATAGGCCGCTCGTAAGGTGTTAAAATATATTAGTTAGTGTTTAAAATAGTGTTCTGTAAATTATTGTCATTTAAAGAAAACGGAAATTTACTAGGTAACTAATTTATTTTTTTCAAGATAATTTAAAAAATCATCCACGTAATAATTGGGCTACAGTTATTAACCCGTTGAGACCCAGCGTCGCACGTGTTGCGTCGGCAGTCTTTGATCACCAACTCCCAGCGACGCATCACGTGCGTCCGACATATAAAAAACACTTACGTGGCTCGTAAGGTAGGAAATGGCGGGAGAATAGGAGGGGGAGGTACCGTAGTGTGTGGGGGAGCCGGGCCAGTAGGTGTGAGCGGGCCGAGACAGCCGCGCGGCTGGTGGTGGTGGGCTTAGTGGGGATAGTTTACACCCCTAGTTTACCGCCACTTTGAACCTTCATTACTCCGGTCGTATGGGAGCTAGAGGCTTGAGATTTATGTGAGATACTCCTTAGGATGTATGCCGTACAATGCCATACTCAGTTTTTACCCTAGTGCTCCCGGGCGGGTGGTCATGCGGGGGAGACGAACTATTGAAACCCCCCCCCCCGCCCCCCAAATGACCGAAATGAGTTTTTTTTTATTTGTGTGTTCATTTCTCACCATTCTCTTCCATTTTGGCTCAACAAATTTTTTTGAAGCTCCCCCCACCCAACCCCCCACCGGCCCCCCCCCCCAAAAAAAAATGTCAGAGGTGATTTTTTTTTGTTTTTTTTCATTTCTCATCCTTGTCTTCCATTTTAGCAAACAAAAAAAATAAGTGAAAATGGCTTGGGACTGGGGTGAACAAAATATTATAACTAGCCGGGGCTCAACGGGTTAAAAATTACAAAAACGTAACATTGATCACTCATAGGCCTTCACCTTCGATGGAGGCAAAACACATGAAGTCAATGATGATTATCCAGAAACATTAGATTATAGATTACTTGATCTTGTATATGTATTCAAAGGAAGTTTCTTCTTTACCCCCTTCTCCCTCATGTTTAGCCTCATTAGTTTTGATATTTGTAGACGTTTGCCCCATTAAATTGGCGAGTTTAAGAACTATTGCCCCATTTCTTTGTCAATATTAAGACCCTTCGTGCCATTTAGGTGTAGATTTGTTTCCGGCAAGTGAAAGCAAGCCTGCAATTTAACCTTACGTAGATATTGGACGCATGCCAGTATGACCTCTATTTCCAGATCACTACCGACGTGGGTCAGACCTCAATGTCCGAATCGCCCTCTGACAGATCCGGATCCGGCGTGATCGCTAGTACAAGGCTCTCTTCAAAGTTATAGTACTTGATACCCTGATTTGCCCAGAATTTTTCGAGTCTCCTTTCAAATGATTTTACATTGTGAGCTTGTACTACTCTCTTGGGAAGACTATTCCACACATTGATCACTCTTATAAGAGTGATCATTACAATACATCTATAGATGTAATGTATTCTGGCGAAGCGTCGTTCGATATCTTGGTTTGAAGATCTGCAAGCTGTTACCCCGTGTTGGGCTGTCCCTCATTCAAAATTTGATGTTGATTTCTGTCATATATCTCTGGTTCATAATCTTGTATACTTCGATCATATCACCACATAGTCTACGTACGGTAGGCCTACACCATCGTTGGAAGATCCAGTCTCCTCAGCCGCTCTTCATAACTAAGACTTCTGAGTCCTGGCACCAACTTGGAGGCTCTACGCAGTACATTTTCCACTGTCCTGATGTCTCTCTTTTTGTGTGGTGCCCAGACCGACTGAGTGTACTCCAGGTGGGGGTGTAGGTTCCATGTCATCTCAACCAGTAGACCATTTCAACCAGTGCCAAATCAACCAAGACCAACCAAACCAGTGCCAAAATATAGTACTAACCTAACCTAACCGTATTGGTTGATTTGGTACTGATTGAGAGCTACTGGTTGAAATGGTCTACTGGTTGAGTTAACCGGTCACCGGGGGTGTAGCCTACAATAGATTTAAAGAGAGTCCTAAATGTTGGTACATATAAGTATTCGAAAGTCCTCCATATCATAACCATAATTCTGTTGGACTTATTTACTTTCTCTTGGATGTGTTTTTCGAACGTAAGTCTCTCATCAGTTGTCACTCCAATTTTAACCCTTATTTAGCGGCGAGCAACATAAGTCGAGTTAAATAAAGCTGGACTATGTGGCGGCGCTCGACATAACTCGAGTGGCAATTTCAGCACGTAATGTGGCTGAGAGAGAGAGACAAGTGGTGGCAGGAGACTAGCGAGCGTATGACTGCTCCAGACCACCGCGGCGAACCTACTGACACAAATCTCAGCTCCCTCCTCCCTCTCTCACTCGCTACATACTCAATTATGTACTGAAAGTACCGAATTACCTGCTTTTTGCACTCGCGTTGCACGGTTATAGCAAGAAAACTATCCATCATACAAGGATCGTTATGGTGTCATTCGAAAGCTCTGTTTATGCCCTTTCAGGGATAGGTACTTGTTTTACGTTCTGGGTCTTATTTAGGCATGAAAATGATCACGTAAACAGCCCTATTTTGGCTAAAAACACCCCGCTGTGCGGTACACATAAATAAACCGCATAGGCCGCTCGTAAGGTGTTAAGGTCTTTCTCCTTTCACCACTGCAATAGTACCTTCATCTCCTCCCTGCATATGGTATTGCGTTTCTCTTGTTTGTCTATGGCCACCATGTATCTTCATATATTTGCACTTCTCGGGGTGGAATGACATTAACCATTTTCTAGACCATTCTTGCAACAAATTCAGATTTTCTTGGAGAATATCCCCGTCTTCTTCAGTGTTTAATTGATTCCTCTGTAAATCTTTGTATCATCAACAAACAAATATATGTCCGACTGTACACACTCAGGCATATCGATGATGTAGAGTGTCCAAGAATGCTTCCCTGTGGTATCCCACTCCAGACTTCTCTCCATCTAGAAAGGGTTCCAATGATCTGAACTCTTAATTTGCTTCCTCCCCATCAGAAATGCAGTGATCCATTTGTGAATGTTACCAGTTATTCCATACTCCTCCAACTTCTTCAGTAGACGCTGATGATCGAGGCACCTTGCCAAACGCTTTCTGGAAATCCATGTATATTACATCTGTTTCACCACCTTCATTTATAGTCTTATTTGTCCACTTATCGACCACATGTAGGCCTAACAGTTGCAGAACAGTAGATCTCCCTGACATGAACCCAAATTGTTTATCTGAGATCAGTCCATTATGTGAAATATGATTCGGTTTCTACCGTTTGTCATCGAGACATATGGTAAGTAATGTGTGGGTAAAGTAAAATAATACTCAGTTTAATGTATTTTTCTTAGGTAATGTGGTGCTGAAGTAAAATAATACCCAATTTAATGATTACTAAATTGAGCGCCGGTTTAAATACCCGTCCGCCGCTAAAACCTTCGAGAAAAACCGAGGCTGGGAAGTAAACATGGCTGGTGGATATTTGGGCAATCTCCTCACACCCCTTGCCTCTGTTCTGATCGCCTAACAGTAAAATAGGTCTATGCCAGGGTAAATAGGTTCCTCGTGACCTCATCCCTTTAAAAAAGAAAAAAAAAAAAAAAAAAAAAAAAAAAATGGCGGTGGTAGGGTGCCTTTGTTCCCTCTTATTTACCTCTTTTACACACACCAGCCGCCATGTCCGCTTCCTGAGGACACACAGGAGTAGTTTATATATATTGTGTCCCTCAGCGGCTAAATATGGTGGTTGTGAAACCTGGAATATAGGTTAGTATAGGCAGCATGGATCTCTGTCTGTCTGTTGTCTGCTCTCTCCTTGTTACCGGGCCTAGCCTATTACGAAACCAGTATTTATTTTTTTACCTTACTTTCGATCATCGCCCTTTAGATAGTATCATTTTAAGTTAGGTTATTATGTAGTGTGATTATATATTCGAATACAAAATCAGGGTTTTATTTAGCCTAGCCTATAGCCAACCGTAGCCTATATCCATTATCCTAGGCCTAGGCCTAATTATTTCACATTTTGTCTTAAATTTTACCCAATTTACCGTAACATACGCAAATCTGTTGGGATAAATGTAGGGAAGAGGCTCGCACCCTTATTTTTCCTGTTTTTTCCTCCAGATTTTGAGAAATTAGTGTTTTCATGGTTTTAGGATAGTTAAAATTATAACATTCAAGACCTCTTCCGCCGCCTTATTAGAAATAATTTATTAGGGAAAATAGGGACCAATAGACGCCATATTTTTCTCATTAGGCCTATAGTCTGCATGGAGGAATTTTGTTATCGACACTTGAAAAAACCCGATTACACCGAAAAATAACACTAAAATAATGTCCCGAACATAAACAAAGCATTGCACCCAATGAATCCTTCGACCTGGGTCCTCTTCTTCTTGTTTTGAAAGATGCGGTGAGTGCGATTCACCCAATAAATGGCTTGAACGTTACTCACAAAAACTATATTATAATATATTATATTATATTATATTATATTATATTATATTATATTAGGGTTAGGTTAGGTTAGGTTAACCCTCCAGCCCCGGGGGCTATAGCTTGAGACTGTGCTGCGGTACCGGGTGTTTTGACGATCTTTGGGCTATGTTAACTACTCTGTAAGTCAATGAATATGGCATGTAATGTTGTGAATAAAAAAGAATAATGTTCCACAAACCTTCCTCTGTCGAATGGCATTGAGTAGAGGTCTCTAGCCCCTCTGGTTGCATAATGGTGAGCACGGGAAGACGAGTGCTTTTCGGCGGCAAATTCTTCCCGCGTTCGGACGCGTCGCTACTTCATGGCTACGACGCACCTAGCCGCTCGTCGCGCCAAAGTATTTATCTCCCTTAGACGATTTTAGTGTTTGATATTGAGAATGTGATGTTTATTTGATATTTTTCTAGTTATTTTGAGGCCAATTATATAAAATATGTTTATTAGTGTATCACTGTCACTGATATTGCTAATTTTCACTCGATACCGTACATTTTATTAGTAATTGAGGTAGGTTATTGTTGTATTAGGCACTGATTATTCGTTAGTACAGGTGTTTATTATTCTTTGGTCATCAAGTATTGTGTCTTGTGTCACTTTCACTTTGATAAATATGCTTTAGAGTGTCACTGTCACTGATAATGCTCATTTTCACTCGATACCGTACATTTTATTAGTAATTGAGGTAGGTTATTGTTGTATTAGGCACTGATTATTCGTTATTACAGGTGTTTATTATTCTTTGGTCATCAAGTATTGTGTCTTGTGTCACTTTCACTTTGATAAATATGCTTTAGAGTGTCACTGTCACTGAATATGCTCATTTTCACTCGATACCGTACATTTTATTAGTAATTGAGGTAGGTTATTGTTGTATTAGGCACTGATTATTCGTTATCACAGGTATTTATTATACTTTGGCCATCAAATATTAGGTCTTGTGTCACTTTCACTTTGACAAATATGCTTTAGAGAGTGTCACTCACTGATAATGCTCATTTTCACTCGATACCGTACATTTTATTAGTAATTGAGGTAGGTTATTGTTGTATTAGGCACTGATTATTCGTTATCACAGGTGTTTATTATACTTTGGCCATCAAATATTAGGTCTTGTGTCACTTTCACTTTGACAAATATGCTTTAGAGAGTGTCACTGTCACTGATAATGCTCATTTTCACTCGATACCGTACATTTTATTAGTAATTGAGGTAGGTTATTGTTGTATTAGGCACTGATTATTCGTTATCACAGGTATTTATTATACTTTGGCCATCAAATATTAGGTCTTGTGTCACTTTCACTTAGTTATATGATTTGTAAACGTTTTATATACAATTTATTGTGTCTTTTTTCACTGATTTCTATATTTCTATAGGTTCTAATGATATGAATGTCACTTGGTATATACATATGTGTCACTTTCACATATTATGGTGTAATTGTATTTGTATCAATTTTCTCATAATACATGACTTTTGTATTACAATAAATTGGTTTTCTTCCACTTTTTGCCTATATATAATTATAGTGTACATATTGTCATTTTATTTGGCAATTTCAGTATGATTATTAGAACTCCAGCTTGGAGTGGTAATCAAAGAAGCACTCTAAAGCACAGAGTGCCACCTTGCACTCCACACACTCCATGGTTGACTTTTTACCTGGCCTCGGCCTCACCCTGCTGTTGTAGCAGACATGGCACCGCTTCTGCTGTGTTCTTCCTGATT
This sequence comes from Paralithodes platypus, assembly GCA_032716605.1. Classification (NCBI taxonomy): domain Eukaryota; kingdom Metazoa; phylum Arthropoda; class Malacostraca; order Decapoda; family Lithodidae; genus Paralithodes; species Paralithodes platypus. Next base: position 72,874 of record CM064555.1, read on the forward strand.
CATTCTGAGGCAGGGAACCAAGCCTGTGCCTAATCAAGTATTGAGCACACTGCAAGCGGTCAATAACGGCGGGCCCAGGATGTGCCACTGTCCTCTGTGGCGTAGCATACTTCTCCAGGAGCTCCGTCAACACCTGCTTTTGGAACCTCCGCAGGCTATTGAACTTCATGGGTGTGTTCACATTCCGAAGCTTGTTATATTGTAGGCATTCAGAACTGACATGTCCACCATATGCAGAAAGAACTTTTTGTACCATCTGCACGAGGTACGCAGGCAGTCAATGAAGCCTATCTGCATGTCGGACTTGTCCACCAGCCTCATGTTGATGTTGTAGTCCAGGACAGCATCGGGCTTGGTCACCCTGGCCTGGGTGCGGCGATCCACCTTGCCAGTCTCCACCATTTCCCCCTTGTGGATGGTGGTCAGGAGGTTGACCTTCCGCTGGTCATGCCAGTGGATAGCCAGAATGGGCCCCGACTTCTTCTTGAACACATCACCTTTTTTGGTCTTTGGAGGGAAAGGTGGCATGCCCTTCCTTTTCCCTCGTACTGTGCCTACAGTCCCCGTCTTGCGCTCATGCAGGTACTGTGAGAGAGTGGGGGACGTGTAATAATTGTCCGTGTAGAGGACGTGATTCTTGTGAAAGTAGCGGTCCATCATGGCTTGCACCACTGCTCCGCCAAAGCCAATGAGGGGGTCCACAAGCAAGTCCCCTTCCTTCCCGCTGTAGACCAGGAAGTCCAGGACATAGCCAGTTTGGCAGTCGCACAGCACAAAGAATTTTATGCCAAAGCGATGTCCTTTTGAGGGGATGTACTGCCGGAAGCTGAGTTTTCCCCGGAACAGCACAAGAGACTCGTCAATGACGACCTTGCGGAAGGGCTTGAAGTAGGAGGTGAAGCGTTCTCGCATCATCTCGTACAACGTCCTAATCTTCCACAGCTTGTCTGGGAGGTGGACGTCAAGGTTGGTGACAAGATGGAGCGCTGCGAGGATGTCAAGGTACCGGTCGCGAGACATATATTTCCCGAAGGCAGGGGTGGATATCAGATCATTGGTGATCCAATAGTCAGGCAACCTATGCTTCTTGACATGAGGCATTAGCATGGTGAGTGCCAGGAACACCATGAACTCTTTATGAGTCACTGGGGTCCACTGCCTCATGTGGCCCTTGGTCACCTTGCCCAAAAAGTGGACCTGGAATTGGTGCTGCTTATTTGTCTCTTTGACAACATAGCCTACCACCTCCGCATCAAAGAAGGCCTCAAATAGTTCGTGTGGTGGAGCATTGGGGCCTGCAGGAAAATTGGGGGTAATGCCTGAACCCTCCAGTACCTCATCAAAAGCTGGCACATCAGGGTTGTATCCATCCTCATCAACTACGTCTTGCCACTGAAAAAACGTAGAATGGGTCTTGTCTACGCTGACGAGGAGCTCCAGCTGGTGGCCCAGCACGCCCACGGCCAACTCGGGAGGCGCGGGCGTCGGCCAGGGCGGCGGGCAGCACGACGGGCAGCACGACGCCGGGCCAAGCGGATGGGTCGAGGGTCGTCGATATCCATATAGTCATCGTCAGAGTGGTCATCTTGCCCTGACGGTGGACCTATGTAATCATGGCCAGAGTCTTCAGAGAGGTGCCCTTCATCATCAGTGGCCCCCACATAATCTGGCGGGGAACCAGTGATGCGTGGGCGGCGTGCGGGTGGGCGAGGTGGGGAAGGAGTGGCAGGTGAGGCTGTGTCCCCCCGAGGTCCTGGGCTCCTTGGCCTGCGACGAGTGACAGAAAGCAATGTTTCACTGTCACTAGGCCCAGGTATTGGTGATGCGAGCTCAAAGACTTCTTCAGGAAGACATGTTGAAGGCGGGAGAGGTGGGGAGGACCGTGGGGAAAGTTGCGGGGACGTATGGCTGGGGCCGGCCGGGGTGGACGCCGCGGGAGCCTCGAACAAAACTCTCTTACTTTTCTTAATTTTTTTGGTATATTTCCTACCTTTCCCCTTTTCGGCAGCAGTATGTCTCCTGTCAGGGGGACCTAGGAGGCAAATAGGCCGAAAGTGGGGGGTCCTCAACCCTTGGCAATGGTGGGGGTGGTGGGGAAGAATGCGGGGCATCCGGGTCATCTTGGGTGGCGTGGGTAGATAAGGGAGACAATGGCGGACGAGAAGGGTCACCACGCTGACCCTCACTCACAGCCCCACCAAGTAGTTTTGCTTGTTCCCTAGCTGCCGCGGCCGCCTTCTCAAGTATTTTCTGCTTATACAAATGTAGCTTGAAAGGCGATTTACCTGGGGAAGGGCTTGGAGTCGTGTCACTTATGCGAAATTTGGTGAGTGACCTTGAACTCTCCCACTCACTCACTCTCTCAAGTTCACTGTCTTTAGGTAAACCAGCTTCCTCAACAACTGGTACATCACCTTCATCACTCTCATCACTGTCATGTTCTCTCGCAAATCCCAGGAATTGCTCTTCTATGTCACTCTCATGGCCATAATCACTCGACTTATAATTACTGGAGTCGTCACTGACTTCATCATCAACATTATGCTTGGCATCAGCTCGCTCATAAAGTCTCAATGTCGTCTCAATACCTCCGGGAGATAACACATTTAGGCGATGGCGTCGGGGTAAGGCGCGACGAACTAGCAAGGGCGTCGTAGGAAGCACGGTATCGGACACAGCGGAATCACTATTTGGCGTACTGTCCATGATGGCGTCGGGGTAGATACTGTTGCTGTGGCGTAGTTTACGCCTGGTGGCGCCACCTACCGTCCCACGATACCAAAAATGTACGCGCGGCATTCGAAAGCACGCACGCAAGCAATGGGCGTTCAAGAGCCCTTCCGGGTTGCGCGGGCCGAGGTTGTTATGGGCGTTCAAGAGCCCTTCCGGGTTGGAGGGGTTAATCTAATCTAATCTAATCTAATATAATATTTGTACATTTTGGAAGCGTGCATGGCCTCCCCACAATTTTCCTTACCTACTGTAAAAGCGCGATTCACCCAATAAATGGCGCCATTTGACGGAATATCTTAAAATTAATGAATAATGGGTAAGTTAATGCAAATCCTCCACTCAAACCATGATAAACAACAATTAAACACTATATTCCCTGGAAAAAATATAAAGAAACTTGGTAAATAAGGCGGCTCTAGCTGTCTTGAATGTTACCGTTAAAATTCCGGAAATCTTTTATTTTCTATCTATCTATTGCCTGACGCCGTGATCCTCGAAGGGGTGGCCACGAACGAACCGCCCCCATGCACCTCTGTCCCCAGTCAGTCGACGCCCCTCCCCCCAACCAGCACCGCCCTCGTTCATGTACTTCCTCACTCCATCCTTCCACCTCATATTCGGTCTACCTCTCCCTCTCTGTCCCTCCACCTCGCTCTCATACACCCTCTTAGTCATTCTCTCGCTTTCCATACGTTCCATATGGCCGAACCATCTCAAGTTGTTCCTTTTCACACTTTCCAGCACATCTACCTCCACACCACACCTCCTTCTTACTTCCTCATTAGTCTGTCTATCCCTCCATGTAACTCCGCATACACTCCTTAATTAATTCATTTCCACTGCTCTCACTCTTGGTCTTGTTATTTTAATACCACAAATTTTCCGAGTGTTTTTTATAAAAGAAATTGTTCATTTGCATCAATATTGGGAGGTTTGACGTACCTCCCAACCTACCAAATAGGAAAACCTACTATTTGGTAGTAGTCTTGGAAAATCCAACGTCAAGGCTATTAACCTAATTGCAATGACGACTTGTCTATTTTGACTGCTATGTCGTCATTCCAACCGCGGTTAAAAAAGAAAACGTCTAGAGTCTACTCCTCATCTTGCTCTAGGAGACGTTGTACATTAACCAAAACTATCACCGAAGGTGAAAAAAGCATAGAAGAGAAGAAAAAGGGGTTTACCTTAGTTACCGCTTAAGGCCCATCCCGTGTTCCGTCATGTGCAGATCCCTGTCGAACGTGCGCATGAGCGACACTCTCTTGTTATCACATCTCACGTCAGCAGAAGAACGCAGATGGGCAGGGGTCCGGCGTGAGGGAGGGTATTATGTACGTTGGATTTTCCAAGACTACTACCAAATAGTAGGTTTTCCTATTTGGTAGGTTGGGAGTGTACGTCAAACCTCCCAATTTGTTAGTAGTCTTGGCAAATCCAACGTCAAGGCTGCATAACAAATAGGAGGAGGACATCCAAGCCCAACATACCAAAAAAACAATGCATAAAACAAAAATTATGAATGACAAAGACACAATGTAAACAAGAGAGTTTAATAAAAGAGTGAAAAACTGAGGAGTAGCTAAAAAGAACAGTTTTAACACGTGCCCGTCATTCATAGTAATGCAAAAACATAGACTTGTCTTAAACCAAAAAGGTACTGTACCCAAAATCCCTTTTCTTCCAAAACCAACAAAAACATTGAACACAATAACAAAACACAATTTTCAATGTGGCAAAAACACTTATGTACTGTAACAATACATAATCCCAAACTTGCAATCAAGTGTTGCAAACCCGTACTCCCCCCCCCCCCCCTTTATCAAATAAAACAAAGTAAAAGAACGAGGGACAAGGGGGGAAGACCAGGTATCTTCGCCAGAGCACTAGGAAACACGACCCCCGAGAGCTATCACCGGCCGAGGGGGTCGAACACTGGACATGGAGAGGTAGGAGGAGATGAAGGAATTGATAGAAGACCACAAAACGGCTGAGGCGATGTCAGGTAAGGATCGACTGAGGAACCGGAAGGAAGGCAGCAAAGGATCGCACATCGCGCGCAGAACCCCTACAAACAGGGTTACTGGCACGAATGGTCCGACAAATGTGGCGTCCCATCTGCACCTGCTAGAGCCTCCCACCTGTCCGAGGAGACACCCACACAGCAGTACCCGAAGGCGGCGCCACAGACGCAACAGAGGAGTGCGAGGCTGACACCGGGCACAACACATGGCGAGTATGCCCAAGCTGTAAAGCCTGGACGGTGAAAGGCTGGAAAACGTGGGTCTCCCTCTCATTCGTGGCAACAAAATGAGGGGAGGAGGTGAACGTGACGCCATGCAAGGACGGGGAGAATCGCACGCAGTCCTGGGGCCGTGACAATGCCGCTAGTGCAGACACCCGATCCCCAGTGGCCAGAGCGACAAGGAAGAGTGTACGCCCGAGCAACGGAACCGGTGTAGCGGCCCGTGTATACGTGGGTGAAGCCAGGAGGTCCAGAGCCCGCCCCAGATCCCACTGTGGAGGGACCTGGCGCGGAGGCGGTCGGTCCCGGAAGGCAGCCGTCATGAAGGAATCCAGCTCCTGCGGCGGAACGACCAGCCCAGCGACGGACTCAAAGACCCCCCGGACGGCAGACAAGTGGTTACGTATAGCGTCGACGTGAAAGTGACGTGTACGGAAGAGGTGAAACAAGGAGTGTAGGACGAGGGAAGGAGAGCCAACTGTCTGGCGAGTGTCCTGTATCCACCTAGTAAAAGACCTCCAGCGGGACCCGTAAGTCCCCCAAGGAGAAGTCGGCCAGGAACGCTTCAGGAAGTCAGTCAGGTCCCGGCCGTGGACTGGGAGCCACCGTGCCTCATGAACATGCACGATGCGAAGGCCAACGAGGTCCGCAGGTCCCCAAACTAGCTCAAGTGGAAGTCGGAGACAGGTAGAAGGACCGGACTCGGGTACCACCGCGTCAACCGGGCGTACCAAGCCCGTGCCGGCCACAGAGGCGCGAGTAGCCAGACTAAGCCGCGGTACAGCCGCAGCCTCGCGAGGACTTTGCACAGCAACAGTGCGCCTGGTGGCGGAAATATGTATATCGACTGCCACCTGTTCCAGTCTACCATGAAAGCGTCCGGACCCCCCTCCGGAGTGCGAGGCCGGAGGGAGAGGTACTAAGGCAACTGGTGCGGCACCTTCGATGCGAACAAGTCGACCTCCGGAACACCCCAGGAAGCCGCGAGGTCGTCGAACACAGTCCGTTGCATTGCCCATTCCACAAGAACGCCCTGTCCTCGCGACAGGGCGTCCGCCCACAGAGTGGCAGGCCCGGGCAGGGAGAAGGTGTGTCGGTTCGCGAGGAAGAACAACTTCACCGAGATCCCCAATAGAGTCAATGACCTGGAGGACCCCCGCTGTTGGATACAGTGGACAGCTGTCTGAGTGTCCATCCCGAAGGCCACCGACTTACCCCGAAGGGCCAGCGCGTGGTCCCTCAGGAAGAACAAAGGAACCAACAGTTCGAGGGCATGGATGTGGAGGGGCGTGAGTCCCACCCATCCGCCGTGAAGTTGATGTCCCAGGTTTGATTGGTAACCTCGCCCTACCTCGCTCGACGCATCTGTGTCTACCCAGATCGTCGGGGGGGGGGGGGGCGGTCCAGGGAACAGCTGCAGAGAGCGTGCCCCGAGCAACCCAGCGTCCGAAGTGTCTGCGAAGGGTACGCGGGAGTGGCAGGAGCCGATCCATAGGGGCAACGGAAACACCTCGGTGCCCATGAGGAGTAGGCGGCGTAGCCCGAGGCTCCCTAAGGGAATGGGCAGAGCGGCCCAATTCAACGAACCCACTAACGAGTCCCAGAGCCACCCCGGGAGGGAGACCGAGTGCAACACGGCGAAGACCTTCCGCCGAAGGTGCACCGCGTCCGGCAGACCCTGGGTCACCGTAGCGCTGGACAAATCCCATGCGAGACCGACCCATGGCCCGACACGCGACGGGGTCAAGCGTGACTTGGGAACATCGACGGGGAACCCTAACTGTGCGACGTGGCGAACGACTGTGAGGGTGTCGCGTACGCACAGTCCTAGGGCTTAGGAAACTATCAACCAATAGGCCAAGGAAAACAGGATCTGGAGCCCGCTCCTGAGGAGAGGACCCAGAGCCCGCCCCACCAGTGTGGAGAAGATCCGCGGCGCGATGTGGAGACCAAAGGGAAGTCTGTCGAACAGGAACACACGATCGGAAGCCCGAACGGCCAAGAATTGCTGGAATCGAGGATGGAGAGGATCGAGCCAAGACGCATCCTGGAGGGCCAGCGACACTACCCACGACAGAGGGCGCAGGGCCAGGCGTACGGGTACCGGCAGCATCCGAAACCATGTGTGCACGATGCGCCCGTTGAGGGCCGACAGAGCCACCACCGGTCGCATCACGTCGCAGTTCTACTTCGGTACCAGAAATACACGGGAGAGGAAAACCGGGTGACCGGCGGTCAACCCCCTCGACGATTCCCTGCTCGTGCATGGATGTGAACACGTGGGCCACCTCTGAAGAGATGGGCCGGCGTCGGTGACAAGAGCGGAGTGGGGGTCCACCTCCAGGTTAGACCCCTCCGCGCAATCTGCCGCCCCCAACGTCCCTCGCAGCCAGCGAGGGGCGCAAGGGCGAAAACAACCTGTGGGAGCTCCCGAGAGGAGGGGAGCGACCCGGGCGGCTAGGCGAGAAGGAGAACAAGGAGACCGACCCGGAGAACCTACACAGTGTTTTGACATGGAGGTACCCCCGGTACGGTCCTTGCGGTCATGAGCGCCACGTTGACCTCCTCTACCCCCCCCCCCCCCCCAACTTCGTCGAAAAGGGCGGGCCACCCCAACCCCTGGCCGTCGCGGGGCTGACCCCGGCGAAGGGCGGCCGGAAGTGAAAGGCTGGCCAGCCCCGACACGGCGGGGATGAAAAGGGGGCAAGAACAGAAGTGCGAGGCGGAACTGACGCACTGGCCTGTAACGACCCTATCCAGCGCCCGTGCATGGCGGCAGCACGAGCAGCAGCACCCCGAAGAGGACCGGCAGAAGGACGGGACTGAGAAGACCCCGCTCGCGACACAGCGCGTCGTTGCGTGTCGTAAGCAGGGTCCGCCGATAGAGAAGCGTAGCGTCCCCAAGCATCCTGCGCAAAAAAGCCCCGACGTAGAGAGCGCAGAGTACAACAAACCCTGACGAATATCCAAGGGGGCTGTCCGGCAGAACGAGGACCGTACCGTCCGGCGTTGCCGAGTTGCCACGCACAAAACCGCCTTCAGCTCGGGAACCAAAGACACCGCGAGCCGAAGGTGGATCTGCCGAATCCGGTCCAAACCCTCGCGAAGATCGCCTGGTGCAGACGCCGCGATAAGCCGCAGGTGGTGAACAGAAGTCCGGAGGGAACCTAAAAGACAAGAGAATAAGTTCGGCACCCTCCGGCACAAGGGAAAAACCTTGTCGACAGAGGACTGATCTGGGTGAGAGAAGAACGGGGTAGCAATAGAACAAAGTTCAAGAACGGGCACGCTTAACCAGGACCAGAACGCGCCGTCCAACCCGCCGACAGACACAAGAGGAGGCAAAAGCAGTGATGACTCCGGGGGAGGGACTGAAGGAGAGCCGGCGACGGAACGGTCGGCGAAGTCGAAGGCCACAGCAAACCAGGCCCCCAATGGGAGAGGGTGATCGAGCAAGATGGCTAAGCCAGGCGTACCGTCGTCGCACAAACCCGTCCCATAGGAGGACAGTCCCGTCAACACAGCCAGGGACTGAACATCCTGAAGGATGTCCCGGCGGCTGAAGTCTGACCAGAGCGTAGGCCTGCAGAAGGGAGGGGGACCGTAGCAGGGGTAGGTAGGGTGAGGCGCTGAGGGTGTGTCACCGCCAAGAAGTGCGATAAGAGGGAGTCTTGCATCGACTCCAAGCGCCCGTCGATGCGTGACACAACCCATCCCTGCATAGCCGACAATCGATCCGAGATTGGTCGGCCCGCAGGGGCGAGCGTGAGCGGGAGCGAGACCCACGACACGAACCAGCAGCGTCGCGGCCCAAGGAAGGCGAGCGACGACGGTTGTGTCGCCGCGGAGGGACTCGTCCCCGATCACGAACGCCCGAGGGGGAAACAGCACCATCCCCCTCTTCCAGCGACACGGCAGCCCCTGAGAAAGGGGACCCCGAAACCTCGCTAAACCCCACCGAGCCAAGAGGAGGGGTACCCCCCTGGCGAGACGGTAAGTGAAGGTCAGGGAGAGAAGAAGGAGGAGGAGCAGGACGACGGGAGCGGGAAGGCTGGCTGGGTGAAAGGAAGTCAGAAGGAGCCGCGGGGGGAAACAGAGCAAAGATCCCCGGGGCTGAGATAACAGGGCGGCCCGACACCGAGGCGGAGGAGGGAGGGACCTCCACCGTGGGACGAGACCGTGAAGGAAGAATAGGCACTGAAGCAGGTGAAGTAGGAGAAGCAACTACATCCTGGCGGACCCTCCTGGACAGTGTAGGAGGAGGGAGCAGAGGGCCAGCTACAGCATGAACAACCGCGCGCGGAGAGGACAATGTAAGAGGAAGTCGTCTGGGCTGGGGAAGCGGGCGGAAGGGAGTAGAGCCCCTATCCGTAGAGGCCAGGGGAGGGCGCACAGGGGCAGAGCCGCTAACCCCGGCCTCAGGGCGAGAACCATGACGAGGGCGATGGGCGTCGTCAAGGCGATCAGGAGGACGACGAGGGGCAGTAGAGGACGGGCGACGAGGCGAGCGAGAGCGTGGACGGAGCTGGGGATCCCCCCGACGATGTGACGACCGGCTGCGGGACCCAGGGGAGAGGGCCAGGTGAACGGCCTTCAGTCGGGGCAGGGATACCCAGGGCGACGCGGATCCGGTCGGCAACAAAGGCCGGGGAACGGTGGCCCACAGTCCTAATGTGGCGGGAGACGATCGCCCACACCGACGGAAGGGAAGCAGAGGCCACTGCCGCCGCTGAGGAACCAGGGCTATGGTGCACCACATCCACCAGGGCCAGACACGGGCCACACAGAGCAGGGAGGTAGGCCGTAGAGGACACACAGTGCGAGTGGCGCAAGCAGGACTTGTGGCTCTCCAAGCACGGGGAGCTACAACCATGGCGAAAGCAAGGCAGCCTACCTGCACTGGAAGAACACACACCATAATCAGCACGTCGAAGGAGTAAGTGGAGAGAATGTCCAATAAGAACCAGGGAAGGAGCATGGGGAAACAGGAACACACATGCAAACAGGTATCCGTACTCACCCTAAACCGGGAGCACAGAGGTAGGTGAGTAGGGCGAGCGAGGCGGAAGAGCACTAGCAGAACCTGCAAAGATGGAGAAAGTGTTAACCACCACTCAACATCTTACATGCAGGGCCTATAACACCAGTAAAGTGCACACACCAAGATAGTTTCAGGCAACAAGATGACATAAAAAAGGTCAACAGTGAAAGCCAACTATTACCGCAAATTTGCGGGCCAATGGAGGCATAACCGTACCGACACCACCCTCCCGCATCTTTGAGGGACCCCCCAGCGATCTCCGCAAATTTGCGGGGAGCCGAAACGTCCCAGAGGACCGAATCGAGCTCCCGCAAATTTGCGGGACCGGCCGAGATGGTCCGGCGCCGAAAAAGCGAGAGGAGCGTCTAGGGAATACCAAAAAAGGCCACAAAAATGCGTCATCTCCTTATGAACTCCAAGCGATGATGGCCATCAAGCTGAGCAGTGTCTTCCTTGATATATGATCCTAACTCAACCGGTAAAGGGAGAGGCAAGGAAGACACACCAGAGGAGAGGAGGCACATCCCCCAGGAACCACCCAACCCACAGAGATAGAGCAAAGCCCATGAGGAGAAGTGGCAGGGAGGGTGGTTTCGCACAAACAGAGGCCCCCCTGGGGTACCCCTGGATTGGGCAAAAAGACTATGAAAGGATGGAGGTGAAACAGGAAGGGAAAACAAAAACCAGTAAAAGAAACTGGTGAGAAAAATGGGTGGCCTAGCCGTGAGCAGAGAATGTGTCAGGGGCGAAAAAAACCTGTAGTGTGAAGGATGGGCCCCCCTGGGGTACCCCTGGAAAATCACGAACCACCTGTCGCCCAGGCCCTTGAGACACAGTGAAGGCTCGAAAGGGGGGACTCGGGAATAACGCTAATAATGCGGCCGACACAAACTCTACAAACAGCACCGCCACCATCGAAATCTCAGATTGTTTACCAACGTTACACCTTAGGCTATGAAAAAATGAAAACTCATAGGGGCATAGCAATTCCTGAATGAGAAAACTAGCTAGGCTAAAATAAGCTAAAAGCTAAACTATGCCCAGACTAACAGGAAAAAAGAATATGAAAAGAGAAAGAATGAAAAACATATGCGAGGAACGCCAGGCGCCCCCGTACCTTCGGTAGGCTATTTCCACATGTGTCTCCATTATACACACTTAGGAGCCCATTTACGTGTGCCCTAGATCACGTAACATCTGTCTAACAAAAAAGAAGGCCAGATAAGCCGAAAACGAACCTAAACAGGGTGAATTAAAGGAGCACAACAAAAGGGGACTCGATCAATGGAGGCGCGTGAAAAAATGATAACAAGAGAGGGTCGCTCATGCGCACATTCGACAGCGATCTGCACATGACGGAACACGGGATGGGCCTTAAGCGGTAACTAAGGTAAACCCCTTTTTCTTCTCTTCTATGCTTTTTTCACCTTCGGTGGTAGTTTTGGTTAACGTACAACGTCTCCTAGAGCAAGATAAGGAGTAGACTCTAGACGTTTTCTTTTTTAACCGCGGTTGGAATGACGACATAGCAGTCAAAATAGACAAGTCGTCATTGCAATTAGGTTAATAGCCTTGACGTTGGATTTGCCAATACTACTAACAAATATAGTGTTTGTAATTACAGTAATTAGAAATCTCGGGAAAACCTATTTTCCCCATTGATCGATGTTGAGACACGCCCCCGATAGTGATTTGAAAAGACATTAGCCTAACCTAACTACCTTACCTAACCTAACATAGGATTATGGCTGGGGGCTGCTGCCCCCACACCCCCGCTGGTTGAGTACTAATCCCTTGGTAAAAAAAAAAAAAAAAATTGGCTGTCGATTATACGAAGGTGAAAGAGAAGTCGATGAAGTCTACGGTGTTTACTCTGCAATCTTCAGCTTTGATTGTACATTGATAATGGGAAAGTACCGTATTGACAACCTTGTTACGAAAATTAAATTTTAGTACCATACTTTTATATTTGTTAGTAGTCTTGGCAAATCCAACGTCAAGGCTATTAACCTAATTGCAAGGACGACTTGTCTATTTTGACTGCTATGTCGTCATTCCAACCGCGGTTAAAAAGAAAACGTCTAGAGTCTACTCCTTATCTTGCTCTAGGAGACGTTGTACATTAACCAAAACTACCACCGAAGGTGAAAAAAGCATAGAAGAGAAGAAAAAGGGGTTTACCTTAGTTACCGCTTAAGGCCCATCCTGTGTTCCGTCATGTGCAGATCCCTGTCGAACGTGCGCATGAGCGACCCTCTCTTGTTATCATTTTTTCACGCGCTCCATTGAATGCAGTCGCTTTTGTTGTGCTCCTTTACTTCACCCTGTTTAGGTTCGTTTCGGCTTATCTGGCCTTCTTTTTTGTTAGACAGATGTTACGTGATCTAGGGCACACGTAAATGGGCTCCTCAGTGTGTTTAATGGAGACGCGTGTGGAAATAGCTACCGAAGGTACGGGGGCGCCTGGCGTTCCTCGTGTGTGTTTTTCATTCCTTTCTCTTTTCATATTCTTTTTTCCTGTTAGTCTGGGCATAGTTTAGCTTTTAGCTTATTTTAGCCTAGCTTGTTTCTCATTCAGGAATTGCTATGCCCCTATGAGTTTTCATATTTTCATAGCCTAGGTGTACAGTTGGTTCACGATCTGAGATTTCGTGGTGGCGGTGCTGTTTGTAGGGTTTGTGTCGGCCGCATTATTAGCGTTATTCCCGAGTCCCCCCTTTCGAGCCTTCACTGTGTCTCAAGGGCCTGGGCGCTTGGTGGTTCGTGATATCCTGGGGTACCCCACGGGGGCCCCTCCCTCACACCACAGGGTTTTTCGCCCCTGACACATTCTCTCCTCACGGCTAGGCCACCCTTTTTCTCGCCAGTTTCATTTACTGGTTTTTGTGTTCCCTTACTGTTTTCACCTCCATCCTTTCATACCCTTTTGCCCAATCCTGGGGTACCCTACGGGGGCCCCTGTTTGTGCCAAACCACCCTTCCTGCCACTTCTCCTCATGGGCTTTGCTCTATCTCTGTGGGTTGGGTGGTTCCTAGGGGATGTGCCTCCTCTCCCCTGGTGTGTCTTCCTTGCCTCTCCCTTGACCGGTTGAGTCAGGATATTATCAAGGAAGACACTGCTCAGCTTGATGGCCATCGTCGCTTGGAGTTCATAAGGAGATGACGCTTTTTTCTGGGCCTCTTTTGGTATTTCCTAGACGCTCCTCTCGCTTTTTCGGCGCCGGACCATCTCGGCCGGTCCCGCAAATTTGCGGGGTGCTCGATTCGGTCCTCTGGGACATTTCGGTTCCCCGCAAATTTGCGGAGATCGTTGGGGGGGTCCCGCGAAATTGCAGGAGGGTGGTGTCGGTACGGTTATGCCTCCATTGGCCCGCAAATTTGCGGTAATAGTTGGCTTTCACTATTGACTTTTGTTATGTCATCTTGTTGCCTGATACTATATTGGTGTATGCACTTTACTGGTGTTATAGGCCCTGCATGTAAGATGTTGAGTGGTGGTTAACACTTTCTCCATCTTTGCAGGTTCTGCTAGTGCTCTTCCGCCTCGGCCGCCCTCCTCACCTACCTCTGTGCTCCCAGTTTAGGGTGAGTACGGATACCTGTTTGCATGTGTGTTCCTGTTTCCCCATGCTCCTTCCCTGGTTCTTCTTGGACATTCTCTCCACTTACTCCTTCGACGTGCTGATTATGGTGTGTGTTCTTCTAGTGCAGGTAGGCTGCCTTGCTTTCGCCTTGGTTGTCGCTCCCCGTGCTTGGAGAGCCACAAGTCCTGCTTGCGCCACTCGCTCTGTGTGTCCTCTACGGCCTACCTCCCTGCTCTGTGTGGCACGTGTCTGGCCCTGGTGGTTGTGCTGCTCCATGGCCCTGGTTCCTCGGCGGCGGCTGTGGCCTCCTGCTTCCCTTCCGTCGGTGTGGACGATGGTCTCCCGCCACATTAGGACTGTGGGCCACCGTTCCCCGGCCTTTGTTGCCGACCGGATCCGCGTCGCCCTGGGTATCCCTGACCCGACTGACGGCCATTTACCTGGCCCTCTCCCTGCTCGGGCCCTCTCCCCTGGGTCCCGCAGCCGGTCGTCCCATCGTCGGGGGGTTCCCCGGCTCCGTCCACGCTCTCGCTCGCCTCGTCGTCCTCCTGATCGCCTTGACGCCGCCCATCGCCCTCGTCATGGTTCTCGCCCTGAGGCCGGGGTTAGCGGCTCTGCCCCTGTGCGCCCTCCCCTGGCCTCTGCGGATAGGGGCTCTACTCCCTTCCGCCCGCTTCCCCAGCCCAGACGACTTCCTCTTACGTTGTCCTCTCCGCGCGCGGTTGTTCATGCTGTAGCTGGCCCTCTGCTCCCTCCTCCTACACTGTCCAGGAGGGTCCGCCTGGATGTCGTTGCTTCTCCTACTTCACCTGCTTCAGTGCCTATTCTTCCTTCACGGTCTCGTCCCACGGTGGTGGTCCCTCCCTCCTCCGCCTCGGTGTCGGGCCGCCCTGTTATCTCAGCCCCGGGGATCCTTGCTCTGTTTCCCCCCGCGGCTCCTGGCCTCCTTTCACCCGGCCAGCCTTCCCACTCCCGTCGTCCTGCTCCTCCTCATTCTTCTCTTCCTGACCTTCACTTACCGTCTCGCCAGGGGGGTACCCCTCCTCTTGCCTCGGTGGGGTTTCGCGAGGTTTCGGGGTCCCCTTTCTCAGGAGCTGATGTGTCGCTGGAAGAGGGGAATGGTGCTGTTTCCCCCTCGGCCGTTCGTGATCGGGGACGAGTCCCTCAACGGCGACACAACCGTCGTCGCTCGCCTTCCTTGGGCCGCGACGCTGCTGGTTCGTGTCGTGGGTCTCGCTCCCGCTCACGCTCGCCCCTGCGGGCCGACCAATCTGGGGGGGGGGGGGGGGGGGTAGCCTCTCTCGGATCAATTGTCGGCTATGCAGGGCTGGGTTGTGTCACGCTTCGACGGGCGCTTGGAGTCGATGGAAGACTCCCTCTTCTCGCCCTTCTTGGCGGTGCCTCACCCTCAGCACCTCACCCTACCTACCCCTGCTATGGTCCCCCTCCCTTCTGCAGGCCTACGCTCTGGTCAGGCTTCAGCCGCCCTGACATCCTTCCGGCTGTTCAGTCCCTGGCTGTGTTGACGGGTCTGTCCTCCTATGGGACAGGTTTGTGCGACGCCGGTACGCCTGGCTTAGCCATCATGCTCGGTCACCCTCTCCCATTGGAGGCCTGGTTTGCTGAGGCCTTTGACTTCACACACCGATCCGTCGACGGCTCTCCTTCCGTCCCTCCCCCGGAGTCGTCCCTGATTTTGCCTCCTCTTGTGTCTGTCGGCGGGTTGGACGGCGCGTTCTGGTCCTGGATGAGCGCGCCCGTTCTTGAACTTTGTTCTATTGCTACCCCGTTCTTCTCTCACCCGGATCAGCCCTCTGTCGCCAAGGTTTTTCCCTTGCGACGGAGGGTGACGGACTTATTGTCTTGTCTTTAGGTTCCCTCCAGACGTCTGTTCACCACCTGCGGCTTTTCGAGGCGTCTGCGCGAGGCGATCTTCGCGAGGGTTTGGACCGCGTTCAGCGGGTCCACCTTCGGCTCGCGGTGTCTTTGGTTCCCGAGCTGAAGGCGGTTTTGTGCGCGGCAACTCGGCACCGCACGACGGTACGGTCTTCGTTCTGCCGGCCGGCCCCCTTGGTTATTCGTCAGGGTTTGTTGTACTCTGCGCTATATCCGTCGGGGTTTTTTACGCAGGATGCTTGGGAATGCTCCGCTTCTCTGTCGGCGGCCCCTGCTTCCGCCACACGACGCCGTGCTGTGTCGTTACGGACCCTGCTTACGTCACGCACCGACGCGCTGTGCCGCGCGCGGGGTCTTCTCAGTCCCGTCCTTCTGCCGGTCCTCTTCGGGGTGCTGCTGCAAGTGCTGCCGCCTTGCACGGGCGCAGGACTGGGACGTTGCTGGCCAGTGCTTCGGTTCCGCCTCGCACTTCTGTTCTTGCCCCTTTCATCCCCTCTGTGTCGGGGCTGGCCGGCCTTCCACTTCCGGCCGCCTTTCAAAGGGGTCAGCCCCGCGCCGGCCTTGGGTTGGGGTGGCCCGCCCTTTTCGACGAGGTTGGGGGGGCGGGGGTAGAGGAGGTCAACGTGGCGCTCATGCCCGCACGGCCCGTACCGGGGGTACCTCCACGTCAACACAATGTGTAGTTCTCTGGGTCGGCCTCCTTGTTCTCCTTCTCGCCTGGGCGTACCGGGTCGCTCCCCTCCTCTCGGGTGCTCCCTCGGGTTGTTTTCGCCCTTGCGCCCCTCGGTAGCCGCGAGGGACGTTGGGGGCGGCGGGTTGCGCGGAGGGGTCTCACCTGGAGGTGGACGTCCAGACCCCCACTCCGCTCTTGTCACCGACAACGGCCCATCTCTTCACAGGTGGCCCTCGTGTTCACTTCCATGCCCGAGCTGGGTAGCGTCGAGGGAGTTGGCCGCCGGTCACCCGGTTTTCCTCTCCCGTGTCTTTCTGGTTCCGTCGCAGACCTGCGACGCGATGCGACCGGTGGTGGATCTGTTGGCCCTCAACGGGCACATCGTGCACACACGGTTTCGGATGCTGCCGGTACCCCTGGTACGCCTGGCCCTGTGCCCTCTGTCGTGGGTAGTGTCGCTGGCCCTCCAGGATGTGTCTTGGCTCGTTCCTCTCCATCCTCGCTTCCAGCGATTCTTGGCCGTTCGGACTTCCGATCGTGTGTTCCTGTTTGACGGCCTTCCCTTCGGTCTCCACATCGCGCCGCAGATCTTCTCCGCACTGGTGGGGCAGGCTCTGGGTCCTCTCCTCAGGAGCGGGCTCCAGCTCCTGTTTTCCTTGGCCGTTTGGTTGGTAGTTTCCGACGCCCTCGGCCTGTGCATTGGCGACGCCCTCACAGTCGTTCGCGACATCGCACGGTTAGGGTTCCCCTTCGATGTTCCCAAGTCACGCTTGACCCCGTCGCGTGTCGTGCCATGGGTCGGTCTCGCATGGGTTTTGTCCAGCGCTACGGTGACCCGGGGTCTGCCGGCCGCGGTGCACCTTCGGTGGACGGTCCTCGCCGTGTTGCACTCGGTCTCCCTCCCGGGGTGGCTCTGGGACTCGTTCGTGGGTTCGCTGCATTGGGCCGCTCTGCCCCTTCCCTTAGGGAGCCTCTGGCTACGCCGCCTCCTCCTCATGGGCACCGCGGTGTTTCCGTTGCCCCTATGGATCGGCTCCTGCCGCTCCCGCGTACCGTTCGCCGACGCTTCGGTCGCTGGGTTGCTCGGGGCTCGCTCTCTGCGGCTGTGCCCTGGACCGACCCCCCCGCCGACGGTCTGGATAACCACAGATACGTCGAGCGAGGTTGGGTGAGGTTCCCAATCGAACCTGGGACGTCCACTTCCCGGCAGATGGGTGGGTCTCCCTCCTCTTACCTGTCTATGCCCTCGGATTGTTGGTTCCTTTGTTCTTCCTGCGGGACCACGCGCTGGCCCTTCGGGGTGAGTCGGTGGCCTTCGGGTTGGACACTCAGACAAGCTGTCCTCAGTTTCCTTATGCGGGGGTCCTCCAGGTCGTTGACTCTATTAGGGGTCTCGGTGGAGTTGTTCTTCCTCGCGGACCGACACCCCTTCTCCTTGCATGCCTCCTCCCTGCCCGGGCCTGCCACCCTTTGGGCGGCCGCCCTGTCGAGAGGGCAGGGCGTTCTTGTAGAATGGGCGTTGAAACGGACTGTGTTCGCCGACCTCGCGGCTTCCTGAGGTGTTCCGGAGGTCGCCTTGTTCGCATCGGGGGTGCCGCGCCAGTTGCCTCTGGACCTCTCCCTCCGGCCTCGCGCTCCGGGGGGGGTCCGGACGCTTTCATGTTCGCCTGGTACAGGTGGCGGTCGATATCCATCTTTCCGCCACCAGACGCGCTGTTGATGTGCCCAGTCTTCGCGAAGCTGCGGCTGTACCACGGCTGCGTCTGGCTCCTCGCACCTCTGTGGCCGGCACGGACTTGGTCCGCCCGGTTGCCGCGGTGGTGCCCGGGTCCGGTCCCTCTCCCTGTCTCCGGCTTCCACTTGGGCTAGGTTGGGGTCCTGCGGACCTCTTTGGCCTTCGCATCGTGCTTGTTCATGAGGCACGGTGGCTCCCGGTCCCGGCCGGGCCCTGACTGTCTTCCTGCAGCGTTCCTGGCCGTCTTCTCCTTGGGGGCCTTACGGGTCCCGCTGGAGGTTTTTTACTAGGTGGCTACAGGCCACTCGCCTGCCAGTTGGCTCTCCTTCCCTCGTCCTCCGCTCCTTGTTTCACCTCTTCCGTACACGTCGCTTTCCAGTCGACGCTATACGTACCCGCTTGTCTGCCGTCCGGGGGGTTCTTTGGGTCCGTCGCTGGGCTGGTCGTTCCGCCACGGGAGCTGGATTCCTTCCTGACGGCTGCCTTCCGGGATCGACCGCCTCCGCGCCAGGTCCCTCCGCAGTGGGATCTGGGGCGGGCTCTGGTCCTTCTGGCTTCCCCCACGTATACAAGGGCCGCTACGCCGGTTCCGTTGCTCGGGCGTCCACTCTTCCTTGTCGCTCTGGCCACTGGGGATCGGGTGTCTGCACTAGCGGCATTGTCACGGCCCCGGGACTGCGTGCGATTCTCCCCGTCCTTGCATGGCGTCTCGTTCGCCTCCTCCCCTCCTTTTGTTACCACGCATGGGAGGGAGGCCCCCGTTTTCCAGCCTTTCGCCGTCCAGGCTTTACGGCGTGGGCATCCTCGCCATGTGTTGTGCCCGGTGTCAGCCTTGCACTCCTCTGTTGCGTCTGTGGCGCCGCCTTCGGGTACTGCTGTGTGGGTGTCTCCTCGGACAGGTGGGAGGCTCTCGCAGGTGCAGATGGGCCGCCACGTTTGTCGGACCGTTCGTGCCCGTCACCCTGTTTGTAGGGGTTCTGCGCACGATGTCAGATCCTTTGCTGCCTCCTTCCGGTTCCTGCCGCGTCGATCCTTCCCTGCCATCGCCTCAGCGGTTTTGTGGTCTTCTATCAATTCCTTCATCTCCTCCTACCTCTCCGTGTCCAGTGTTCGACCCCCTCGGCCGGTGATTGCTCTCGGGGGTCGTGTTTCCTGGTGCTCTGGCGAAGATCCCTGGTCTTCCCCCTTGTCCCTCGTTCTTTTCCTTTGTTTTATTTGACAAAGGGGGGGGGGGGGGTGTAGGGGTTTGCAACACTGGATTGCAAGTTTGGGATTATGTATTGTTCCAGTACATAAGTGTTTTTGCCACATTGAAAATTGTGTTTTGTTCTTGTGTTCAGTGTTTTTGTTGGTTTTTGAAGAATAGGGATTTTGGGTACAGTACCTTTTTGGTTTCAGACAAGTCTATGTTTTTGCATTACTATGAATGACGGGCATGTGTTAAAACTGTTCTTTTTAGCTACTCCTCAGTTTTTCACTCTTTTATTAAACTCTCTTGTTTACATTGTGTCTTTGTCATTCGTAATTTTGTTTTATGCATTGGTTTTTTTGGTAGGTTGGGCTTGGATGTCCTCCTCCTATTTGTTATGCAGCCTTGACGTTGGATTTGCCAAGACTACTAACAAATTGGGAGGTTTGACGTACCTCCCAACCTACCAAATAGGAAAACCTACTATTTGGTAGTAGTCTTGGAAAATCCAACGTACATAATACCCTCCCTCACGCCGGACCCCTGCCCATCCGCGTTCTTCTGCTGACGTGAGATGTGATAACAAGAGAGGGTCGCTCATGCGCACGTTCGACAGGGATCTGCACATGACGGAACACAGGATGGGCCTCAAGCGGTAACTAAGGTAAACCCCTTTTTCTTCTCTTCTATGCTTTTTTCACCTTCGGTGGTAGTTTTGGTTAATGTACAACGTCTCCTAGAGCAAGATAAGGAGTAGACTCTAGACGTTTTCTTTTTAACCGCGGTTGGAATGACGACATAGCAGTCAAAATAGACAAGTCGTCCTTGCAATTAGGTTAATAGCCTTGACGTTGGATTTTCCAAGACTACTACCAAATAGTAGGTTTTCCTATTTGGTAGGTTGGGAGGTACGTCAAACCTCCCAATTAGGTTTTTCCGAGGGTTTAACACATTTTCATATAATCTTTAGAGCTATCGATAACTAGAAGTACCGTATTGACAACCTTGTTACGAAAAAGACATTTTTAGTACCATACTTTTTTATTAAGTTTTGCCGAGGGTTAAAACAAATTTTCTTATGATCTTTAGAGCATATAGATTCAATATTTATCTTCAAATATATTAACAAAATTCGTGGTATTAAAATAACATTGAACCAAAATTCCCGGGTAGGCTAAGAACAAGGCAGAAGAACAAGAACAAGGCAGAAGAACAACTCGATTACGGGATTCCTGTCTCCTGGAATTATTTGTTTTCGCTCTTACCTTTCTCAGGGGACCTTACTGATGTGCGGATAAGTGCTACTTTCTCAGGGGACCTTACTGATGTGCGGATAAGTGCTAGTGCTACTTTTCTTATTTTGTCAATTTGATTTTCACTCCCCTAGGCCTATAACATTTTCACTCCCCTAGGCCTATAACATTTTCAGAGTTAGGCCTAGGCCTATTTTTGTACAGCCAGTCCAGGACACTTTGTTTACATTCTAGGCTCCACTAAGATGTTAAGTAGCCAATCAGAGTGGAGCTTCAACCTACAAGACGTCAGTACATTTTTATTGGTACTTTCCTGTTCTTGACAGCCAAAGTTGAAGATTGCAGAGTAGGCTAAACACCATAGACTTTATCTGTTTTCTGTCAACGCCCGTCAATCTTTTATAGTTTTAATACCCAATCAGCGGGGGTGTGGGGGCAGCAGCCCCCACCCTTAACCTTAATAATTGGATAGGTAAGGTAAGGTTGTTGTTGTTGTTGTTCTTCCCCAAGCTGCCTGGCCGAACAGCCCCAAGGCCCCGAGCAAGGCCAAGGCCATAACCGAGTGCCCCCACAGAACCCTCCCCGCCGACCACAATAAAGCCTGGGTGATCGAAGCCACTCCATGGCGGGGAGCTTGAGGAGGGTGCGGAAGCGCCCGGGAAACCAAAGCCCCACCCAGGGCCCTGTGCCCCTCAGCAATTATGAAGAGAAAGTTGAGGGGCAAGGGAAAAATATGACGCTTTGGCTTCCAATCTTGGTAGACGGCGTCAGAGACGCCGTCACTTGAGATCTAGAAAATATATAAGTAAAAGGAACAGTCAGAGTAAGCTATGGGTATGGCAGAGATTGCTCAGTTCTCACTCTGATAGACCAGCCCATCACCACATGACTAGAACCCAATCCTCTCAGCATCAGCTAGGAAAGGCCCTAGAAAGGCGCCTTTGGCAGGGTGATAGCTCTCCTATTTCAACCCTTTTCGGGGTTGGGCACCCGCCATTTCGGGGTTGGGCACCCGCCAAGGTTGTTAGGTTAGGCTAATGTCTTTTCAAAGTCCCTAGATTGTTCAACTGTTCAACTTGTCAAGGGCATCGGAATTACAATTAACAATGCAAATTCTAATAAGTAGGCTAGGCCTAGTGCTTTCTTCACTTTCTAGGCAAACAATATAATTCACATTTACAAACCATTAAAACACACAAATAAAATCTAAAATAACAGGAGTTGTAGGCTAGTCGATAACAGGTAAGTGATAAAGTCTACGGGGTTTACTCTGCAATCTTCAGCTTTGGGCCTTTGGCTGTCGATAACTGGAAAGTACCTATAAAAATGGGTAGCATTCAAGGAGACTACAGCAGGACTCTTCTTCTTCTTCTTACCTCTGACCAGGTATAAGCTATCCTAGTGTTTACTAGCCTATACCCCTTTGAAAGGACATTAGCCTAACCTAACAACCTTACCTAACCTATCCTAGTATTATGGGTGGGGGCTGCCGCCCCCACACCCCCGCTATTTGACACCTTTGACAGATTTTTGGTGTATTTTTCTGTGAAAAGGGTATTTTTTTCAATTTGTCGATAACGAAAGTCCTCCATGCGGACTATGTGGAGAAAAATATGGCGAATCTGTTGGTGCCTATTTTCCCTAATAAATTGTTTCTAATAAGGCGGATGGGTAATTGTTTAGTTTATGTCCTCCTCTCCCCCCTTCTCCCCACCCCCCTCCCACCAACCCCCTACAACCCCCTGTTGTTTTTATGCAGTTTAAGAAAACGGAAATGCTTAACCCTTCAACCCCGGGTGGTACACGTGTGTACCATTATGTTTTGCCCCCAGGAACCCGGGTGGTACAACATTGTACCATTGCTTGAAAGCCTGTGAGCTTCGTGTGCGAGGCGTCGGTCAGACGCATGTAAACAACAGCCGGCTGGACCGACGCCCCGCATCTCCGGCCACAAGAAGGAGAGCGTCGCTTGTTCGTGTGTGCCTGTATGTTGTTAAGTATCGAAAAGTAGTGTAAAGTGGCTGTTTTGGCCATAAAGTTATCTCCAATGAAATCATCATCACAAATCAAGCACTTGACTTAGAGAGCTCTACTTAACGCCATTCTACAGGTAAATAACACAGCTACGCTTGGGGATGCGCGGGAATGCGGGAAGCAGTCAGCATAACAATGATACAGTAGCCTAGCCTAGACGTTTTTCGGCCAAAACACCCGGATTTCGGGGAATATTTATGCAATGCGTAGCCGGGGCGGGAGGGTTAAAAACCCCTTTTTGTAATTTTTGAGACCCTATGAATTTTCAGGTTTTCGTAATCGGGACTGAAAATAAAAAAATGGAGTATTAAAGAAAATGGATTTTTGAGCACAGACTAAACCAAAAATACACTAATTACATAGATGGTCCTTAACCTAACCTAACCTAACCTACCCTAACCTAACCTAACCTAACCTAACCTAAAAATTGTATTGAAAAATGATAAAAAACACATATCTCTTACCTCATTCCACCACCTTCCAAAAAAAGGTGTTGACGAACACACTCTGGGACCAACCACATTTGTTTCTTTTCCGTTTCCCGAGCACCATTGATTTTTGGCATCTCCACCTTTTCTTGTTTAAGTCAAAGGAAGCACTTTGTCCACACTGTTCACAGTTTTTATGGTCTAAAATAAGACCATGGCTCACACAAAGGTTGTAGAGGTCGTCGGCTGCATCTTTGCATCGATGATAGAAATTCTGGATTCCACCATCGCACTTTTCACAAGACAAGTTAGACATGTTAATCGCTGGCTGGAAACTAGAACACTGAGAATGACCCCTTGACCCCACGCGGGTCCTCTAGGGTCACCGAAAGTTCGAGAACAATAAATTCAAATTGAATTAACAATTACGCATATTTTAGATAAAATATAATATCTGGAACCTCAAAAATCACAAATAATACTTATTGGTATTAATAAAAACCTATAAATATGTTAAAGTAGCCTAAATAACTAGATAATTGTTTTGTAATTTCACACTTACCGCCGGCCCTCTAGTGGCCTAAGATCCAACGACCGCTACCACCCGCACGCCACCTGTCGGTCAATTAAGGAAATAAGCATACAACGGAGCATTTAGAGTAGGCAACAGGTCGCTCCAAACCCAAAATGTAAACAACACATCCGTGGACTTACTCTAATACCGCGCACTACTCAAAGTTTTATATTTGGTTTAATATACACTTCCCAGGTAATTTGAACAGTTCTATTGCTACTATATATCATATAATACACCATAGAATACGTTTTTAATAACTAGAAAAAGAGGACTTCTAGTAAACAATTACGGTGAAAACAAATAATTCCATAAAACAGGAATCCCAATGTTATTTTAATACCACAAATTGGACAAGGTTGAGTTTATGCTAGCCTACAGGCTACATTACTATAATGAAGATACTTTGATAATTACCGGTATATCATAGCCTACAGTCATACATACAGCTCTATGACCTATACATCATTCGGATTTTTTTTATTTTAACACCTTACGAGCGGCCTATGCGGTTTATTTATGTGTACCGCACAGCGGGGTGTTTTTAGCCAAAATAGGGCTGTTTACGTGATCATTTTCATGCCTAAATAAGACCCAGAACGTAAAACAAGTACCTATCCCTGAAAGGGCATAAACAGAGCTTTCGAATGACACCATAACGATCCTTGTATGATGGATAGTTTTCTTGCAATAACCGTGCAACGCGAGTGCAAAAAGCAGGTAATTCGGTACTTTCAGTACATAATTGAGTATGTAGCGAGTGAGAGAGGGAGGAGGGAGCTGAGATTTGTGTCAGTAGGTTCGCCGCGGTGGTCTGGAGCAGTCATACGCTCGCTAGTCTCCTGCCACCACTTGTCTCTCTCTCTCAGCCACATTACGTGCTGAAATTGCCACTCGAGTTATGTCG
Source organism: Paralithodes platypus (assembly GCA_032716605.1). Lineage (NCBI taxonomy): Eukaryota > Metazoa > Arthropoda > Malacostraca > Decapoda > Lithodidae > Paralithodes > Paralithodes platypus. The sequence goes on from CM064555.1 coordinate 97,166, forward strand.
AGCGCCGCCACATAGTCCAGCTTTATTTAACTCGACTTATGTTGCTCGCCGCTAAATAATGGTTAATACCACAAATTTTCCGAGTGTTTTTTATAAACAAAATTGGTCATTTGCATCAATATATAGAGTTTGTAATTAATTAGAAATCTCGGGAAAACCTATTTTCCCCATTAGGCCTATTGATTGATGTTGAGATACGCTTCCCCGATAGTGATTTGAAAAGACATTAGCCTAACCTAACAACCTTACCTAACCTAACCTAGTATTATGGGTGGGGGCTGCCGCCCCCACACCCCCGCTGGTTGAGTACTAATCCCTTAATACAAAATAAAAAGAATTGGCTGTCGATTATACGAAGGTGAAAGAAAAGACGATGAAATCTATGGTGTTTACTCTGCAATGTTCGGCTTGATTGTACATTGATAACGGGAATGTACCGTATTGACAACCTTGTTACGAAAATTAAATTTGAGTACCATACTTTTATATTAGGGTTTTCCGAGGGTTTAACACCTTTTCATATGATCTTTAGAGCTATCGATGACTGAAAGTACCGTATTGACAACCTTGTTACGAAAAAGACATTTTAGTACCATACTTTTTTATTAGGTTTTGCCGAGGGTTAAAACAAATTTTCTTATGATCTTTAGAGCATATAGATTCATTATTTATCTTCAAATATATCCACAAAATTTGTGGTATTAAAATAACATTAAACCCATCATTCCTATAGGCTATACAGTAGACCTATGTCATTACTGGACTGGCTCAAATTATATTTGTCATTGGCCTAGAGCCTAGACTTTGTGGATTAAATAAGGGTGGAACTTGGAAGCAATATAGGTGGCCATCTTCAATCATTGGAGTGAGTGGAGATCTATTTTTCACCCTTTTCCACCATATTTAGGCTATAGTATTTTGCGGTTATAAAATTTATCAATCATCAATGCTAAGACCAGTAGGGGTCCCAGACTCCCAGGTTAGGTTAAGTTAATGACAGAATATGATTGGTAAGGATTGTGTTAGCGGGCGTACAATCGTCGCTTTGTTTATATAAGTTGTACATACATAACATACATAAAATAATTATAAGACTTAGTGCTCCACACATACGTGCAGTTTCAGTCTCTTGTCCTAATGGCGGCGTTCCAGGCAACCCTGTTAACCTAAGAAGTGCGCATGGGGGTAATTAGAAACGTCTGCCTGTGCTGACGTATTTGAGCTGTTTCCATCACTAAAATATTCATTTTACCATATATAGCATTAATACTTATCCATACGCGCCTATTATGGGTTGATTATAAAGGTATTAACCTGAATCAACAATAAAACGAGTGAAAACAGCGTTTGGATGGTCAAAATCGGAGATACAGGCCGCGAGTTATATAATGTATGGGTGAGGCAACCTGCTTTCCCGCCAATTTCCCCCAAGGCCACTGAGACACAGTCGATCGATACTCTCTCTCTCTCTCTTGCACTCGCTTGCTAACAGTGATGTCAATGCCCTGCTTGCAACTCGCTAATGTTAGCACGAAAATATACCTCAGAATAAGGGAATAACAGGGAAAATAGGTGATAACTGAAGGAGGGGAGGAAAGTGGGGAAGGAGGGGAGGTAGAGGAGTGATATTTTGCATGGCCCAGGGGCAAAAAAAAAAAAAATAAATAAAAAAATATATTTTTTTATTTTTTTCGATGTTTAAAGTTGATTTTTTTTTCTCTGACTCTTAAGAGTCTTCCCGCAGTCCGCCGGGGGAACTCTTAACCCGTGGAGCCCCGGCTAGTTTTGTAATGTTTGCGCACCAGAGCACCGGAACCCGGTTTCCAAAAAATGGTTTTATTCCAGAAATGGTTGTTAGGAATGAAAAAACATGAAAAAACCGCTCAAAAAGCTTAAAAAATGGTCCTACAGAGCCCCCGAAAACGGATTTTACAAGAGTAAAAAATTGAAGGCAATTATCCCAAAAAAATAGGTTATTGCGCGCTCGCACGGACGCACGTGGACTTTGAGAGTTTTCAACCATCGGCACTGTTGTGTGGGATACGTACACAGTTCCCATACAAATCTGAGCCTCTTGAGTGGCTACACCTGAGGTTACGGTCGGCGCAATTAGGGTGACGCGCCAGGCGCGTCTCTGGGGCTGTGCGTTACATACATCGCCGACGCGTCAGGCGCGTCGATGGGGCTATACGGGTTAAGAGTCTTCCCGCAGTTCGCCGGGGGAACTCTTAAGAGTCTTCCCGCAGTTCCCGGGTTAAGGGCTGCTTCACTTGTTAAGTTTTTGGATTTGAGATCAGCTCGTATAGTCCGATCCCAGGTCTTCCTCGGTCCACCCCTGCATCTTTTCACCCAATTTTATTCATCCATTCTCTCCACATACTCGCAGTTACGTTCGCATCTAATTTGACAGCTAGTTTTTTACGAAATTATCCCACGGCCAGCTGTTATTTGCCCCCTGGGGATGGATGTAGTGTTCGGGCGTACGGTCGTCAAGTTTACATAGGACGATCGCCGCGGTTAACTTTGCGTCTATTTTGACGGCGATTTATTCGGTGGTGGTGGTTTCTTTGTTGTGTCCAAATTTTGTGTGAGCAAGTGACCTGAGGGCGTTAGGTCTGGATGTCAGTTTCTTTTTTGTGTTTGTGGTGTGCTGTTTGAATTGTCATATGAGTATCATATGTTACTCCTAGGATTTTGGGTGAGTGTGTATGTGTTAGGGGTGTGTTGTTTATGGTGAGTTGAGGGATGTATTCGTGTTCTGTCCAGCTTGTGAGCAGGGTTGCGGTGGATTTGGCTGGGGCTAGATTAAGTCTGTTTGTAGTGCACCAGCCATGTAGTGTGTTGAGATAGGGTTGAAGGAGATCTGTTGTTGTGTTTGGGTCATTGTGTGTGCATGTGAGTTTTATGTTGTCTGCATAGGAGGCTAAGTTTATTTGGGGTGTATTGGGTATAGTTATGTCGTGCATGTACAGATAGAAGAGTGCGGGCGATAGGACGGATCCGTGTGGGACTCCGTTTGGGAAGTTTCTGATGCTAGATGATGCTAGATATGTGTGCACAACATCTGCCTACTAGGAAGTTGGCCAGCCACCTTTTTGTGTTGTGCATGTTTGTGTTGTAGATTTTGTTTGTTAGGATGTGGCGGGGGATGGCATCGAAGGCTTTACTAATGTCGAGTGTGGCTAGTAGTGATCTGTGTGGTGGTCTAGCTGAGTTGATGCCATCAAAAGCTCTTTGTGTAAGGTCTGTGAGAAGAGTGTTTGTGGAGTGCAGTGGCCTGAAGCCATGTTGTGTTGGAGCTAGGGGTAGGTCGGGTGTAATTAGTTATAGTACAAGGCGTTCCATGATTTTGGAGGGGGTGCAAAGGAGTGTGATGGGGCGGTGTGAGGAGGGTAGCGTTGGGTTTGGGGAATGTGATGATGATACCATGCTTCCAGATGTCTGGTATTGTGTTGTGTGAATAACTGTAGTTTGATATGTTAGTGAGTGCTTGTATGCCTTGTGGTCCCAGGTTTCTGAGGTGTATGTTGCTTATGTTGTCTATACCACAGGCGGGTGAGTGCTTGAGATTGTTGATGATGTGCTTTGTCTGGTGATTGGTGAAGGGTGTATATTCAGGGTCTGTGGGGAATTGTCTCTTACGTCGGATGACACGTCGGTCGTCTTTGTGGGGTTTTAGGTGGCTGACACATGAGAAGTGATTGATGAGAGTGTTTGCTTGTTGTTTACATGAAGGAGTAGAGTCTGTTGTTGTGTTGCTGTTGGAAAGTGTGATGCTGTTTAGTGTTTTGTTAAAAGGGTTGGTTGAGATAGTTTGAAGCCTTATTATTGCTAGAGGTCCTTCCTAAGCTGAATACAATCATCTAATAGTTGCCTGAATATGATGAAAAAGACGTCCCTGGTACTGTAGGGGTTAAGGGGACAGTGGCTGTTTTTTTTGTTCTATTAATTAATTGTTCATATATTTTTTAGTTGCCATGCTAGACTTCCATCAAGCTTAGAAAAACACCCCTTAGACCCCCCTTCAAAGTAAATTTGTACATTTTTCGGTAGAAAAATGTACCACACCTCCCACAGGGAGAGGTAGGTTGTGGTGAGATTCGTTTGTGAGAGGGCAGCAGGGGAGGAGGTCGTCAGTCTATGGGCTCATAGCTTTGGGGGATCACACTGAGTAAGCTCATTACATAATAATAAGTTTGTTGATACCTTTTGTTGCCTTGTTTGATAACCATTGTTACATTTGCAGTTGGACAGGAAAGTACCATATGTGCACATTGGATTCAGCTATGGTGAGCGTAACCGGTTAACCCTCCAGACCCGGGCTGCCTTACAAAAGGACGGAGGTCGTATCCGGGCGATCTGGCCGAAAAACGTCTAGGCCTAGGCTACCGTATCTTTGTTATTTTAACTGATAGAAATTTCCCACACATCCCTAAACGTAGTGCGGTTTCCAATCTGTAGACTGGCATTGAGTAGAGCTCTCTAAGTCAACTGGTTCAGTTGTGATGACGATTTCCGTGGAGCGAATTTTTCCGCGATGTTGACAATATCGGAGCTTTTCAGACACTAATTTCGTCATATCATACAACAACAACATTGATCCGACGTCTCCTTCTTGTTTTCGGAGGTGTGGTGACGCAATGACCGGCTTTGTTTACATGCGTCGGACGCACAGCGTTCAGACCAAGGTTAATAGGCTTTCAAGCTTACAGCCTGTTATAAGGACACCCGGGTACCGACCCATCTGCCGCGGTGTCCTTCTAAAAGGACACCCGGGTTGGAAGGGTTAAACATAAATGTGCATACCGGTATACTGAAGTTTAGATGTGCCATGTGGATACCTGTACAGGTGTACGGTATGTGTATACTGTACTGTATTACTGAAGTTTGATATACTTATTCTTAACCCTTTGAACTCGGTTGTCCTCTTATTGGGAGGTTTGACGTACCTCCCAACCTACCAAATAGGAAAACCTACTATTTGGTAGTAGTCTTGGAAAATCCAACGTCAAGGCTATTAACCTAATTGCAATGACGACTTGTCTATTTTGACTGCTATGTCGTCATTCCAACCGCGGTTAAAAAGAAAACGTCTAGAGTCTACTCCTTATCTTGCTCTAGGAGACGTTGTACATTAACCAAAACTACCACCGAAGGTGAAAAAAGCATAGAAGAGAAGAAAAAGGGGTTTACCTTAGTTACCGCTTAAGGCCCATCCCGTGTTCCGTCATGTGCAGATCCCTGTCGAACGTGCGCATGAGCGACCCTCTCTTGTCATCACATCTCACGTCAGCAGAAGAACGCGGATGGGCAGGGGTCCGGCGTGAGGGAGGGTATTATGTACTTTGGATTTTCCAAGACTACTACCAAATAGTAGGTTTTCCTATTTGGTAGGTTGAAAGGTACGTCAAACCTCCCAATTTGTTAGTAGTCTTGGCAAATCCAACGTCAAGGCTGCATAACAAATAGGAGGAGGACATCCAAGCCCAACCTACCAAAAAAACCAATGCATAAAACAAAATTACGAATGACAAAGACACAAGTTAAACAAGAGAGTTTAATAAAAGAGTGAAAAACTGAGGAGTAGCTAAAAAGAACAGTTTTAACACATGCCCGTCATTCATAGTAATGCAAAAACATAGACTTGTCTGAAACCAAAAAGGTACTGTACCCAAAAACCCTTTTCTTCAAAAACCAACAAAAACACTGAACACAAGAACAAAACACAATTTTCAATGTGGCAAAAACACTTATGTACTGGAACAATACATAATCCCAAACTTGCAATCCAGTGTTGCAAACCCGTACACCCCCCCCCCCTTTGTCAAAACAAAACAAAGGAAAAGAACGAGGGACAAGGGGGAAGACCAGGGATCTTCGCCAGAGCACCAGGAAACACGACCCCCGAGAGCAATCACCGGCCGAGGGGGTCGAACACTGGACACGGAGAGGTAGGAGGAGATGAAGGAATTGATAGAAGACCACAAAACCGCTGAGGCGATGGCAGGGAAGGATCGACGTGGCAGGAACCGGAAGGAGGCAGCAAAGGATCTGACATCGGGCGCAGAACCCCTACAAACAGGGTGACGGGCACGAACGGTCCGACAAACGTGGCGGCCCATCTGCACCTGCGAGAGCCTCCCACCTGTCCGAGGAGACACCCACACAGCAGTACCCGAAGGCGGCGCCACAGACGCAACAGAGGAGTGCAAGGCTGGCACCGGGCACAACACATGGCGAGGATGCCCACGCCGTAAAGCCTGGACGGCGAAAGGCTGGAAAACGGGGGCCTCCCTCCCATGCGTGGTAACAAAAGGAGGGGAGGAGGCGAACGAGACGCCATGCAAGGACGGGGAGAATCGCACGCAGTCTCGGGGCCGTGACAATGCCGCTAGTGCAGACACCCGATCCCCAGTGGCCAGAGCGACAAGGAAGAGTGGACGCCCGAGCAACGGAACCGGCGTAGCGGCCCTTGTATACGTGGGGGAAGCCAGAAGGACCAGAGCCCGCCCCAGATCCCACTGCGGAGGGACCTGGCGCGGAGGCGGTCGATCCCGGAAGGCAGCCGTCAGGAAGGAATCCAGCTCCCGTGGCGGAACGACCAGCCCAGCGACGGACCCAAAGAACCCCCCGGACGGCAGACAAGTGGGTACGTATAGCGTCGACTGGAAAGCGACGTGTACGGAAGAGGTGAAACAAGGAGCGTAGGACGAGGGAAGGAGAGCCAACTGGCAGGCGAGTGGCCTGTAGCCACCTAGTAAAAGACCTCCAGCGGGACCCGTAAGTCCCCCAAGGAGAAGACGGCCTGGAACGCTGCAGGAAGTCAGTCAGGGCCCGGCCGGGAACCGGGAGCCACCGTGCCTCATGAACAAGCACGATGCGAAGGCCAAAGAGGTCCGCAGGGCCCCAACCTAGCCCAAGTGGAAGCCGGAGACAGGTAGAGGGACCGGACTTGGGCACCACCGCGGCAACCGGGCGGACCAAGTCCGTGCCGGCCACAGAGGCGCGAGGAGCCAGACGAAGCCGAGGTACAGACGCAGCTCCGCGAGGACTGGGCACATCAACAGCGCGTCTGGGGGCGGAAAGATGAATATCGACCGCCACCCGTACCAGGCGACCATGAAAGCGTCCGGACCCCCCCCGGAGCGCGAGGCCGGAGGGAGAGGTCCAGAGGCAACTGGCGCGGCACCCCCGATGCGAACAAGGCGACCTCCGGAACACCTAAGGAAGCCGCGAGGTCGGCGAACACAGTCCGTTTCATCGCCCATTCTACAAGAACGCCCTGCCCTCTCGACAGGGCGGCCGCCCAAAGGGTGGCAGGCCCGGGCAGGGAGGAGGCATGCAAGGAGAAGGGGTGTCGGTCCGCGAGGAAAAACAACTCCACCGAGACCCCCAATAGAGTCAACGACCTGGAGGACCCCCGCATAAGGAAACAGGGGACAGCTTGTCTTGTCCAACCCGAAGGCCACCGACTTACCCCGAAGGGCCAGCGCGTGGTCCCGCAGGAAGAACAAAGGAACCAACAATCCGAGGGCATAGACGGGTAAGAGGAGGGAGACCCACCCATCTGCCGGGAAGTGGACGTCCCAGGTTCGATTGGGAACCTCACCCAACCTCGCTCGACGTATCTGGGGTTACCCAGACCGTCGGCGGGGGGGGGGCGGTCCAGGGCACAGCCGCAGAGAGCGAGCCCCGAGCAACCCAGCGACCGAAGCGTCGGCGAACGGTACGCGGGAGCGGCAGGAGCCGATCCATAGGGGCAACGGAAACACCGCGGTGCCCATGAGGAGGAGGCGGCGTAGCCAGAGGCTCCCTAAGGGAAGGGGCAGAGCGGCCCAATGCAGCGAACCCACGAACGAGTCCCAGAGCCACCCCGGGAGGGAGACCGAGTGCAACACGGCGAAGACCGTCCACCGAAGGTGCACCGCGGCCGGCAGACCCCGGGGCACCGTAGCGCCGGACAAAACCCATGCGAGACCGACCCATGGCACGACACGCGACGGGGTCAAGCGCGACTTGGGAACATCGAAGGGGAACCCTAACCGTGCGATGTTGCGAACGACGGTGAGGGCGTCGCCAATGCACAGTCCTAGGGCGTCGGAAACTACCAACCAATCGGCCAAGGAAAACAAGATCTGGAGCCCGCTCCTGAGGAGAGGACCCAGAGCCTGCCCCACCAGTGCGGAGAAGATCTGCGGCGCGATGCGGAGACCGAAGGGAAGGCCGTCGAACAGGAACACACGATCGGAAGTCCGAACGGCCAAGAAGCGCTGGAAGCGAGGATGGAGAGGAACGAGCCAAGACGCATCCTGGAGGGCCAGCGACACTACCCACGACAGAAGGCACAGGGCCAGGCGTACCAGGGGTACCGGCAGCATCCGAAACCGGTGTGCACGATGTGCCTGTTGAGGGCCGACAGATCCACCACCGGTCGCATCGAGTCGCAGTTCGTCGACGGTACCAGAAAGACACGGGAGAGGAAAACCGGGTGACCGGCGGTCAACTCCCTCGACGCCACCCAGCTCGGGCATGGAAGGGAACACGTGGGCCACCTCTGAAGAGATGGGCCGGCGTCGGTGACAAGAGCGGAGTGGGGGTCTGGACGTCCACCTCCAGGTGAGACCCCTCCGCGCAACCCGCCGCCCCCAACGTCCCTCGCGGCTACCGAGGGGCGCAAGGGCGAAAACAACCCGAGGGAGCACCCGAGAGGAGGGGAGCGACCCGGTACGCCCAGGCGAGAAGGAGAACAAGGAGGCCGACCCAGAGAACTACACATTGTGTTGACGTGGAGGTACCCCCGGTACGGGCCGTGCGGGCATGAGCGCCACGTTGACCTCCTCTACCCCTGCCCCCCCCCAACCTTGTCGAAAAGGGCGGGCCACCCAAACCCCAGGCCGGCGCGGGGCTGACCCCTTCGAAGGGCGGCCGGAAGAGGAAGGCCGGCCAGCCCCGACACAGAGGGGATGAAAGGGGCAAGAACAGAAGTGCGAGGCGGAACCGACGCACAGGCCAGCAACGTCCCAGTCCTGCGCCCGTGCAAGGCGGCAGCACTTGCAGCAGCACCCCGAAGAGGACCGGCAGAAGGACGGGACTGAGAAGACCCCGCGCGCGGCACAGCGCGTCGGTGCGTGACGTAAGCAGGGGCCGTAACGACACAGCGCGGCGTCGCGTGTCGGAAGCAGGGGCCGCCGACAGAGAAGCGTAGCATTCCCAAGCATCCTGCCTAAAAAACCCCGACGTATATAGCGCAGAGTACAACAAACCCTGACGAATAACCAAGGGGGCCGGCCGGCAGAACGAAGACCGTACCGTCGTGCGGTGCCGAGGTGCCGCGCACAAAACCGCCTTCAGCTCGGGAACCAAAGACACCGCGAGCCGAAGGTGGACCCGCTGAACGCGGTCCAAACCCTCGCGAAGATCGCCTGGCGCAGACGCCTCGAAAAGCCGCAGGTGGTGAACAGACGTCTGGAGGGAACCTAAAGACAAGACAATAAGTCCGTCACCCTCCGTCGCAAGGGAAAAACCTTGGCGACAGAGGGCTGATCCGGGTGAGAGAAGAACGGGGTAGCAATAGAACAAAGTTCAAGAACGGGCGCGATCATCCAGGACCAGAACGCGCCGTCCAACCCGCCGACAGACACAAGAGGAGGCAAAAGCAGGGACGACTCCGGGGGATGGACGGAAGGAGAGCCGTCGACGGATCGGTGTGTGAAGTCGAAGGCCTCAGCAAACCAGGCCTCCAATGGGAGAGGGTGACCGAGCATGATGGCTAAGCCAGGCGTACCGGCGTCGCACAAACCTGTCCCATAGGAGGACAGACCCGTCAACACAGCCAGGGACTGAACAGCCGGAAGGATGTCAGGGCGGCTGAAGTCTGACCAGAGCGTAGGCCTGCAGAAGGGAGGGGGACCGTAGCAGGGGTAGGTAGGGTGAGGTGCTGAGGGTGAGGCACCGCCAAGAAGGGCGAGAAGAGGGAGTCTTCCATCGACTCCAAGCGCCCGTCGAAGCGTGACACAACCCAGCCCTGCATAGCCGACAATTGATCCGAGAGAGGCTACACCCCCCCCCCCCCCAAGATTGGTCGGCCCGCAGGGGCGAGCGTGAGCGGGAGCGAGACCCACGACGCGAACCAGCAGCGTCGCGGCCCAAGGAAGGCGAGCGACGACGGTTGTGTCGCCGTTGAGGGACTCGTCCCCGATCACGAACGGCCGAGGGGGAAACAGCACCATTCCCCTCTTCCAGCGACACATCAGCTCCTGAGAAAGGGGACCCCGAAACCTCGCGAAACCCCACCGAGGCAAGAGGAGGGGTACCCCCCTGGTGAGACGGTAAGTGAAGGTCAGGAAGAGAAGAATGAGGAGGAGCAGGACGACGGGAGTGGGAAGGCTGGCCGGGTGAAATGAGGCCAGGAGCCGCGGGGGGAAACAGAGCAAGGATCCCCGGGGCTGAGATAACAGGGCGGCCCGACACCGAGGCGGAGGAGGGAGGGACCACCACCGTGGGACGAGACCGTGAAGGAAGAATAGGCACTGAAGCAGGTGAAGTAGGAGAAGCAACGACATCCAGGCGGACCCTCCTGGACAGTGTAGGAGGAGGGAGCAGAGGGCCAGCTACAGCATGAGCAACCGCGCGCGGAGAGGACAACGTAAGAGGAAGTCGTCTGGGCTGGGGAAGCGGGCGGAAGGGAGTAGAGCCCCTATCCGTAGAGGCCAGGGGAGGGCGCACAGGGGCAGAGCCGCTAACCCCGGCCTCAGGGCGAGAACCATGACGAGGGCGATGGGCGTCATCAAGGCGATCAGGAGGACGACGAGGCGAGCGAGAGCGTGGACGGAGCCGGGGAACCCCCCGACGATGGGACGACCGGCTACGGGACCCAGGGGAGAGGGCCCGAGCAGGGAGAGGGCCAGGTAAATGGCCGTCAGTCGGGTCAGGGATACCCAGGGCGACGCGGATCCGGTCGGCAACAAAGGCCGGGGAACGGTGGCCCACAGTCCTAATGTGGCGGGAGACCATCGTCCACACCGACGGAAGGGAAGCAGGAGGCCACAGCCACCGCCGAGGAACCAGGGCCATGGAGCAGCACAACCACCAGGGCCAGACACGTGCCACACAGAGCAGGGAGGTAGGCCGTAGAGGACACACAGAGCGAGTGGCGCAAGCAGGACTTGTGGCTCTCCAAGCACGGGGAGCGACAACCAAGGCGAAAGCAAGGCAGCCTACCTGCACTAGAAGAACACACACCATAATCAGCACGTCGAAGGAGTAAGTGGAGAGAATGTCCAAGAAGAACCAGGGAAGGAGCATGGGGAAACAGGAACACACATGCAAACAGGTAACCGTACTCACACTAAACTGGGAGCACAGAGGTAGGTGAGGAGGGCGGCCGAGGCGGAAGAGCACTAGCAGAACCTGCAAAGATGGAGAAAGTGTTAACCACCACTCAACATCTTACATGCAGGGCCTATAACACCAGTAAAGTGCATACACCAATATAGTATCAGGCAACAAGATGACATAACAAAAGTCAATAGTGAAAGCCAACTATTACCGCAAATTTGCGGGCCAATGGAGGCATAACCATACCGACACCACCCTCCTGCAATTTCGCGGGACCCCCCAACGATCTCCGCAAATTTGAGGGGAACCGAAATGTCCCAGAGGACCGAATCGACCACCACAAATTTGGGGGACCGGCCGAGATGGTCCGGCGCCGAAAAAGCGAGAGGAGCGTCTAGGGAATACCAAAAGAGGCCCAGAAAAAAGCGTCATCTCCTTATGAACTCCAAGCGACGATGGCCATCAAGCTGAGCAGTGTCTTCCTTGATAATATCCTGACTCAACCGGTCAAGGGAGAGGCAAGGAAGACACACCAGGGGAGAGGAGGCACATCCCCTAGGAACCACCCAACCCACAGAGATAGAGCAAAGCCCATGAGGAGAAGTGGCAGGAAGGGTGGTTTGGCACAAACAGGGGCCCCCGTAGGGTACCCCAGGATTGGGCAAAAGGGTATGAAAGGATGGAGGTGAAAACAGTAAGGGAACACAAAAACCAGTAAATGAAACTGGCGAGAAAAAGGGTGGCCTAGCCGTGAGGAGAGAATGTGTCAGGGGCGAAAAACCCTGTGGTGTGAGGGAGGGGCCCCTGTGGGGTACCCCGGGATATCACGAACCACCAACCGCCCAGGCCCTTGAGACACAGTGAAGGCTCGAAAGGGGGGACTCGGGAATAACGCTAATAATGCGGCCGACACAAACCCTACAAACAGCACCGCCACCACGAAATCTCAGATCGTGAACCAACTGTACACCTAGGCTATGAAAATATGAAAACTCATAGGGGCATAGCAATTCCTGAATGAGAAACAAGCTAGGCTAAAATAAGCTAAAAGCTAAACTATGCCCAGACTAACAGGAAAAAAGAATATGAAAAGAGAAAGGAATGAAAAACACACACGAGGAACGCCAGGCGCCCCCGTACCTTCGGTAGCTATTTCCACACGCGTCTCCATTAAACACACTTAGGAGCCCATTTACGTGTGCCCTAGATCATGTAACATCTGTCTAACAAAAAGAAGGCCAGATAAGCCGAAACGAACCTAAACAGGGTGAATTAAAGGAGCACAACAAAAGCGACTTCATTCAATGGAGCGCGTGAAAAAATGATGACAAGAGAGGGTCGCTCATGCGCACGTTCGACAGGGATCTGCACATGACGGAACACGGGATGGGCCTTAAGCGGTAACTAAGGTAAACCCCTTTTTCTTCTCTTCTATGCTTTTTTCACCTTCGGTGGTAGTTTTGGTTAATGTACAACGTCTCCTAGAGCAAGATAAGGAGTAGACTCTAGACGTTTTCTTTTTAACCGCGGTTGGAATGACGACATAGCAGTCAAAATAGACAAGTCGTCATTGCAATTAGGTTAATAGCCTTGACGTTGGATTTGCCAAGACTACTAACAAATACAGTACTCCACACCGAACTTTCACCGCGGAACTCTGCTGTCCTCTTATACTCCCGCGCTTTAAAAGAGCGCATGTGTTTTGTTTTGTGTATGGGGGTGCTCATGTTGCTCCCACTATAGTCTATTTTTTTCCAGTTGATGGGAAATTGCTATCTCTCCATCCTGATTTCTACGCTATTACCATTATTTTGTAGCAAAATATGTTGCTAATTATGAAAACTTGGCAATATTATGACGCAGAGACATAGCAATATACAATTTTTCCAGTAAGAATCAAGAAATCAGATGCTAAAGGGTTCAATTTACCATAAGCTGGGAAACAAAATCAGTCCCTATCTTGCCGCCATCATGGAAGGAAAGCAAAAAAAATACGATATACCTGTGTTTGATTCGACGCCTACCTCCGCCGCGGCCAAAATGCCACTGACGCGACGAGTGACTTAGTGCGTACTATAGTCTATTCGCTGTAAGTAGGCGATAAATCATGACCTCTATCCTCTGTAACTCGAAAAGGGCTAGAGCAAATTGGCTGTATATTTCCACATCTATTTCTTGACTGACTCTCCCCAAATGGTTAGAAATATTAGCTCGATTTCTCTAGTCATTTTTGAGTTACAGAGCTTATTGTGTCAAGATTTCTCGCCTACTTACAGCGAATAGACTATAGCCAGGGCCGCGGGGACGCATCCAAACACGGCCTGAATTTCCCACCCTAACTTATCATCTTCACAACTTCATAACACAACAACGAGGTGATATAGCGATGTCAGGTCAATTATAATGTAAAATTTGCAAAATAAACAAACCAAAACTGGGACGACACAAGATAAACGCAAAAGAACTAATCAAAATCGCTATATGGAAATAACGCTTATAAAATTTGAAATAAAAGAACTCAATCCACCACATAGGGTGTACATTACTACATGAGCAAGTTAATCTGGTTCCCAAGCAAACTAATCGCACACATAACAACGCACTATCGTCATATTCAAGAAATTAGTCAGTTTGGGAAGTACATTGCAAGGATAAAGACAATTGTGAATACTCCATTTTCCCATTGAGTTGACCTCTCTACATACTTCTATTGCTTAGCTATGAAGGTGCAAATATCGAGTAATATCGCCAAAAGGCCCGAGTCGGGTTATGGAGTGTAAGAGGACAGCCGAGCCAGAGAGGTTAATGTAATTTTTTTTAAGACAACTTTAGTACAGTACTGTACAGTATCAGAATATTTTGTCAATATTGTATTATATTTTTTCACCAACCAACTTCACTTCTAAACTCAATTAATGAAATTAACAAATACATGTGGCACTCCAAGGACTCGAACCCAGGGCACTCACACCGAAATTCCGCGCACTTATGCATTCGCTATCAAGACAGTTAAAGAAACATGCACAAGCCTACGATTAATTATACCAGATTCTATAGTACTGATAAAGGGTTTTAACTTTTCCAGGTGCTGGGTGACGAAGAGAAGAGGCGGCAGTACGACGTGATGGGACGAACGGCGGAACAGATGGGTGCTGGCGGTGGTGGGGGAGGGCCGGGGGGGAACCCCTTACAGGCCGGCTGGCAGTATCAAACCAACATCGACCCGGAGGAACTGTTCCGCAAGATATTTGGGGACTTCCGGAGAGGTGGCGCTGGCATGGACTTCGGGGGACAGGATTTTGCCGAGTCCGCTTTTGGGTTTGGTTCTGCTGAGGAGGTGAGGTATCTGTGTGTGAGAGTGTGTGTGTTTTTTTTTTTTTTTTTTTATTATTTTTTGGTTCATTATTTTAAAGACACGGTACTGTATTTATATGTGTAAATATAACTCTTCAAATACCATGCCAGTGCCGGGAAATGTCTCAAATTTGGGTGACACATAAAAAGTACTGTAGCGGCATCTCTCCATACCACATCCGCCACTCCCCCCTTTATAACCCACCCCTATGTCTCCTTCAACTTGACTTTTTATTTTTTCCATTTTTGCGCAGTTCATTCCAAAGTATTCCTGTATCCTAAGAAATGCTGAGGTTGGGCATATCATTCCTTGTTGTTAAAGTAGCCCCAAGAGACCCTTTATGGGAATCCCTCGGCATCCAGGTAGTCTGCCACCTCTCGGGTGGGTCCAGAGATCTCTGAGTGAGGTGATATTGAAGTTGTGTCTGTGTGGGGTGAGTGTTCAACAGTGGAATATTAACTGCTAAATCTGTGCAAAAATATTAGGTCAAGTTGAGGGAGGGTGGAGTATAAAGGTGGGGAGGAGTGGAGGATGTGGTATGGAGAGATGCCACTACTTTATATGTGTCACCCAATTTTGAGACATTTCTCGGCACTGGCACAGCAATTGAAGGGTTGTTTTTACACATGTTTAAATACCGTGCTTCAGGAAGGACCGTCGCAGTCCCTGGGTTAACCCCTTCTGTACCGCGACGTCTATTTAATTTTATTCTAGCTTTTTAAGGTGATTTTGTGCAGATTAAGAAGAATCTGTGGTAGTAAAAAGGGTTAACTGAGATAGTTTAAAAACTGTTAATAACTGGAGGGCCTTTTCAAATTGAATATAATCGTCTAACAGCCAGAACAAAGTTGCAAGGGCAGCATTGGTACTGAAAGGGTTAAGTGTTCTGTGTTGTCGGTGGGATGTTGACAGCGGGTACAAGAAAGGTTTTGAGTTAGATCTTTTCTGTGTTTGTAATCCTGTAATGATAGGTGATTGCCGGACCTGAGGCTTGCAAGCGTGACTGGTTTCTCTAGGAAATGTGTTATTTTATGGATTGATCTTCAGAGGTGGAGAGTTTAGGATTATGTTATGTGGGCTGTTGTTGATAATTTGTCGGGTGAGATATGTGCTTGTGTATGTTGGTGTTTGGAGGTGTAGGTGTGCCATGTGGTTGTAATGTTGGGCAGGTGTTTGTTTCATGTTTTAAGGTAGGGGTGGGTGATACGTTAGGGGAGGGGCATGGGTGAAGCGAGTCTTGGGCTAAGAAGTAGGACTGTGCTCCTATTAGGTCGAAATGAGTCTTCAAGAGGATTTGTGTTTCTGTATGTACCGGTTTGTGATTTGTGTGCAGCTTGTTATGTTTTGAGGGAATTATTCTGAGTGGTTTGTAGTTTCTTCGAGTTGGCGGTTGAGGTGCAGGGTGACCAGGCTTGGGAAGCATAGTGCATGGTTGTCCGGATGTCTATCTATCAATCTATCTATCTAGATAGAGGAAATTATAGGGGCCTGAAAATGCTTGACCAAATCATGAAGGTCTGTGAGAGAGTCCTTGAGGGTTTGATCAGGCAAAGCATCTATTGATGATATGCAGTTTGGTTTTATGCCAGGACGGGGTACAACCGATGCTATCTTCATAGTCAGGCAGATACAGGAAAGATACTTACTAAAAGGCAGGGATCTTTATTTTGTGTTTGTAGACCTGGAGAAGGCCTTTGATAGGGTGCCTAGAGATGTTGTGCAGTGGGCTATGAGGAAACTTGGTGTGGAAGAGTGGCTGGTGCGTGTGATAATGAAGATGTATGAGGATTCGCGAAGTGCGGTGAGGGTGAAGGGTGTACTGAGTGATGAGTTCGCAGTCCGTGTTGGAGTCCATCAGGGTTCAGTGTTAAGCCCCCTCCTCTTTATTATGGTCTTGGAGGCACTGTCTAGAGTATTTAGAGGCGGACTCCCGTTGGAACTGTTTTATGCAGACGATTAAGTCCTAATAGCTGACAGTGTGCAAGATGCCGAGGCCAAATTCAGAGAGTGGAGAGAGGGCATGGCGAGCAAGGGTTTGAGAGTCAATATTAACAAAACCAAGGTTATGCATTGTAGATTGAGACGAGGCAATGTGGAAAAGAGCGGTGCATACCCATGTGCAGTGTGTGGAAAGGGAGTGGGCGCTAACTCAATTCAATGTAGCATCTGTCGATGTTGGGTACACCATGGGAGTAAGAACTGTAGTAGAATAAAGGGACCCCTGCCGAAGGATAAGTCAGAAATAGAGAAATTTGAGTACGTAGTGTGCAAAGGCGAGCTTACCTTACCTTTGGATACCTTTGGATTTTGTTAGGTGATGATCCTGTGGCTGTGAATTTTGGAAATGAGTCTTTGGAGCTGGTGAACAAGTTTTGTTACCTAGGAGATACCATCTCTGCCGGTGGTGGGGCCGAGGCTGCCACTGTTGCTAGAATTAGGTGTGGCTGGGGGAAGTTCAGAAAACTGATGCCAAGCCTGACCAGAATGCCTCTCCCCCTGAAGGGAAAGGTGTATGCCTCATGTGTTAGAAGTGCAATGACGTATACCTCAGAAACATGGGCCGTAAGTAGAGGATGTCAACAGAATGGAGCGTAATGAGATGAGAATGGTGAGATGGATATGTGGGGCCAGGCTACAGGATAGAATAACAAATGTTGAGCTGAGGAGACGTTTAGGTATGAAGAGTATTAGCGAGGTGATGCGTACAAGTAGACTGGGATGGTATGGACATGTGGAGAGAATGGATGAACAAAATTGGGTGAAAAAATGCAGGTCTGTGATTGTGGAGGGAGCTGCACCAAGGGGTGGACCGAGGAAGACCTGGATTGGACTATACGTGCTGATCTCAAATCCAAGAACTTGACAAGTGAATTGTAGGGCTGATAAGGAGGACATTTGTGTCACTTGACGAAGAAATCTTCAGGAATCTCTATACAGCGCTGGTTAGGCCGCACCTGGAATATGCAAACCAGGTGTGGGCTCCATATATTGTAAAGGACATTGAAGCAGTGGAGAAAGTGCAGAGGATAGCTAGCAAGCTAGTACCAACGTTGAAGAACGCGGGCTATGAGCAGAGGTTGAGGACACTGGGGCTTCCGACACTGGCATATAGGAGAAAGAGGGATATGATAGAGACTTTTAAGATAGTGTCAGGAAAGTATGATGAGGATGTGTGTGAAGGTATCTTCTTGATGCGGGAGGGAACAAGAACGAAAGGACACTCAAAGAAAGTTTACAAAGAAAGAAATAGGCTTGAGAAGGCAAAGAACTCATTTTGTGATAGAGTGGTAAATGAGTGGAACGCACTGCCCCCGTATGTAGTCGATTCCGAATCAATAAGGGAGTTTGAAAGTAATCTTGATAAAGCATGGGGAAGACAAGATTTGAAGTTTGATTATAAAGCAAAAATACAGAATAGTAAAAATGTTGCGTCTGCCACCGCCGCCGCCAACACCGTGAACGACCGCAGCAGTGCAAGTACAGTACTGGTACTGAGCTGGATACACAGGCCTAGTTTGCCTTTTTCCAGAGGATCTACTGGAAGAAACTGTAAGAAGTGAAGCAGCCCTTAACCCATAAACGGCGAGAAAGCTCATAAGAAGTTTTACTGGGCGAGGGCGGCAAAGCTCTTAAGAGGGAGGCCTAAAAAAAACATTTAACCCTTATTTAGCGGCGAGCAACATAAGTCGAGTTAAATAAAGCTGGACTATGTGGCGGCGCTCGACATAACTCGAGTGGCAATTTCAGCACGTAATGTGGCTGAGAGAGAGAGACAAGTGGTGGCAGGAGACTAGCGAGCGTATGACTGCTCCAGACCACCGCGGCGAACCTACTGACACAAATCTCAGCTCCCTCCTCCCTCTCTCACTCGCTACATACTCAATTATGTACTGAAAGTACCGAATTACCTGCTTTTTGCACTCGCGTTGCACGGTTATTGCAAGAAAACTATCCATCATACAAGGATCGTTATGGTGTCATTCGAAAGATCTGTTTATGCCCTTTCAGGGATAGGTACTTGTTTTACGTTCTGGGTCTTATTTAGGCATGAAAATGATCACGTAAACAGCCCTATTTTGGCTAAAAACACCCCGCTGTGCGGTACACATAAATAAACCGCATAGGCCGCTCGTAAGGTGTTAAAAGGCCCCAGTAGCACTAAACAATTTTTTTTTTTTTTTTTTCCCTATACCTCATATCACTCCTCCACATACCCTCCTTCCCCCTTCAATTATCACCTGTTTTCCCTGTTATTCCCTAATTCATTGTTATATTTTTGTGCTAACATTAGCAAAATGTGTGGAGGATGTGCTTACGTGCCTAGCGAGTGTGTTATATAACTGAGTGTGTGAATGAGTAGGCTCAGTGTGGCTTGAGGCCTCGTGGAGGGAGGGGTTGCCTCAATTTTCTCCATAATTCATGAATGGGCTGGTCCATCTATATTTGCGATTTTGACCAGAAAAATTATATTTTCACTTGTTTTATTGTTGTTACAGGTTACTATCTTCATAGTGAAGGTAAAATAGGCTCATATGAATAAGTAATAACGATATTTATCGTAAAATGACGATTATAGGCCTGAATGGAGCCAATATGCTCGCCCATGGGCAGCTAGTTCAATACCCCCCCTCGACGTTGCCGGGTTAACAGGGTTGCCTGGAACGCTGCCATTAGGACAAGAGACTGAAACTGCACTTATGTGTGGAACACTCAGTCTTAAAATTTTATGTATGTATGTATGTGTACTTTGGCCCAATCACTATTTTTCTAAAAAAAAAATCTGGGGGTGGCCGACTCGAGACAGAGCCCGAACAGGGACAACACAACAGAAAAACAATGAACACACAAAAACAAATGCTGTTTGTGAAGTATGGACAGTGTTTCTTTTTGTTGGCCATAGTCCATGCCTTTGAGGGTTCTGTGGGTGTTTAGTTTGTGTAAGGCTCTGGTGTTTGTGTTTTCTGTGTGTGTAGTGAATATTGTGTGTGTCATAAGTTACGCCAAGTACTGTAATTATATTGTAAAACTTGCAAACTAAACAAACCAAAGCAAGAACGGCATAATATAGAGACCAAAGAACTTACCAAAATCACTGTCCAAATAGCGATTTAGCAAAATATATTTTTGAAATAAAAGAGCACAAAGCAACTGAGGGTGGGTGGTTTGTTAAGTAGAGCTACGCGGGGGAACACGCGACGTCTGTCTGTCTGGCGTAAGTAAAGTTATAGGTTAGTTTAGGGGTGAGACTGTCATGTGGTTTTGTAGAAGCCATTGTTCCAGTTGCAGGAGGTAATGTTTGTTGTAAGCGGGTTGTTGCTTGTTGGATTTTAGGGTGATGTTATTTTAGGTGTGAGGTGGTTGTCTGTACAGTATATAAGAGGATGTGTGTTTTATGGTGTGAGGTTGTCTGTACAGTATATAAGAGGATGTGTGTTTTATGGTGTGAGGTTGTCTGTACAGTATATAAGAGGATGTGTGTTTTATGGTGTGAGGTTGTCTGTACAGTATATAAGAGGATGTGTGTTTTATGGTGTGAGGTTGTCTGTACAGTATATAAGAGGATGTGTGTTTTATGGTGTGAGGTTGTCTGTACAGTATATAAGAGGATGTGTGTTTTATGGTGTGAGGTTGTCTGTACAGTATATAAGAGGATGTGTGTTTTATGGTGTGAGGTTGTCTGTACAGTATATAAGAGGATGTGTGTTTTATGGTGTGAGGTTGTCTGTACAGTATATAAGAGGATGTGTGTTTTATGGTGTGAGGTTGTCTGTACAGTATATAAAAGGATGTTTGTTTGTGGTGTGAGGTTGTCTGTACAGTATATAAGAGGATGTGTGTTTTATGGTGTGAGGTTGTCTGTACAGTATATAAGAGGATGTGTGTTTTATGGGTGTGAGGTGTCTGTAAAGTATATAAGAGGATGTGTGTTTATGGTGTGAGGTTGTCTGTACAGTATATAAGAGGATGTGTGTTTTTATGGTGTGAGGTTGTCTGTACAGTATATAAGAGGATGTGTGTTTTATGGTGTGAGGTTGTCTGTACAGTATATAAGAGGATGTGTGTTTTATGGTGTGAGGTTGTCTGTACAGTATATAAGAGGATGTGTGTTTTATGGTGTGAGGTTGTCTGTACAGTATATAAGAGGATGTGTTTTATGGTGTGAGGTTGTCTGTACAGTATATAAGAGGATGTGTGTTTTATGGGACAGGTTTGGAGTTGGGAGATCGTGGAGGAAAAGGGTAAGGGGAGATGGGTGTATATATTTGATCATTTATGTATCTCTTTAATATTTTATTAGTTTCCTCACTAGACCTCTATCAAGCTTAGAAAAATATCCATCAGGTCCCCCTTCTAGATTAATTTATGCATTTTTCGGTAGGCTAACTATCGTTCACCAGGAACAAAATTGACACCTAAATTGCACGTAAGGTCTTAATATATACAAATAAATAGGGCGAAAGGTCTTAAAATTGCCAAACTAATAGGCCAAACATCTTAAAATCTGAAAACTAATGGGACTAAGCATGAAGGAGAAGGGTGTCCAGAAAGTCTACCCATCTCCCCTTATTAAGTGTTGGTGATAGAACTGCTTCCCGAGGTCGAGGGACACCATTGAGTAGTATTTTATATTTTTGATGTACCGGTAAACTGACGTAACTTTGAACGGGGATATAATTTCGGACACTCTGGAAACAAATATAATGAACCGCAGTTATAGGATAAATACATTATGTTATGGAAAAACAAGTATGTCTGCGGCGTTCTTCCATAATCTATATTTTATTTATTTCACCACAACACCAAACACCTCCAATGAAAGCATATATGTGATCCACCGGGATTCGAACCTGAGTAATTTGTCCATAACTTTACCTTATATAGTTTTATCCAGAAATGTCCAAAGTACAGTCCATCCTCCTATAACGCGAGTTTAGGGGCGGCACTGCGCCTCGTGTTGTAGGTATTTCGCGTTGTAGGAATAACACCTTAAATGGAGATAATTCTATATGGGACTGGGCCCCCCAATTTTGCCACTTTTCTGTATTTTTTTAGCTTAATAAATATATAGGCTATACAACTTCCATTTCATCGGAATAACATTCACCGCCAAGCATAGTCACAGCTGGGGTTTGTTGTTGTTTCGTGGACAAAATCTAACCAAACGTACTGTCCGACATTAATTTATTATCAACAATTGGATATTCGTTACTGTGGGCTATTATTACTCTACTTCCTAATAATAGGCAAGTAAATTATAAGATCATGTTTGGATAAACAAATATACCGAATTAAATTAGAATGAAGAAACAGTAAGTTGAGTGAGATGTTTCAGCTTGCTGTCAACCCAGCTGGGCCAGCTCCGAAGCTCTCTTGCCGTCGCGCTGTAGGTGGGGGGGGGGTCGCGCAGTAAGAGGAGGCGCCGGATTTGAAGCACTCGGCAAGGCCATTTCGCGTTATATGTTTTCGGCTCGGTTTATAAGAGGTTTAGGTAATTCGGGACCCCATCCTCGTGTTGAAAGAGGATCGCGTTGTAAGAGCTCGTGGTATAGGAGGATGGACTGTATACCCCCTTGACCGAAGTTAGGCCATTTTACGGTATGGTTGTTGTAGGTGATTTGTAAATGTCTGCCGGAGATGAAGTTTGTGAATCATTTCATATCATTGTAGTGTAGTGTGGTGTTTAGTATTACAGGTATTTGTATGAGGGTCTATCGGGGTAAACAGTCGAAGGCCTTGCTGATGTCTATGGCTACCGCTGAACAGTGTAACTTTTTCCCACAACTAACGCCATACCTTAGCTGAAACTGAACCTAACCTTCAAGCAAGCGGCGCGAGGACTCAACAAGGACGACGACTTAAAAGAAAGGAATATCTCTATGTTTGACACCCTGCCTCTTCCCACAACTAACGTCATGCCCGCAGCTGAAACTGAACCTAAAATTCAAGTAGGCCGCTGGTGTATAATTAATACAGCTCTCCCTCACTATCCGATTCCCCAATTTACGATATTATTATTGGTTTTTAGGTGTTTGTGCTTGGGTTTTGGCTGGTCCGAGAAAGCATCCCCATATACCCATTAATTTTAGGGTTTGCTATATGATTTTTCTCTATAAGATCGAGTTTTCAAGAACGTATCACAATCGTAAATCGAGGGAGACCTGTAGTACAATTAAAGAGAAAGGAATATATCCCCTTTTGACACCGTGCTTCTTTCTTCCACAGCTGAAACTGAACCTAACCTTCAAACAAGCAGCTGGTGTATAATTAACAGTACAACTAAAGAGAAAGGAATATATCCCCTTTTGACACAGTGCTTCTTTCTTCCACAGCTGAAACTGAACCTAACCTTCAAACAAGCAGCTGGTGTATAATTAACAGTACAACTAAAGAGGATGGAATATCTCCCCTTTTGACACAGTGCTTCTAAGTGGGGATTGGGCCTGAGTAAATAGATAGATAGATAGAATAGCCTCTTCCTACAACTAACGCCATATCCATTCTCCCGCAGCTGAAACTGAACCTAACCTTCAAACAAGCAGCGCGAGGTATCAACAAAGACGTGACCCTGAACACCGTGGACACCTGCCCCAAGTGTTCCGGCAACAGATGTGAGCCCGGCACCAAGGCCGCCCGCTGCCAGTACTGTAACGGCACCGGCATGGAGACTATATCAACGGGTAGGTCAACATTATACTCCTTTCTCCCTCGTGTTAAGCCCCATTTGTTTTGAAATTATAAGATGTTGGTTCCATTAGTTTGCCGATTTTAACACAGTTTAAAGGCCCATTTCTTAGTAAATTTTAAGAATTTTTGTGCCAATTAGGTGTCAAATGTTTCCTGGCGAGCTATAGCGAGCCTGAAATTTTCAGAGGAAACGGCCTTCAGCCGGGACATTTTTCTACGCCAAACGCGAATAGTACTTTAACCCTCCTGGCCCGGTTGTCATTTTAAAATGACACCACGAACTAAGGGCAGGAGCCCGGGTGTCATTTTAAAATCTGTAAGCTTGAAAGCCTATTCAGCTTGGTCTGAACGCTGTGCGTCCGACGCATGTAAACAAAGCCGATCGTTACGTCACCGCACCTCCGAAAACAAGAAGGAGAAGACTCGTTTGTTATTGTACGTCTTTATGTCGTTGTTTCAGTAGTGAAAAGATCGTCATATTGCTAACATCGCCTGCAAGTGCTCTCCACTGAAATCGTCATCACAACTGAACCAGTTGACATAGAGAGCTCTACTCAACGCCAGTCTACAGATTGGAAATCGCACTACATTTATAGATGCGTGGGAAATTTCTAGCAGTTAAACTAAACAAAAATACGGTAGCCTAGGCCTAGACGTTTTTCGGCCAGATCGCCCGGGTAGCCCACACTGTCATTTTGAGAGCCTGCCCGGGCCAGGAGGGTTAAATGGGAAAATTATCCATTAGTCTTTGATGAGGCCCAAGTTCACCCTTTTGGGCCTTTTCAAACCGCCCGCCATGCGCATTGTCAATCGCCGACACACTCGGCGCTGTCTGCTTACTCTGTTTTTGCTAGAAGACATAGGCCTAGCCTATATATCTCCACAAAGAATTGACCTAACCTAGGTTAAATGTATATCAGGCAGCAGAATTCATTGTTATCTTGTGAATAGTCTTATTGATAAGGAATGACCACATAACCTTAGCAACAAGTTGCTAAGTCACTAGCTAGCCAGACCAAGAAACATCAAATGGTCAAACCTAGCTTAGATATATATTAGGAGGCATAAATCACTTTTACCTTGTGAATGATGAAGACTAGAATTTTCTATACCAACTGCTTTTCGATTGAGCAAAATAATGAAATTGGTTTTGGATCCGTGGTCACTTCTTTGATTAATTATATTTATCGATTGGGCCCCTGAGTCAGCTGATGCGCGCGTGTGTGTTTGTGTGTCGCGGACTGTTCGGCACAATAAACAAAGCAAAACACAAGAGATATGAGGTTCACAAATCGGTTTGGTCAAGATTACTCTGTTAATATATGTATTTGTTAGTAGTCTTGGCAAATCCAACGTCAAGGCTATTAACCTAATTGCAATTTTCTTACAGTTTCTTACAGTAGATCCTCTGGAAAAAGGCAAACTATGCCTGTGTATCCAGCTCAGTACCAGTACTTGCACTGCTGCGGTCGTTCACGGTGTTGGCGGCGGCGGTAGCAGACGCAACATTTTTACTATTCTGTATTTTTGTTTTATAATCATACTTCAAATCTTGTCTTCCCCATGCTTTATCAAGATTACTTTCAAACTCCCTTATTGATTCGGAATCGACTACATACTGGGGCAGTGCGTTCCACTCATTTACCACTCTATCACAAAATGAGTTCTTTGCCTTCTCAAGCCTATTTCTTTCTTTGTAAATTTTCTTAGAGTGTCCTCTCGTTCTTGTTCCCTCCCGCATCAAGAAGATACTTTCACACACATCCTCATCGTACTTTCCTGACACTATCTTAAAAGTCTCTATCATATCCCCTCTCTTTCTCCTATATGCCAGTGTCGGAAGCCCCAGTGTCCTCAACCTCTGCTCATAGCCCGCGTTCTTCAACGTTGGTACCAGCTTGCTAGCTCTCCTCTGCACTTTCTCCACTGCTTCTATATCCTTTACCATATATGGAGCCCACACCTGGTTCGCATATTCCAGGTGCGGCCTAACCAGCGCTGTATAGAGATTCCTGAAGATTTCTTCGTCAAGTGACACAAATGTCCTCCTTATCAGCCCTACAATTCTATTGGCTTTGTTTATCTTTTCCGCTAAATGTTCTGAGAAATTTAACTTATTGTCTATCACTACTCCTATATCCTTTTCTGCATTCACTTCCTCCATCGCTTCATACATACTGTATCCTACCTTGTCTATCTTGCTGGTACCAATCCGCATGTTGGGGCAGAGAAAACCTTGTTAACTTTAATGCTTCCAAAACCCAATTTCTCCATCTATCTACCCGTCAGGATCTCCCAGCGGACTATCCCTTATTCTTCAACAATACAAAAATCAACCCTTCATCTTCTCTCAATATTCTTGGTGTCTCTTTTTCTTCTGCTCTCATTTGGAAGGACCATATTACCAGTCTTGCTAAGGCAGCCTCCCAGAAGCTGGGTGTGCTCAACCGCCTTAGGGGGTTCTTTTCCCCTGCACAGCTTCTTGCTCTGTACAGGGGCATAGTGCGCCCTTGTATTGAGTATTGTTCACATGTGTGGGGAGGTTCCTCTCACACCGCTCTCCTAGACAAAGTGGAAAGGAAGGCCTTTCGTATCATTAACTCCCGTCCACTCACCAACTCTCTGCAATCTCTCTCTCTCCGCCGCAATGTTGCATCTCTCTCGCTATTCTATCGCTACTATAATAATCAGTGTTCCTCAGAGCTATCCCAGTGCATACCACCTCCTTTACGTAGGGCACGTGGTACCCGTCTTGCAACTCAATCCCACCCCTACTCTGTGCAACTCTCCAACCCAAGAGTGAAACGTTACTCTCAAACTTTCTTCTACTCAACAGCTGAGCTCTGGAACTCTCTCCCAGAATCAGTCTTTCCCTCTTCCTATGACTTAAATTGCTTCAAACTCCGTGTGTCCAGGCATTTTGGCTCGAATGTCCCTTGATTTTGGCCCTGTCACTCTTTCAACTATGGGGGAGGCACTTATGGCAGTTATGCCTTTTGCCTCCCTCAATCACATGGAAAAAAAAAAAAAAAAAAAATTGTACTTGCATTTTTTTGGATGAAAAGGCATTAACCAATGCTCAGACCATCCCTTCATGCCCTCCACATCTCCTTGAAGCAAACCCATATCTTCCTTACTCCTCACTCTTCTATACAGCTTAGTTTCATCATATCATAACAATAACTCACTTCGTTGATAAAAACGAACAGCATTGTCCCAACACAGATCCCTGAGGTACCCCACTTGTAATTTCCCTCCACCCCGAGCCTATTCCATTCACCAGTACCCTCCGTCTCCGATCTTTCAGGAAGGCTTCTATCCATTTCACACATTTCTCCCCTATATTATAGCTTCTAACTTTCTCTATTAACTTTTATGTCGAAGGGCCTTCATAAAATATACCACGTCTATTACATCACCATCTTCTAGAATTTGCATCCAATCATCTACCTTAATTATCTGTAGTACTGTCCCCGGCAAGAATCCGAACTGTCTCCCACTGAAAAGTTGGTTTGACTCATATGATTTATTCTCTAATTACCGTTTCCATTAGTTTACACACAAACACTTGGTCTATAAATTCCTGGGTCATTTCTCTTTCCCTTCTTAAATATAGCTGTTATGTTCGCCTCTCTCCAGTCCATCGGGATTTGTCCTGTATTAAACGATACCTCAAATAACATTTTCAATGGCTCTACTAACATCTCCCCTCCTTCCTTTATGATTCTTGGGTGTATCCCATCCGGTCCCGGTGACTTACTTCTGTTCATTTTTTCTATAGCCCTTCTTATTCTAGCATGGGAAAACTCTATTAGTTCTAGTGCCGGTGCCTGTTTGATGGGAATAGTAGGCACTGCATCCTCCGACTCCACTGTTAGTATCCCCCCAAAGTATTTCCCCAGCACCTCTGCTTTCTCCTTATCAGTCTCCGCTCTACTCCCATCATTCAACCCCCCTACCAGCTCTGGGATCCCTACTCTTCTTGTTAACTTTTCCTGAATGTACTTCCAGAATATTTTTGGATTATCCTTCACATTTCTAGCTATCTCTCTCTCCCTCTCCTTCACCCCCCTCCTTGTTTCCCACCTTATTTTATTGTTTATTTGTCTGCATTCCAGATTCACTTCCTTAGCCTCTATACTAGATCCCCTGTTCTTTTTTAACAATTTTTATCTTTCCCACAATCGTTTCTTTCTTCTAATCAATATCCAAAGCTTTCTTTTCATTGGCAATTCTGGGTTAGTTCTTTTCCTCAATTTTGTTTTATCCTTATATTCCCTTACTGGTACACTTTTGGATACAGCATTCTCCAGTTTGACTCTAATTTTCCTCCACATTCCTTCAGCGTCTTCACCGTTCAAGTATTCCCCCCAGTCAATGTCCAAACACCGTCTTAGCAGCTCATAATCTGCTCTATCATACATGTATATTTTTCTATTGCTTCTATTATCCCTCTCTGATTTAATGTTACAACTAAAGCTTATACAGGCATGGTCACTACGACCTATAGGGCTATCCACATTAACATGTTCCACTATATCCTCTTCATTGCTAAAAATCAAATCAAGTACACTCCCCTGCATCCCATCTCTATATCTTGTCATCTCTACAATATGTTGCGTTAAAAAACAATCTCTCACTTTCTCTATAAACTTATTTTCCAGGCTACCCTGTCCCGCTGGAGTAGTACAATTTGCCCAGTTGATCCTTGGCAAATTGAAATCTCCAATCAAAATTTTATATTTGTTCTCTCTATTATCTATCTCCTCCATTGCTTTCAGTAGGTTATCATCCTCTCCCCTGCTATTATTTGGGCTTCTATATATAGAGGCAATTAGAATTGATCCTCTTACACATTTTACTTCAATACACAAATACTCACAATACTGCTGTCTCATATCCACCTCATTAACCTTGATCTCTTTTCTTACATAAATAAACAGTCCTCTTCCAACCTCTGCTCTAATAGCATTTCTCTCATATAACTTGACGACTTGTCTATTTTGACTGCTATGTCGTCATTCCAACCGCGGTTAAAAAAGAAAACGTCTAGAGTCTACTCCTTATCTTGCTCTAGGAGACGTTGTACATTAACCAAAACTACCACCGAAGGTGAAAAAAGCATAGAAGAGAAGAAAAAGGGGTTTACCTTAGTTACCGCTTAAGGCCCATCCCGTGTTCCGTCATGTGCAGATCCCTGTCGAACGTGCGCATGAGCGACCCTCTCTTGTTATCATTTTTTCACGCGCCTCCATTGATTGAGTCCCCTTTTGTTGTGCTCCTTTAATTCACCCTGTTTAGGTTCGTTTTCGGCTTATCTGGCCTTCTTTTTTGTTAGACAGATGTTACGTGATCTAGGGCACACGTAAATGGGCTCCTAAGTGTGTATAATGGAGACGCGTGTGGAAATAGCCTACCGAAGGTACGGGGGCGCCTGGCTTTCCTCGTATATGTTTTTCATTCTTTCTCTTTTCATATTCTTTTTTCCTGTTAGTCTGGGCATAGTTTAGCTTTTAGCTTATTTTAGCCTAGCTAGTTTTCTCATTCAGGAATTGCTATGCCCCTATGAGTTTTCATTATTTCATAGCCTAAGGTGTAACGTTGGTAAACAATCTGAGATTTCGATGGTGGCGGTGCTGTTTGTAGAGTTTGTGTCGGCCGCATTATTAGCGTTATTCCCGAGTCCCCCCTTTCGAGCCTTCACTGTGTCTCAAGGGCCTGGGCGACAGGTGGTTCGTGATTTTCCAGGGGTACCCCAGGGGGGCCCCTCCTTCACACCACAGGTTTTTTTCGCACCTGACACATTCTCTGCTCACGGCTAGGCCACCCTTTTTCTCACCAGTTTCTTTTACTGGTTTTTGTTTTCCCTTCCTGTTTCACCTCCATCCTTTCATAGTCTTTTTGCCCAATCCAGGGGTACCCCAGGGGGACCCCTGTTTGTGAAACCATCCTCCCTGCCACTTCTCCTCATGGGCTTTGCTCTATCTCTGGGGGTTGGGTGGTTCCTGGGGGATGTGCCTCCTCTCCCCTGGTGTGTCTTCCTTGCCTCTCCCTTTACCGGTTGAGTTAGGATCATATATCAAGGAAGACACTGCTCAGCTTGATGGCCATCATCGCTTGGAGTTAATAAGGAGATGACGCATTTTTGTGGCCTTTTTTGGTATTCCCTAGACGCTCCTCTCGCTTTTTCGGCGCCGGACCATCTCGGCCGGTCCCGCAAATTTGCGGGAGCTCGATTCGGTCCTCTGGGACGTTTCGGCTCCCCGCAAATTTGCGGAGATCGCTGGGGGGTCCCTCAAAGATGCGGGAGGGTTGTGTCGGTACGGTTATGCCTCCATTGGCCCGCAAATTTGCGGTAATAGTTGGCTTTCACTGTTGACCTTTTTTATGTCATCTTGTTGCCTGAAACTATCTTGGTGTGTGCACTTTACTGGTGTTATAGGCCCTGCATGTAAGATGTTGAGTGGTGGTTAACACTTTCTCCATCTTTGCAGGTTCTGCTAGTGCTCTTCTGCCTCGCCCGCCCTACTCACCTACCTCTGTGCTCCCGGTTTACGGTGAGTACGGATACCTGTTTGCATGTGTGTTCCTGTTTCCCCATGCTCCTTCCCTGGTTCTTCTTGGACATTCTCCACTTACTCCTTCGACGTGCTGATTATGGTGTGTGTTCTTCCAGTGCAGGTAGGCTGCCTTGCTTTCGCCATGGTTGTAGCTCCCCATGCTTGGAGAGCCACAAGTCCTGCTTGCGCCACTCGCACTGTGTGTCCTCTACGGCCTACCTCCCTGCTGTGTGTGGCCCGTGTCTGGCCCTGGTGTATGTGGTGCACCATAGCCCTGGTTCCTCAGCGGCGGCAGTGGCCTCTGCTTCCCTTCCGTCGGTGTGGGCGATCGTCTCCTGCCACATTAGGACTGTGGGCCACCGTTCCCTGGCCTTTGTTGCCGACAGGATCCGCGTCGCCCTGGGTATCCCTGCCCCGACTGAAGGCTGTTCACCTGGCCCTCTCCCCTGGGTCCCGCAGCCGGTCATCACGGGGATCCCCAGCTCCGTCCACGCTCTCGCTCGCCTCGTCGCCCGTCCTCTACTGCCCCTCGTCGTCCTCCTGATCGCCTTGACGACGCCCATCGCCCTCGTCATGGTTCTCGCCCTGAGGCCGGGGTTAGGCGCTCTGCCCCTGTGCGCCTTCCCCTGGCCTCTACGGATAGGGGCTCTACTCCCTTCCGCCCGCTTCCCCAGCCCAGACGACTTCCTCTTACGTTGTCCTCTCCGTGCGCGGTTGTTCATGCTGTAGCTGGCCCTCTGCTCCCTCCTCCTACACTGTCCAGGAGGGTCCGCCAGGATGTAGTTGCTTCTCCTACTTCACCTGCTTCAGTGCCTCTTCTTCCTTCACGGTCTCGTCCCACGGTGGAGGTCCCTCCCTCCTCCGCCTTGGTGTCGGGCCGCCCTGTTATCTCAGCCCCGGGGATCCTTGCTCTGTTTTCCCCCGCGGCTCCTTCTGACCTCCTTTCACCCGGCCAGCCTTCCCACTCCCGTCGTCCTGCTCCTCCTCCTTCTTCTCTCCCTGACCTTCACTTACCGTCTCGCCAGGGGGGTACCCCTCCTCTTGGCTCGGTGTGGTTTAGCGAGGTGCTGTTTCCCCCTCGGGCGTTCGTGATCGGGGACGAGTCCCTCCGCGGCGACACAACCGTCGTCGCTCGCCTTCCTTGGGCCGCGACGCTGCTGGTTCGTGTCGTGGGTCTTGCTCCCGCACACGCTCGCCCCTGCGGGCCGACCAATCTTGGGGGGGGGGTCGCCTCTCTCGGATCGATTGTCGGCTATGCAGGGATGGGTTGTGTCACGCATCGACGGGCGCTTGGAGTCGATGCAAGACTCCCTCTTATCGCGGTTCTTGGCGGTTACACACCCTCAGCGCCTCACCCTACCTACCCCCGCTACGGTCCCCCTCCCTTCTGCAGGCCTACGCTCTGGTCAGACTTCAGCCGCCGGGACATCCTTCAGGATGTTCAGTCCCTGGCTGTGTTGACGGGACTGTCCTCCTATGGGACGGGCTTGTGCGACGATGGTACGCCTGGCTTAGCCATCTTGTTCGATCACCCTCTCCCATTGGGGGCCTGGTTTGCTGTGGCCTTCGACTTCGCCGACCGTTCCGTCGCCGGCTCTCCTTCAGTCCCTCCCCCGGAGTCATCACTGCTTTTGCCTCCTCTTGTGTCTGTCGGCGGGTTGGACGGCGCGTTCTGGTCCTGGTTAAGCGCGCCCGTTCTTGAACTTTGTTCTATTGCTACCCCGTTCTTCTCTCACCCAGATCAGTCCTCTGTCGACAAGGTTTTTCCCTTGCGCCGGTGGGTGCCGAACTTATTCTCTTGTCTTTTAGGTTCCCTCCGGACTTCTGTTCACCACCTGCGGCTTATCGCGGCGTCTGCACCAGGCGATCTTCACGAGGGTTTGGACCGCGTTCGGTGGATCCACCTTCGGCTCGCGGTGTCTTTGGTTCTCGAGCTGAAGACGGTTTTGTGCGTGGCAACTCGGCAACGCCGGACGGTACGGTCCTCGTTCTGCCGGACAGCCCCCTTGGATATTCGTCAGGGTTTGTTGTACTCTGCGCTCTCTACGTCGGGGCTTTTTTGCGCAGGATGCTTGGGGATGCTACGCTTGTCTATCGGCGGACCCTGCTTATGACATGCAACGACGCGCTGTGTCGCGAGCGGAGTCTTCTCAGTCCCGTCCTTCTGCCGGTCCTCTTCGGGGTGCTGCTGCTCGTGCTGCCGCCATGCACGGGCGCTGGACAGGGATGTTACAGGCCAGTGCGTCAGTTCCGCCTCGCACTTCTGTTCTTGCCCCCTTTTCATCCCCGCCGTGTCGGGGCTGGCCAGCCTTCCACTTCCGGCCGCCCTTCGCCGGGGTCAGCCCCGCGACTGCCAGGGGTTGGGGTGGCCCGCCCTTTTCGACGAAGTTGGGGGGGGGTAGAGGAGGTCAACGTGGCGCTCATGACCGCAAGGACCGTACCGGGGGTACCTCCACGTCAAAACACTGTGTAGGTTCTCCGGGTCGGTCTCCTTGTTCTCCTCGCCTAGCCGCCCGGGTCGCTCCCACAGATTGTTTTCGCCCTTGCGTCCCTCGCTGGCCGCGAGGGACGTTGGGGGCGGCAGATTGCACGGAGGGGTCTAACCTGGAGGTGGACGTCCGGACCCCCACTCCGCTCTTGTCACCGACGCCGGCCCATCTCTTCAGAGGTGGCCCACGTGTTCACATCCATGCACGAGCAGGGAATCGCCGAGGGGGTTGACCGCCGGTCACCCGGTTTTCCTCTCCCGTGTATTTCTGGTACCGAAGTAGAACTGCGACGCGATGCGACCGGTGGTGGCTCTGTCGGCCCTCAACGGGCGCATCGTGCACACACGGTTTCGGATGCTGCCGGTACCCCAGGTATGCCTGGCCCTGCGCCCTCTGTCGTGGGTAGTGTCGCTGGCCCTCCAGGATGCGTCTTGGCTCGTTCTTCTCCATCCTCGATTCCAGCGATTCTTGGCCGTTCGGGCTTCCGATCGTGTGTTCCTGTTCGACAGACTTCCCTTCGGTCTCCACATCGCGCCGCGGATCTTCTCCACACTGGTGGGGCGGGCTCTGGGTCCTCTCCTCATGAGCGGGCTCCAGATCCTGTTTTCCTTGGCCGATTGGTTGATAGTTTTCGAAGCCCTAGGACTGTGCGTACGCGACACCCTCACAGTCGTTCGCCACGACGCACAGTTAGGGTTCCCCGTCGATGTTCCCAAGTCACGCTTGACCCCGTCGCGTGTCGGGCCATGGGTCGGTCTCGCATGGGATTTGTCCAGCGCTACGGTGACCCAGGGTCTGCCGGACGCGGTGCACCTTCGGCGGAAGGTCTTCGCTGTGTTGCACTCGGTCTCCCTCCCGGGGTGGCTCTGGGACTCGTTAGTGGGTTCGCTGAATTGGGCCGCTCTGCCCATTCCCTTAGGGAGCCTCGGGCTACGCCGCCTACTCCTCATGGGCACCGAGGTGTTTCCATTGCCCCTATGGATCGGCTCCTGCCGCTCTCGCGTACCCTTCGCAGACACTTCGGACGCTGGGTTGCTCGGGGCACGCTCTCTGCGGCTGTGCCATGGACCCCCCCCCCCGCCGACGATCTGGGTAGACACAGATGCGTCGAGCGAGGTAGGGCGAGGTTACCAATCAAACCTGGGACATCAACTTCATGGCGGATGGGTGGAACTCACGCCCCTCCACATCAATGCCCGCGAACTGTTGGTTCCTTTGTTCTTCCTGAGGGACCACGCGCTGGCCCTTCGGGGTAAGTCGGTGGCCTTCGGGATGGACACTCATACAGCTGTCCACTGTATCCAACAGCGGGGGTCCTCCAGGTCATTGACTCTATTGGTGATCTCGGTGAAGTTGTTCTTCCTCGCGAACCGACACACCTTCTCCCTGCATGCCTCCTCCCTGCCCGGGCCTGCCACCCTGTGGGCGGACGCCCTGTCGCGAGGACTGGGCGTTCTTGTGGAATGGGCAATGCAACGGACTGTGTTCGACGACCTCGCAGCTTCCTGGGGTGTTCCGGAGGTCGACTTGTTCGCATCGAAGGTGCCGCACCAGTTGCCTCAGTACCTCTCCCTCCGGCCTCGCACTCCGGAGGGGGGTCCGGACGCTTTCATGGTAGACTGGAACAGGTGGCAGTCGATATACATATTTCCGCCACCAGACGCACTGTTGCTGTGCAAATTCCTCGCGAGGCTGCGGCTGTACCGCGGCAGAGTCTGGCTACTCGCGCCTCTGTGGCCGGCACGGGCTTGGTACGCCCGGTTGACGCGGTGGTGCCCGAGTCCGGTCCCTCTACCTGTCTCCGACTTCCACTTGAGCTAGGTTGGGGACCTGCGGACCTCGTTGGCCTTCGCATCGTGCATGTTCATGAGGCACGGTGGCTCCCAGTCCACGGCCGGGACCTGACTGACTTCCTGAAGCGTTCCTGGCCGACTTCTCCTTGGGGGACTTACGGGTCCCGCTGGAGGTCTTTTACTAGGTGGATACAGGACACTCGCCAGACAGTTGGCTCTCCTTCCCTCGTCCTACACTCCTTGTTTCACCTCTTCCGTACACGTCACTTTCACGTCGACGCTATACGTAACCACTTGTCTGCCGTCCGGGGGATCTTTGAGTCCGTCGCTGGGCTGGTCGTTCCGCCGCAGGAGCTGGATTCCTTCATGACGGCTGCCTTCCGGGACCGACTGCCTCCGCGCCAGGTCCCTCCACAGTGGGATCTGGGGCGGGCTCTGGACCTTCTGGCTTCACCCACGTATACACCGGTTCCGTTGCTCGGGCGTACACTCTTCCTTGTCGCTCTGGCCACTGGGGATCGGGTGTCTGCACTAGCGGCATTGTCACGGCCCCAGGACTGCGTGCGATTCTCCCCGTCCTTGCATGGCGTCACGTTCACCTCCTCCCCTTATTTTGTTGCCACGAATGAGAGGGAGACCCACGTTTTCCAGCCTTTCACCGTCCAGGCTTTACAGCTTGGGCATACTCGCCATGTGTTGTGCCCGGTGTCAGCCTTGCACTCCTCTGTTGCGTCTGTGGCGCCGCCTTCGGGTACTGCTGTGTGGGGGTCTCCTCGGACAGGTGGGAGGGTCTCGCAGGTGCAGATGGGACGCCACATTTGTCGGACCATTCGTGCCAGTAACCCTGTTTGTAGGGGTTCTGCGCGCGATGTGCGATCCTTTGCTGCCTCCTTCCGGTTCCTGCACAGTCGATCCTTACCTGACATCGCCTCAGCGGTTTTGTGGTCTTCTATCAATTCCTTCATCTCCTACCTCTCCATGTCCCGTGTTCGACCCCCTCGGCCGGTGATAGCTCTCGGGGGTCGTGTTTCCTAGTGCTCTGGCGAAGATACCTGGTCTTCCCCCCTTGTCCCTCGTTCTTTTACTTTGTTTTATTTGACTAAGGGGGGGGGGGGAGTACGGGTTTGCAACACTTGATTGCAAGTTTGGGATTATGTATTGTTACAGTACATAAGTGTTTTTGCCACATTGAAAATTGTGTTTTGTTATTGTGTTCAATGTTTTTGTTGGTTTTGGAAGAAAAGGGATCTTGGGTACAGTACCTTTTTGGTTTAAGACAAGTCTATGTTTTTGCATTACAGTAAACCCTCGCTATCTCGGACCTCTACAAGTCGGAAACCCGCACTACTCGGACTGGCATCGGCTCTCGGACATTCACTTCCGTATTTCGGACATTTCCGGCATCGTTCCGACCGTCTCTGACGTTGTCGGACTTTTTATAAGTATTCGGAATATGTCCGTCATAACCGTCCTCTGATATCTCGAATATTTCTGAAATGTGTCGTAGCGGTGTCCGACAAAGGATGACGTGTCGGACGACCCCTCACGTAACCGGACAATAAGGGTGAATATCCGAGAAACAGAAGGGAGGTCCGACGCCATCTTACATCCGGGGCCCAAGCGCCCGGCTCGGATGCTGGGAGCGTCAGTCCGCACCAAGCTCTGTTGTGTTACACATCGATGCGTGCCATTATTTAGTTCACCATGCCTCCCAAGGATAAGCCTAAGCGTAAGGTGACTTCTGTATCACTTGAAACAAAGCTACAGATGCTAAAGGATCTGGACAGTGGGATGAAAGCCAAGCAGCTTCAGGAGAAGTATAGCTTAGGCAGATCAACAATCTACGACTTCATCCGAGACAAGGAGAAAGTCCGACATCACGGCATAGCTGTGCTTCATGGTCCTTCCACCGCCAAGATCTTTCGCAAGGCTAAGCTAGCCTATCAAGACATCGACGACGCAGTGCTGAAGTGGTACCAACAACTTCGTGCTGAGGGCGTACCAGTGAGAGGCATAGAGATCCAGCATGCAGCAGAACGTTTCGGCCAGCATCTTCATCACCAAGACTTCAAGGCTAGCCAGGGGTGGTTGTGGAGGTTCCGAAACCGCCATGGCCTCTCAAACAGGAGTATTTGTGGTGAAATCTTAAGCGCCGATACTTCGGCCATAGAACCCTTCACTGATCGCTTCCACGCCCTAATAACCGAGGAACACCTTCAACATTGGCAGCTCTATAACGCTGACGAGACTGGCTTATATTGGCGTTCTCTACCCTCCAACACACAGGCCCACCGAGAAATCACGTCCACACCTGGCCACAAAACTGTGAAGGAGCGCATTTCAGTGCTTTGCTGCGCTAATGCCGACGCAAGCCACCGTGTGACCCCTACAATCGTCGGCAAATCTCAGAAGCCGAGAGTAATTAAGGACCTCATCATTACCAAGCAACTCCCAGTCGACTATTTTGGATCAAAGAAAGCTTGGTTTATCCAGGTCATCACCGAGGATTTCTTTCACAAGAGATTTGTACCCGACGTTCGCTCGTTCCAGAATAGAGTGTATGGTGTACCCTATGACGAAGCTGTTGCCATTTTGTTGCTCGACAACGCCCACCCTTGTACCACGAAACTGGAGAGTGCAAACGGCAAAATTAAGACAATGTTCCTGCCTCCTAATACCACAAGTGTTATTCAGCCTATGGACCAAGGAATAATTGAAGCTTGCAAAAGGCGATACAAGAGGAAGTTCCTGGAACAATGCCTTGTCATCATAGAAGATGGGATGGACGAAGAAGGTTATGTGGATACACGCGGAAAGAAATCTCTACAAAAACTGAAGCAGTATACCCTGAAAGACTGCATCTACAATTGGGCAGAGGCGTGGCGCGAAGTGTCTTTCAACACACTGAGGAATGGTTGGACCAAGGTCTTAACACCTTACGAGCGGCCTATGCGGTTTATTTATATGTACCGCCCAGCGGGGTGTTTTTAGCCAAAATAGGGCTGTTTACGTGATCATTTTCATGCCTAA
This sequence comes from Paralithodes platypus, assembly GCA_032716605.1. Classification (NCBI taxonomy): domain Eukaryota; kingdom Metazoa; phylum Arthropoda; class Malacostraca; order Decapoda; family Lithodidae; genus Paralithodes; species Paralithodes platypus. The sequence continues at coordinate 134,415 of CM064555.1, forward strand.
CTAAGACCCAGAACGTAAAACAAGTACCTATCCCTGAAAGGGCATAAACAGAGCTTTCGAATGACACCATAACGATCCTTTTATGATGGCTAGTTTTCTTGCAATAACCGTGCAACGCGAGTGCAAAAAGCATGTAATTAGCCACTTTCCCGATACAATTCCTTATATAGCGAGTGAGAGAGGGAGGAGGGAGCTGGGATTCGTGTCAGTATGTTCGCCGCGGTGGTCTGGAGCAGTCATACGCTCGCTACTCTCCTGCCACCACTTGTCTCTCTCTCTCAGCAACATTACGTGCTGAAATTGCCACTCGACCTATGTCGAGCGCCGCCACATAGTCCAGCTTTATTAAATACGACTTATGTGGTGAGCCGCTAATTAAGGGTTAAATATCCCGAATGTGCAAGATCCGGGTTTTGAAGGGTTTGGGGCAGCTGACTTCAGGAACCTCTTGAACCAGGGTAACCAGGGTGACCTCCCCGAAGAAGAAGTTGACGACTGGCTGCAAGAGGACAGAGACCTACCTGGACATGAGCATAAGACTGACGAACAAATTGCAGCCGAGGTGTTGGGGGTAGCCCAGGAAGAGACCCAGGATGAGTCGGACGAAGAGACAGAGGGGGGGCCCAAGATATCAGTCTCGCATGCCCTGGACTCCTTTGACACCATTCTTCAGTATCTGACTCAAGTAAATGACTCAAAGTTGCAGTCCCTATACGAACCACTCCGTAATGGTCGATTCCATATTCAGAGGGCACACCTTGATCGGAAAAAACAACAGAAAATCAGCTCCTTTTTTGTACCCTCTGCTCCTCCCAGACCTCGTACTTCGTCTGCTGCCAGTGGTGTGTCGCTTGCTAGCACCACCTCCCTCCCAAGTGTTTCCTCAGTTGCTAGCACCTCGTGGAGCACTGTAGACACTGTGCCACTCTCAGACTTAGACATGGATTTGGATGAATTAATGAGTAGCACGCCTGTGCCCATGGATATACCTGAACCTGACATTGTTTGTGAGGTGGAGAAGGACAGTGTGGGTAAGGGTAAAGGTAAGGGTTCCATGACAGGCAAGGGATATGGTCCTAAGAGTGGGGGTGTGAAGAACAGGGAGGTGGAGAAGAACAGTGCAATGGACATTGAGGTGGAGAAGAACAGTGAGGTGAAGAAGGACAGTGAGAAGGGGAGTGAGGTGGTCATGGACATTGAGGTGGAGAAGAACAGTGAGGTGAAGAAGGACAGTGAGAAGGGGAGTGAGGTGGTCATGGACAATGAGGTGGAGAAGAACAGTGAGGTGGAGAAGGACAGTGAGGTGGAGGAGGACAGTGAGAAGGGCAGTGAGGTGGTCATGGACAGTGAGGTGGAGAAGGACAGTGAGGTGGAGAAGGACAGTGAGGTGGAGAAGGACAGTGGGGTGAAGAAGGACAGTGAGGTGGAGAAGGACAGTGAGGTGGAGAAGGACAGTGAGGTGGAGAAGGACAGTGAGGTGGAGGTGGTGGGTGAAAAGGGGATGCTGCAGTAATTAATGCAGTGTTGGGGAGGGAGGAGGGGGGAGGGAGGACATCAAGACTACAGACAAGAGCTATGAAGGGGTAAGTGTAATATAGCCTACTGTACAATACATATTGTAAAACTAAAATACATGTACTGTGTTTTCTATTACAGATTATAGGGTTCGAATAGGGTTGTCTTCGTTTTCTAGGTTGACGCGGACGTCTCTCTTGAGGTCGGATTTTTTCCGTAGTCTCCGATTTCATTGTTGTCTCGGACGGACATTGGTTAGGTCGGATTTTATCCTCTCTTAAGTCGGACATAAGTCGGACCCCGGACATCTCGGATTTTCGGTCATCTCGGACTGGGTCTCCCCCCAATTAGTCCGAGATAGCGAGGGTTTACTGTACTATGAATGACGGGCACGTGTTAAAACTGTTCTTTTTAGCTACTCCTCAGTTTTTCACTCTTTTATTAAACTCTCTTGTTTAAATTGTGTCTTTGTCATTCATAATTTTGTTTTATGCATTGTTTTTTTTTGGTATGTTGGGCTTGGATGTCCTCCTATTTGTTATGCAGCCTTGACGTTGGATTTGCCAAGACTACTAACAAATTGGGAGGTTTGACGTACCTCCCAACCTACCAAATAGGAAAACCTACTATTTGGTAGTAGTCTTGGAAAATCCAACGTACATAATACCCTCCCTCACGCCGGACCCCTGCTCATCCGCGTTCTTCTGCTGACGTGAGATGTGATGACAAGAGAGGGTCGCTCATGCGCACGTTCGACAGGGATCTGCACATGACGGAACACGGGATGGGCCTTAAGCGGTAACTAAGGTAAACCCCTTTTTCTTCTCTTCTATGCTTTTTTCACCTTCGGTGGTAGTTTTGGTTAATGTACAACGTCTCCTAGAGCAAGATAAGGAGTAGACTCTAGACGTTTTCTTTTTTAACCGCGGTTGGAATGACGACATAGCAGTCAAAATAGACAAGTCGTCATTGCAATTAGGTTGTTGTTGTTGTTGTTGTTCCCTAAGCTGCCTGGCCGAACAGCCCCGAGTCCCTGAGAAAGGCCATGGCCACGATCGGGCTTTCCCACAGAGCTCTCATTGAGTGTAGATTGTGTTGTTGGCGTAAGTGGTTGTGTGAAATGCAGTCTTCTATGATGTGTTTAACACCTTACGAGCGGCCTATGCGGTTTATTTATGTGTACCGCACAGCGGGGTGTTTTTAGCCAAAATAGGGCTGTTTACGTGATCATTTTCATGCCTAAATAAGACCCAGAACGTAAAACAAGTACCTATCCCTGAAAGGGCATAAACAGAGCTTTCGAATGACACCATAACGATCCTTGTATGATGGATAGTTTTCTTGCAATAACCGTGCAACGCGAGTGCAAAAAGCAGGTAATTCGGTACTTTCAGTACATAATTGAGTATGTAGCGAGTGAGAGAGGGAGGAGGGAGCTGAGATTTGTGTCAGTAGGTTCGCCGCGGTGGTCTGGAGCAGTCATACGCTCGCTAGTCTCCTGCCACCACTTGTCTCTCTCTCTCAGCCACATTACGTGCTGAAATTGCCACTCGAGTTATGTCGAGCGCCGCCACATAGTCCAGCTTTATTTAACTCGACTTATGTTGCACGCCGCTAAATAAGGGTTAATGGTATGGGGTGCTGTGTTACATCCCGGGCAGGCGTCGACAACGGAGTCATCCAGTCTCTTCTGATAGCTCAGGAGAGCTGGATGGTGTCCGCATCTCAGCCTGGCCAGGTGGACTCTGTCCTCGCGAGGAAGGGAGGATTCGGAAGCATGGATTTCGGGAGGTCGTGCATGCAGCTGCGTGTTGTCTGTGAGTGAGTGGATGGATCGGTGAGAGATATGAGTATTGATGTGCTTCTGGAAGTTGGTTCGGGGTGGGCAGGGAGGGAGAGAGGACAATAATTGTGTGTGATACCGTGTGCTGGGTGTTGTTTTGATATTTCTTGGTGTCTGTGGGTGTGTTGCCATGTAGTTTAGTGGGTGGTCTTGGTTCGTGGAGGCTGCTGCCAGGAATTGAGTGCCTCTCATGTCCAGATGGTCTTTGACTTTGAGAATTTTGGTTTCTTGATGTAGGTGATCTGTGGGTGAAGTAGCTGTGCAGCCTGTAATGATCTTCAGGGCTTTGTTTTGAATAGTCTGTAAGGTCTTATGATGAGTTTCAGCTAGGTTAGAAGCCCAGGCTGGGCTTGCGTATTCCATCACTGATCTTATGTATTGTTTATATACTGTGGTGGTAGTTTCTATGTTGTGTCCAAATTTTGTGTGAGCAAGTGACCTGAGGGCGTTAAGTCTGGGTGTCAGTTTCTTTTTAATGTTTGTGGTGTGCTGTTTGAATGTCATATGAGTATCATATGTTACTCCTAGGATTTTGGATGTGTGTGTATGTGTTAGGGGTGTGTTGTTTATGGTGAGTTGAGGGATGTATTCGTGTTCTCCTGTCCAACTTGTGAGCAGGGTTGCGGTGGATTTGGCTGGGGCTAGATTAAGTCTGTTTGTAGTGCACCAACCATGTAGTGTGTTGAGATAGGGTTGAAGGAGATCTGTTGATCTTTTTGGGTCATGGTGTGTGCATGTGAGTGTTATGTCATCTGCATAGGAGGCTAAGTTTATTTGGGGCGTATTGGGTGTAGTTATATCGTGCATGTACAAATTGAAGAGTGCGGGCGATAGGACGGATCCTTGTGGGACTCCGTTTGGAAAGTTTCTGATTTTAGATGACTGACCGGCAAAAGATACGTTTGCACATCTGCCTGCTAGGAAGTTGGCCAGCCACCTTTTTGTGTTGTTGTGCATGTTTGTGTTGTAGATTTTGTTTGTTAGGTTGTGGCGGGGGATGGCATCGAAGGCTTTACTAATGTCGAGTGTGGCTAATAGTGATCTGTGTGGTGGTCTAGCTGAGTTGATGCCGTCGAAAGCTCTTTGTGTAAGGACTGTGAGAAGAGTGTTTGTGGAGTGCAGTGGCCTAAAGCCATATTGTGTTGGAGCTAGGGGTAGGTCAGGTGTAATTAGTTGTAATACTAGGCGTTCCATGACTTTGGAGGGGGAGCAAAGAAGTGTGATGGGGCGGTGCGAGGAGGCTAGCGTGGGGTCTTTGTTGGGTTTGGGGAATGTGATGATGATACCATGCTTCCAAATGTCTGGTATTGTGTTGTGTGAATAGCTGTAGTTTGATATGTTAGTGAGTGCTTGTATGCCTTGTGGTCCCAGGTGTCTGAGGTGTATGTTGCTTTTGTTGTCTAGGCCACAGGCGGGTGAGTGCTTGAGATTGTTGATGATATGCTTTGTCTGGTGATTGGTGAAGGGTGTATAGTCAGGGTCTGTGGGGAATTGTCTCTTACGTCGGATGACACGTCGGTCGTCTTTGTGAGGTTTTAGGTGGCTGACATGTGAAAAGTGATTGATGAGAATGTTTGCTTGTTGTTTACATGAAGGAGTAGAGTCTGTTGTTGTGATTGCAGCATGTGATTGTGTTGTGTTGCTGTTGGAAAGTGTGATGCTGTTTAGTGTTTTGTAGAGTTTTTTGGGGTTTGTTTTGTGATCAAGTGTTTGTAGGAAGTTATTCCAATTTAGTTTTTTTGTTCTTGTATTTTGTTGTTAGTTTGGGTGTTGAGTGCTTGAATTTGTTGTGTGATGTCTTGTGTGTGGGGTGCTGGGGAGTGTTTCAGTATGTCGCGTTGTCTGATGAGGTTTTGAATTTCTGGTGTGAAGTTGGGGTTGTGTCTTTTCCTGTTACCTCTTGGAATGTGTTTCTTGTCAGCGTTTTGGATAGTTTTATTGAGTATGTGTACAGCATTGTTGATGTTAGTGATGGGTGTACTGTTTAGAGTTGTGAAGTGTTGTTCTGTCTCATTTGTGAATGCTTCCCAGTTAGCTCTTTTATAATTGGTGTATGTGTGTTTGTGGCTAGCTGGGGTGAGTCTGGTTTTGGTGGTGATAATGATCGGGAGGTGGTCAGAGCCTAAGGTTCTGACCACCCTCCAGGATGTTGTGGGGCGAGTTCTGGGGAGCAAAAGGTGATGTCAGGAGATGATGGGTTATAGAGGGCTTGGTGAGGAATATGGGTATGTTGATGGATGTCGTTAAGGATGATGAGGTTATCGGTTTTGTTTTGTAGTACCAGCCCTCTGTCTGTGTCGGGGTTGTCGACAAACCAGGCCGACGTCTTGGCGTTGAAGTCACCACCCAGGATGATGTGTGGGGTGTGTGGGGTGTTTGTGATGTGTTGTAAGTGTGGTCTGTATTCATTTGGTACTGTAGGGGATGTTTGGGGAGGGATGTATGTGTTTATGATGGTTATGTTGGAGTTGTTGCCAGTGCGTATTTTAATTGATTGTATTTCTGTTGTGTTATCATTTGGGGGGAGGAGGGATTTGGTTTGTACACTGGTTACTATGTATGATATTTCTTTGTGTACCAGGGTGATGAGTCCACCGCCCCCGCCGACAGCCCGGTCTTGTCTGATGGTGGTGAAATTATGAAATGTGGGTGTTTTTTGTGTTGTGCAGAGTTTTGTTTCTTGTAAGATGGCAATGTGTATGTTGTGTTGTTTGATGAAGTGTGAGAGTTCGTGTTTCTTTGTGTTGATGCCATCTATGTTCAGTTGAAGAATGTTAATGTTATGTGCACGATGTATGTTGGGTGCTGCTGCACGAGGATGGGGTGGGGGTGGGGGTGAGGGAGGGGCTGGGGGTTGGGATGGGTGAGGTGGGGGTGGGGATTGGGGAGCAGGAGATGGGGGTTGGAATGGATTAGGATGGGGTGTGGTGTGTTGAGTTGAGGATGTGGATGGTATGGGAAGGTTAGATGGGTTAGGGAGGAGAGGTGGACGGGTTTTAGGGGGGGGAGTGGATGATATGGGAAGGTTAGGTGGGCTGGGGAGGAGAGGTGGACGGGTTTTAGGTGAGGGATTTGACTGGGAGAGGGAGGGGCATGAGGAACAGGTCCAGGTGTTTGTGTAGTGTTTCTTGGAGGCAAGTGTTGTGCAGGTGAAGTGGGTCCAGTTCCCGCATGAATTGCAGAGAACTGAACCCTTAGTATGGCGACTCGAAGTGATGGGTTTTGAGCAAGTTGGACATATGTATGTGTACGTGGGTCCTGGGTTGCTCTCAATGTCTCCGGCTAGAAGAAGTCTTCGAGAAATGACAGCCGGAGAGTCATTTCTCGGTGTAGGAAAAACTGTGTGATGTGTGTGGTGTGAGAGGTGTGGAAATTCCCGGCGAGACCGAAGCCGTTCCAAGGACCCGTGCCCCCAGGGAGGGGGCAGGGGATGGTTGTGACGGTTTGGCTCCCGAAACTGCTCCCCGCGGCCGGCATCCGGTTTTCCTCCACTGGTCGTTGATTTTGTCTTCGGCCGTGGAGGGTCGGCAGCCATCCGCGGTTGGCAGCCTCGGGAGGTGGCCCCACGGCGTAGACGCCGCCACATCAGGACCAATTAGGTTATTAATTGGTCATTAGGCAATTAGGTTAATAGCCTTGACGTTGGATTTTCCAAGACTACTACCAAATAGTAGGTTTTCCTATTTGGTAGGTTGGGAGGTACATCAAACCTCCCATTATGCAATATACCTGGGATATTCTCGCTATCCAAGCAGCTCAGTTATGGTTTTGTGAGTAGGCCTAAGCCTATCTATAGCCTAGCCTCGGCCTAAGAGTAACTCTCAATACGGCGCTCTACTGTAGCCTACATGAAACATTAACAGCAATAAAAAAGACAATAGATAACAGATTTTATTTACCATGAATTATTTAGAGTTAGGCCTGGTGAGACTAGCTTGCGGGCGGCGCATTCCGGGCCGACGCCATTCCGTGGCGTCAGCATTCTCGCCAAAAGTGTATTTGAAGCGCCAAATTCGGATTCTGGTACCATATCCAACCTATCGCCAGTACTGTGTTTCACCAAGCTGAAACCCGCTAAATGCGAGGGACCTTTGTACTCTTATTTATATAACCCCTTCCGTACCAATGACGTTCTTTTAACTTTATTCTGGCTACAACTAGACGATTTTAGTAAGTTAAAAAGGGCCTCCAGCAGGCCTACATAAAGGCTATAATAGGTCTACAATAATAGAAACAAACAATAGCCATTGCTTACCTTTAAATTAAATGCTTAGCAAGTGTCCAGGATACGCAATTAATAGGCCTACTGCGTATCCTTGACACTTGGGTTAAGCATTTAATTTTAAGGTAAGCAATGGCTATGTTGTTGTTGTTGTTCCCCAAGCTGCCTGGCCGAACAGCCCCAAGGCCCCGAGCAATGCCAAAGCCATAACCAAGCGCCCCCACAGAACCCTCCCTGCCGACCACAATAAAGCATGGGTGACCGAAGCCACTCCATGGCGGGGAGCTGAGGAGGGTGTGGAAACGCCTGGGAAACCAAAGCCCCACCCAGGGCCCTGTGCCCCTCAGCAATTATGAAGAGAAAGTTGAGGGGCAAAGGAAAAATGTGACGCTTTGGCTTCCAATCTTGGTAGATTGTGAGGTCAATCCACGTTAGAGACGCCATCACTCGAGACCTAGAAAATATATAAGTAATAGGAACAGTCAGAGTAAGCTATGGGTATGGCAGAGATCGCTCAGTTCTCACTCTGATAGCCCAGCCCATCACCACATGACTAGAACCCAATCCTCTCAGCATCAGCTAGGAAAGGCCCTAGAAAGCTGCCTTTGGCGGGGGGGGGGGGGGGATAACTCCCCTATTTCAACCCCTTTCAGGGTTGGGCACCCACCCAGCAATGGCTATTGTTTGTTTCTATTATTGTAGACCTATTATAGCCTTTATGTAGGCCTACAACCCTTCGATTCTAACAGAATTTGTAATATTCAGGCATTAGGACTATTTCTTTTCCATGTGCATTTATTTGAACTTATATGAACATTGAAGATCGATAATAGAAGTTGGGACAGCAATTGGGTGTTGGAAAACTTATATTTTCGGCGCCCAGCCGTATTCTGGGTAGGCCGACCGAGAGACAAACATCTTCCCCCTGCAACATCTCGCAAGCAAGTAATATGAAGAAAGTTAATAAAAATAAATGAAACTGCCATCGTTCAAAGAACGAACTACTAGATATGAGAGTGCGCCAATAACAACAACAACAACAACAACAACAGCTGAGCGGCGGCGGTGGAGGGTGGCGCGGAGTAGGGAGGGGGGTGGCGGGGAATACGAAAAACAGCATTTTTACACCACTCTTCAATCGCAATCCGGGCATTGTGGAGTAAATTAGCTTTTTAGGACTTATGAGTACCTTTTGGACCCCTCGACGCAGATTAGGGTAAACGCGGACTGAGGATACGTGTATTGGGGGGACTGACTGTATATGGATGAAGGCGGTGCTGGTTGGGAGGAGGGGCGTCGACTGACAGGGGACAGAGGTGAATGGGGCGGTGACCATCCCTTTGGGGATCATGGCGTCAGGCAATAGATAGATAGATAGAACAATCTCACTTACCCTTTTTACTACCTCAGATCCTACTTAAACTGCACAAAAATCGTCTAAATATAGCTAGAATAAAATTAAAGAGACGTCGCCGGTACAGAAGGGGTTAAGTGAGAGGGGCACAGATCACATTGGACCGACCTCACTACAAAATATTCTTGAACATATTGACCTTACAGTACTATTATTCATACCATGATGTTATCCCCAGGTCCGTTCGTGATGCGCCAGACGTGCCGGTACTGCCACGGGACTCGGATGCACATCAAGTTCCCCTCTAGTGAGTGTGAGGGGAAGGGTCAGACCGTCCAGCGCAAGATGATCACCATCCCCGTACCTGCAGGTTAGTTCTTTTAGTCTGGTTGTAAGTAGTATTTTGATTAAGGGGGTCACCTGCTTTTTTTCTCTTTCTCAGGCTTATATCCATTCGGCCCCATTCAGCCAACTGTTTTAAGATGTTTATCCCCATCCAGGTGTTGATTTGTTCCTGGCAAGCGATAGCGAGCCAGCATTGTATGGAGAAATCCGGCTTCGCCGGAGAAATTTTTCTATAAAAAAATTACAAATTTAGCTTGCTGTCAACAACAAAATATTTATATGCTGGCTCGCTCGCTCGCCAGGAAAATATTGACACCTGGATGGGGATAAACGTCTTAAAACAGTAGGCTGAATGGGGCCGAATGGATACAAGCCAAAGAGAGAGGGAGAGAAAGAGAAAAGAAGCGAGGTAGGGCCCCTTCAATTGTAATTTTTTTATATACTATTCACTAAGTCCCTGATTCATCAGGGCACCCACCCTAGCCTTGCTATTCAGCAGGGAGTGTATGGTGGTAAAAACTGCATCATCATCATCATCATATGAGGAGTAAATGGAGTGACTCATAGAGACAGATTGAGGAATGAAGAGGTACGTAGGAGAGTGGGGCAGCAGGAACCTTTGTCGGCCAGAGTGGACAGAAGGGTGCTGAGCTGGTATCGTCATGTTGTTGTTGTTGTTGTTGTTCCCCAAGCTGCCTGGCCGAACGGCCCCGAGCAAGGCCATAACCGAGCGCCCCCACAGAATCCTCCCTGCCGACCACAATAAAGCCTGGGTGACCGAAGCCACTCCATGGCGGGGAGCTGAGGAGGGTGCGGAAACGCCCGGGAAACCAAAGCCCCACCCAGGGCCCTGTGCCCCTCAGCAATTATGAAGGGAAAGTTGAGGGGCAAAGGAAAAATGTGACGCTTTGGCTTCCAACCTTGGTAGATTGGGAGGTCAATCCACGGAAGAGACGCCGTCACTTGAGATCTAGAAAATATGTAAGTGTGGTCATGTTGAATGAATGGGTGATGAAAGGCTTACAGAGAGTATATGAATCGGATAGAAGGGGAGGTAGAGGGGTAGGAAGACCTCCGTTGAGATGGAGAGATTGTGTAGTACTGTACAAGCGTTGGGAAATAGAGAAATGATTGTAGAACAGGCAAGAGATGTGGTAATAAATAGGAATGAATGGAGAATGCTTGTGGATAGATGATTGATAACGCATTGGTTGGTAGAGGGGGTCGGGCGCCATTAGGGCTAGATAATAGTCTGTCAGGCGCCTGGCCCGGGGATCCGGTGTATATTAATCCCTCAGACCCGGTAGGGCTCTGAGACACCCATAACAAACTAGGGCCAGGAACACGGAAGGGCTCTGAGGCTCCGGCAGCTTGAAAGCCTGTAAGCTTGTTTTGAAAGCCGTCCGTCCGACGCATATAAACACAGCCGGTTGGCCCGACGCCGCGCACCTCCGAACACAAGAAGGAGAGGCATCGTTTGTTTGTGTGTGACTGTACTGTATGTTGTTGTTTTAGTAGTGAAAAGTGGCTCATATGGCTGACATCGCCACAAAGTTTTCTCCACGGAAATCGTCATCACAACTGAACCAGTTGTTGTTGTTCCTCAAGCTGCCTGGCCGAACAGCCCCAAGGCCCCGAATAAGGCCAAGGCCATAATCGAGCGCCCCCAAAGAACCCTCCCTGCCGACCACAATAAAGCCTGGGTGACCGAAGCCACTCCATGGCGGGGAGCTAAGGAGGGTGCGGAAACGCCCGGGAAACCAAAACCCCACCCAGGGCCCTGTACCCCTCAGCAATTATGAAGAGAAAGTTGAGGGGCAAAGGAAAAACTGAACCAGTTGACTTAGAGAGCTCTACTCAACGCCATTCTACAGGTACGAAACACATCTACGCTTGGGGATGCGCGGGAATGCGGAAGCAGTCAAAGTAACAAAGATACGGTAGCCTAGGCGAGAAATTTTTCGGCCAAATCTCCCTGGTTTCGGGGAATATTTATAGAATACATAGCCGAGGCTGGAGGGTTAAGGGGAGATGGTTCACTTTTTGGCCGATATTTGCATGTACAGTACAGTATTCATTATTTTTCTAGTTTCCTCTATCAAATAAAAAAAAAACCATCCATTAGACCCCCCTTCTAGATTAATTTGTACATTTTTCGGTAGAAAAATGTCCCAGCCGAAGGCCGTTTCTTACAACATTACAGGCTCACTGTCATTCGCCAGGGAAAAAACCGACACCTAAATAGCACGAAAGGTCTAAATATTGACGAAGAAATGGGGTGAAAGGTCTTAAAATCGACTAACTAATGGGGCTATACATTAGGGAGAAAGTGGTCCAGAAAACCGGCCCATCCCCCCTTAACCCTTCGTTCCCGGAAGGGCTCTTGAACGCCCATAAAAAAGCATACCAGAGATGCCCGGAAGGGCTCTTTAATGCCCAGTGGTTGAAAGCCTGTGAGTTTGGTGTGCGAGGCGTCGGTCCGACGCATGTAAACAACAGCCGGCTGGACCGACGCCCCGCATCTCCGGCCACAAGAAGGAGTGCGTCGCTTGTTCGTGTGTGCCTGTATGTTGTTGTTAAGTATCGAAAAGTGGTGTAAAGTGGCTGTTTTTGCCATAAAGTTATCTCCACTGAAATCATCATCACAACTCAAATCATCATCACAACTCAACCACTTGACTTAGAGAGCTCTACTTAACACCATTCTACAGGTAATAAACACATCTACGCTTGGGGATGCGCGGGAATGCGGAAGCAGTCAGAATAAGAAAGATACGGTAGCCTAGGCGTAGACGTTTTTCGGCCAAAACACCCGGGTTTTGCGGAATATATATATATTACATAGCCGGGGCTGGAGGGTTAAGGGTCATGCCTGGATGTGAGGTGGGCGGGCATTTCGGTGGTAAAGATTTGCTGCGTGTCTGCCTGCTGAGACCGGAACTCTCCTGGAGGTCTGGGACCTAGGAATCTTTTGCTGGAGACCCCAAACGGGCCTAGGTCTTTGGGTCTTCTCCTGGGCGACCTAGATATCTGTCAGATTTATTTTATTTTATATTTGTCCTGTTCGAGCTCTGTCTCGAGTCAGCCACCCCCAGCTGTGGGGTGTTGCCTGTGTATAAACATACATACTGTACATACATTAGAAAATACTAGACTATACATATGGTTTGTTCCCACTATCACCCAACAAGAAACAGATTAACTTGCTCATGTAGTAATGTACACCCTATGTGGTGGATTGTGTTCTTTTATTTCATAAGTTTTATTTTAGTAAGCATTATTTCCACATAGCAATTTTGATAAGTTATTTTACCTTTATCTTGTGTTGTCCCATTTTTTTTTTTTTTTTTAAAGTTTGCAATTTTTACATTATAAATACTAGACTATGCATAAGGTTTGTTCCCCCCATCACCCAACAATTATTATCCTTGTACCAGGGGTTGAGGATGGACAGACACTACAGATGACGGTGGGGCGGAAAGAGGTGTTCGTGAGGATCAGCGTAGGGAAGAGCGACTACTTCCGGCGGGAGGGAGCGGACGTACACACAGACGCCACCATATCCATGTGTCAGGCCACGCTAGGGGGAGCCACGCGGGTACAAGGCATCTACGAGGATCTCACTTTGGAGGTTAGTACAAAACCAGAGGGAATTGTAGGTTGGTTATGAAGGTAAGAAGAGCAGCGGTAGGGTGAGAAGGGCTCCGGCCCTTTGACCCAAGAAAGAAGAAGGTAAGAAGAGAGAAGAATTACAAAAGAATAATATACATACATACAAGTTTAAAGACTGTTTTGTCCACAGAGAGTGTGGTTACATTCTCACGTCCTAAATGGCGGAATTCCAGGCAACCCTGTCATGGGTCTCACACAGGGGCGTAGCTAGAGATTTGGAGGCCCAGGGGGCTTGGTGCCTGGAGGGGCCCCCTCCATGGTTTGCTTATTATAGAAGGGGGTGGGGGTGGCGAGCGAAGCGAGCCTAATCAGTTGTGGGGTTCGGGGGAGCGCTGTAAGCCCCCCCGAGAAAATTTTATAATAATAATGCTACCTAGGTGCATTTTGACGTTATCCATGACTCAATAGTGGGGTACTGGTAATAATTTAATATACAATTAATTATTATATCACCGTTATCTAATGGATTAGGAATACATGTACAATGGATGGTACAATACTGTAAAACATATAGGCATATATCTTCTAAAACCCTAAACGTACTTTCCTGAGGTTAAAAACAAAATAAAAATATATTTTTGTCTATGCAGTATGTATACTAACTTTAGCTATTTATTCATATTTTTTGGTGAGTAAATTATTAAAAGGTTATACAAATGATAAGTGATTAAGGATTGGTATAATGTTTAACATTTGGTTAAATATACATTTATAAATAAATAATTCTAGTTAAACTCGATAAACAATAATGGGGTTGAGAATGTTCTTCCTACAAATGCCATTTCCTAAACAGAGAATGTTTAGGCCTTATTATCTCTGCTAGGTTATATCACAATTTAATCATATAATATACAAAAAAGAAAAGAAAAAAGGAAATCTTAATTCTTAACTTTGACTTAATACTTTGAAGTATATAGAGCATTTTGTGATCATTTTCATCCTACCTACTTTGATGAACTCTTTCTCTTTGTCGTTCATTAGGCATGTCTGAAATAAGAATATAAAATATAATACTAATAAAATAATACAAAATAATAATGTACATGAAACGTGATAACATTAAAATATTATTTCAACCCCACCACTGGCGTTAGGGAGTTAAAATAGGCGTCATTGGTAGGCCTAATCAAGCTATGCATTACCTCAAATCTCAATACTGGGGGCCTCTTCTTGAGAACCCCAGTAACTTGTTAGAAAGCTTACCAACGTTTGCACCTGACCCTGAACCAGCCAAAGGGCTAGATTAACCTACAAACGAGTATTCAATGCTCACAACTGTGTTCCTTCTTATTTCACAGTTCCTGGGCTTGATATGTACAGCCACCATAGCCTATATATGGAAGGCGTATGGTAGCATAAATAAAAGTGCTCCAGTTTAAATTTGAAAGAATGAGTCATAGTGCTCATAGCCTAACCAAGGTAGCCTACACTCTACACCATTAATGTTGCCTCGCTATGCTCTATTTTAGCTGATGTATTGCACCCATACTTAATTGACTAATATTAAACGACTATGCATCTTTTTCACGATAAAGCTAAGGTTTAGTAAGACCATAAACATTGTATAGGCTATGTTAGGCCCCCTACAGTTCGAGACAAAAATATGAGACCAAAACATAGGCCTACAAATTTCAAGGCCTAAAAATTTAGCACTTTAGAAGTGTAGCCTACTCTACAAATATCTTCGATACCACTCAACTTTCTCACAAGGTTAAGTACATATGAAGTACATACATAAGTACATCTATGAAATATAGCTATTGATTTGACCATTACAGTTCACGAAAAAGAAAATATTACCGAAATTTTTGGTTCATATATTTATATAATTGTATGTAGGCCTTATCTTCGATTATACACTCAACTTACTAACAATCACCATGTTTGTTGTTGTCAAATTAGGCTATATCTTATTATTCCTTTACACATGCTTACGAAAAACACAGTATATTAACCAACTGCCAAACTCAATAGTGCTATTTTGTAATGTATATAGTGTATAAAAAAACAGAAAAAGAAAAGTATAATCATCAGGCCTACCTATAGGCATTGTGTCCTAAGCAAGTGGCGGGTAGGAGGCTAGGAGCGAGAGCGACGATGTTTCCCCTTGCACCGCCAAATCAATACTGAGTCTGATGGAGTGATCGTTATTTTTCTAATTTTAAATATCCATGACGTCACAGGATAGAAGAAAAGAAAGAGGTTAAATCAGAAAACACACATGGTGTTTATTTTACTCATTATTAATATTTCTTATATATACAGTATATACTATTAGTATAATTAATATTATTTTCAGATCCATTTGGGGGCCCCCTTCTCTTGGGGGCCTGGGGGGCGATTTCAAACAGCCCCCTCCCGCCCCCCCCCCCTTAGCTACGCCACTGGTCTCACATGCTGAGATCTATCCGATAGGTATGACTTAAGTAGTGAAAGTTCTTTGTCCAAACACAGATCCTTGATCGGCAGTTCATGGTCTATTGTATCAAAGGCTGCAAGCAGATCTAGCAAAGAACTATGACGATTTGTGTGTTATAGATTTTGCCATGGAAAGTTTAGTTATTTGGGTGTCTTGTGGTTCGTTTTGTTATGGTGTTAGATATTATAGGGCGATTATGGTGATACAAAATTTCACCTCTTCCACGATTGGTGGCAACTATTGTCAGTACTCGCTTGGATTTGTTTACAAGTGGAAGAGCCTGGCGATGGCCGGGTGTGGGAGGCTTTGGCTGCAGCCAAATACATGTGGCACTCCAAGGACTCGAACCTAGGATACTCACATCGAAATTTAGCGCACTTTATGCATTACGCTATCAAGACAGTTAACCCTTCTTGCCCGGGCTCGCCATCCTAAGGACATTATTGAAATCCGGGTGATCTGGCCGAAAAACGTCGTAATAGGCCTAGCCCTATCTTTGTTATTTTAACTGCTAGAGAATTCCCACACATCTCTAAACGTAGAGCCTGTGTTTCGTATCTGTAGACTGGGGTTGAATAGAGCTCTCTAAGTTGTTGTTGTTGTTGTTCCCTAAGCTGCCTGGCCGAACAGCCCCGAGTCCCTGAGGAAGGCCATGGCCACGATCGGGCTTTCCCACACAGCTCTCATTGAGTGTAGATTGTGTTGTTGGCAAAGTGGTTGTGTGAAATGCAGTCTTCTATGATGTGTTTAATGGTATGGGGTGCTGTGTTACATCCCGGGCAGGCGTCGACAACGGAGTGATCCAGTCTCTTCTGATAGCTAAGGATAGTTGGATGGTGTCCGCATCTCAGCCTGGCCAGGTGGACTCTGTCCTCGCGAGGAAGGGAGGATTCGGAAGGATGGATTTCGGGAGGTCGTGCATGCAGCTGCGTGTTGTCTGTGAGTGAGTGGATGGATCGGTGAGAGATATGAGTATGGATGTGCTTCTGGAAGTTGGTTCGGGGTAGGCAGGGAGGGAGAGAGGACAATAATTGTGTGTGATACTGTGTGCTGGGTGTTGTTTTGATATTTCTTGGTGTCTGTGGGTGTGTTGCCATGTAGTTTAGTGGGTGGTCTTCGTTTGTGGAGGCTGCTGCCAGGAATTGAGTGCCTCTCATGTCCAGATGGTCTTTGACTTTGAGGATTTTGGTTTCTTGATGTAGGTGATCTGTGGGTGCAGTAGCTGTGCAGCCTGTAATGATCTTCAGGGCTTTGTTTTGAATAGTCTGTAAGGTCTTATGATGTGTTTCAGCTAGGTTAGAAGCCCAGGCTGGGCTTGCGTATTCCATCACTGATCTTATGTATTGTTTATATACTGTGGTGGTAGTTTCTTTGTTGTGTCCAAATTTTGTGTGAGCAAGTGACCTGAGGGCGTTAAGTCTGGGTGTCAGTTTCTTTTTAATGTTTGTGGTGTGCTGTTTGAATGTCATATGAGTATCATATGTTACTCCTAGGATTTTGGGTGTGTGTGTATGTGTTAGGGGTGTGTTGTTTATGGTGAGTTGAGGGATGTATTCGTGTTCTCTTGTCCAGCTTGTGAGCAGGGTTGCGGTGGATTTGGCTGGGACTAGATTAAGTCTGTTTGTAGTGCATCAGCCATGTAGTGTGTTGATATAGGGTTGAAGGAGATCTGTTGCTCTTTTTGGGTCATGGTGTGTGCATGTGAGTGTTATGTCATCTGCATAGGAGGCTAAGTTTATTTGGGGCGTATTGGGTGTAGTTATATCGTGCATGTACAGATTGAAGAGTGCGGGCGATAGGACGGATCCTTGTGGAACTCCGTTTGGAAAGTTTCTGATTTTAGATGACTGACCGGCAAAAGATACATTTAGTAGTAGCCTCTACGTTCCAACGTAGAGCTATATACTTATCGTATAATTCTGCTCCGCTCTAGAGCGGGCAATTATCGAAATCACTAGCGCGATAAAACTATAACATCTAGAGTAGCACCTTACTCTCTCTACTAGGTACGTTGTTCATACTTTTGAGGTCACTATTTGAAAAGGAAAATAAGAAAATATTGATGAGAAAGAAGAGAAAATTACAGGATTTTAGGCCATCCTATCTGGCTCCTTCAGCCGTCTTGACGGATCCACCCCACTACCCGACAGGGTTCATTGGGCATTCCTTTCGCGCTACTCTAGCTTCACACTCCCCGTTTTCTATGCGCCCGATTTTTGTGCTGCTACTCCTGTCGCCTACCCTTTGGGTGAGTTGTGGGCCTTATTTATGGTACCTAAGGTTATTAGACAGATGATCTGTGATGTAGGCACGCTTCAAATGGGCTCTTAGGTGTGTTACTTTGAGTATGGCGTCGAAACTGGTTGGTCACGCTTCTGCGCATGCGTCGCCCTTCGGCGAGTGTTTTTATTTAGGCCTTTGCCTGGTTTTATCTTCATTTTCCCTTGCGGTGGCTTAGTTTTGTTTACCTGGTAGGTTCTATTACGCTTTGTGCTTTTTTCTGCTTTCATTGTGTGGTTTTTGCGAAAAGTTAGGCTAACTTGTGCACTTTCGTTTGTGATGAAGGGGGCATAGCCCCCCTTGCCTTGACAGGTTATTTTGGCCTTATGTTTTGCTTACCTTCACATGAATGTTTCGCATTGGAGTGTGCCCTGTGTTTTTGTTTTTATCTGCCACTCAACCAAGGCTAGGCCCCCTGTTAATAGCCTAACTTTTAGTTGGAGGGGGGCGCCAGGGCTAGGCCTCATGTTCCTAGCCTAACTTTTTGGAAGGGGGAGAAGGGACTTTTGGTAGACCGTCAATGTTGCCTCGTCGCTCTTTCTTGCCGATCTATGGTTTTACTAAACCGCCTTAGGCTCGCAGGGGTATGACGCTCTGGTTTTCTAAACCTTCTGTGGGGCACCCTTTTTTCATCTGACGCTCGCTCCCGCGCTGTCTCTCCCTTCTTTTGTTTGCGCTCCCCTAGGCCTTGAGTTCATGAGACACAGTCTTCCCCTTACTTGAACTCCCTCATACATTGAGGTCCCCGCGGCACGGTCTTCACCTCCTTTGAGCTCTACGGTGCCTTGTACTGCCGTCCCTTCCACCCTTTTTGGTGACGCGGGTCTCTGGGACGGGCTCCGCGCCCGCTCCGCCCTGCAGCGTGGACAAATCCCGCTCCAGGTCGGTCCTTTGCTTCCGACATGTTCTCTTTTTTGGCTGCTGTGGTCGGGTCACTCTGGACCCGCTCCGCCCTAGGATGGTACTATCTGTCTCTAGGTCGGTCCTCTGCATCGCACTGTTTTATTTTTGCTCATGCAAGCTCCCCTGCCAGCTGTCCTGCTGTGCACTTGGGTTGAGCCTTTTGGTTGGTATTTACCTCCATCTCCCTTTCCGCTCGAGGGCGGGCAAATCCGCTCTGGAGCGGACATCTCCGCTCTGGTGCAAGCATCTCCGCTCTGCAGCGATGTCTATTCCGCTCTGGACCGGGCCCCCTTGGGCTCCTTCTTCACTTTGGCTTCTACACTGGGTCTCTCCTCCACCTGTTCCGCTCTGGAGCGGGCACCAGTCCCGCTCCTGGTCGGTCCTAGGCCTTCCCTCTTGCTGCCCTAGCCCTCCTGTTTCACCTGGTTCTACTCTACGATTGTTCCGCTCTGGAGCGGACGCCAGTCCCGCTCCTGGTCGGTCCTAGGCCTCCTGTTTTCACCTGGTTCTACTCTCCGATTGTTCCGCTCTGGAGCGGACGCCAGTCCTGCTCCAGGTCGGTCCTAGGCCTTGCCTTCTGATGCCCTGGCTCTCTTGTTCGCTGTGCGCATGCCTTTCTCCTTTGCCTCGACTGCCATTGTCATGCATGAATGCCCCGCTCTGGAGCGGGAGGGTGTAATCCGCTCTGGAACGGGTCTGTCTGCTCCGCTCTGGAGCGGACTTTCCCTCTCGGCCCTGGCACTATTTTTTGGCCAATATTGCCTTGTTTGTACTTGGGGTTTGTCGGTTACAGTGTCTAATAACCTCCTTTACATCAGGCTGTGTTCCCGCTCTGCACTGCTGGGTCCCTTGGACTGCCATCTCCTCTTCGGTCCCTTCGCCCTCAGGTACCCTTTTCGGTTCTTATATAGCTGTCATGCTTTATTTCATGGTGTTTGGACCTGCACCTTGGTCTTTTCTGACCTGGGTTTTTGGGGTTCTTTGGACTGTTGCTGCTTCTGATATATGCTTGGCCCTCCCACATGGGGGGGGGGGGGGGGGTGTTATTACTTTTATGTACCTATCATGATGCATGGAATCTTTTGTGTGTTTTTTGTGCATACTGTCATACCTTCCTGAAATTTGTGCTTATTCTTTCTCTGTGCTTCGTCTGGGACATTTTTCATTTCTCCCTTCGCTTACAGTGCGGATGTCGCTCCCTGACTGCGCGCGCCATGGGTGCGCCCGTCCGGCTATGGGAGCTGGGCATACTGAGTGCCCCACCCATGCTGCATGCTACTGCCGTGATGGCTTCACCCCCAGAAGGTGTGGCCCGTGTCTCGTCAACATTATGACTATTGAGTCTCGCCCTACTTCGCCGGATGCTGAGACGGCACGGGTCAACCTCACCGCTGCATGGTCGGGCGTGGCTCGGTATGTTAAGGACCATTTACATCGGGTCCCCCGCTTCATGGACGACGGGGTTCGCGCTTTTCTGCACCTTCCTCTGGAGTCTCTGCGCCCAGTGGTCACCGCTTCGCAGGTCCCTCAGTCTGGTGTGTCTCCGTTCTCGGCGGACACAGCGGGGTCGAAGCGGCACCACTCAGCTTCTCCACGTCGCCGGAAGTCTTCGCCGTCCCGCCGCCCTGCAGCTTCCGTCCGCACGTCTCCGGGCTCGGCGACTTTTCGCCTTGAGATGAAGGCGCTTCCCCCTGTCCGTGTTCCTGCTGGTGTTTCGGCCTTCTCACCTGGTCGTCGTACCACCCATGAGCTGATCAAGGAGATTGAGGCGTCGCAGGCCGCCGGACATCTACCATCGGCTCCTCCGCCTTCGTTGCCGTTGGCTCTGCTACCACCGTTACCGCCTACTCCACCACCTAAGAAGGCGGGGGCTCTGTTTGCTTCGTCCTCCCCTCTTCTTGTCCGCGAGGGTCTACCGGATTCTCCTGGCTTTGTCGAGTCTGACTTTCCGTGTGGCCAGCCTTCTCCTGCTCGGAAAAGTGGACCCGTACCTCTGGCAGTACAAGGCGCCAGTGTGGAGGTTGTAGGATCTGGTCAGGAGGGGGCTGCCTGTGACCTCGTGGAACTGAGTGGCGGGAGCGATGAAGAGTATGATGACGAAGTGGTTGAGGACTCGCCACGGGAGTCGTTCTATTATACTCCGTCGCCTCGTCGGTCGCCCAGCCGTAGGAAACGTCGCCGGACCATCTCTTCGTCTTCCTCATCACCGACCGACGACCCTGGATGTGTCCTTCCTGTTCGGGCCATCCAGGAGGCCCAGGTTAGGGCTGAGGAGGCTAACGCTGCACGGTTTGCCACCCTACAAGAGACGCTTGCACTGATGGCGGGAGGCTTGGAGCGTCCTACTCCCATTCCTCCTGTGGTTCCTCTTGTGATTCCTCTTCCGCCATTTGTGGACCACCTGCCAACTCGTCCTGCTCTCTCTGTGCCTGTTGCTCCTGTTGTCGCCCCTCCCGTTCCCTCCCCGGCTGCATCTCCTTCTTTTGTCATGCTACCAGGGAGTGGGTTCGGGATGGTTGGGCAGCTTGTCACCGTTCCGTCCTTGGGAAAATACAAGATTCCGAAACGTCGCTTTCCTTCTCTTTATGGAGAGCCGTCGTCGTGGCGGAACGTGACGGCTTCACACCCGGAAAGGGCTTCTACCCAGGCGCCGGGGGAGCGCCCTGTTTTGGAGAGCTGGCAGGTGCAGGTTAACGTCAAGGGTCATTTTCGGGCTTTGACTCCGGACGGTCTAGTCCCTGAGCTCGACATCAGGGCTCACCCTGGGAGGACGGATCAACAGTTTTTTACGTACCGTCCTCAAGTGTCGCCCTCTGGGTCTAATAAGTTATGGTCGGACTTTGCTCGACACGACATCAATGTCGATGCGCCCGCTCTGTCAGCCATCGCGGGCCTTCCCTTGGTGGGGAATGCTCGGGACGTAGAGGGTAACCTCATGGTTCGGCTTCCTCATCTCGAGGGAGGTCTCTGGGATTTGTGGCTGGCTGAAGGCTTGGACTTCGGGCTTCGGTCGTCGGAGGGTTCTTCCCCGCTTCCACAGCACGACTCATCGTTCGTGTCGAGCCTAGTCACGTCTTCGTCCGAGGTAGACCCTAAGTACTGGGCATGGCTCAATGCGCCTAAGTTGGCGTTTGTTGAATTGCCTCAGCCCTGTTTCACGCCGCCAGATAAGGGTGCCCTGGAGCGTGATCACAAGCTCCGACAGCGCACTGCTCGCCTGCTCTCCACCTTCCTGCTGCAGCTACAGCTGGCTCGGCTTCACCTGCGTCTGATAGAGGCGCAACCTGTTGGTGAGATCAGGAAGGGGGAAGAGCACTTGCGGCGAGTACACCTGCAGCTCGCCCTTAATTCGGTCGGGGACCTTCGTTGTGCCATCCATGAGGCTGCGCGTTGTCGGCAGTCTCTGAGGGTGGCCTTCTGTAAGAAGGCGCCGACTGAAGTACGAACGAAGCTGCTGCTGTCGGAGCTCGCTACAGAGGGGCTCTTCTCTGACGTGGCATGGCAGGAAGCATACCTCTTTGCTGCTGCGGGGCGCTTCGCACCCCGTCCACCTGGGGTGTCGCGGCGTTCCTCAGCCGCTTCCTCCCTTAGTAGGAGTGGGAAGGCCGGCTCGTCCAGAGGACGCCAGGCTTGGCGGGGATCCTCTGCTGGGAAGCGTCAGGTGGTGAAGTCTTCAACGCGCCGTCTGTATGACCGTCGCTCACCACCTCGCCCTTCTCAGCACCTCGCTATTGAGGCCTCCTCTCGGCGAGTCGACCAGAGGCAGGTGGATAGGCGGCCGACGCAGGAAGGTCGGCGCCAGTTTCAGAGGGGCAGTCGCTATCGGGGAGGGACTAACCGAGGCGGTCAGTCTAGGCGCGGCAAGCCCGGGGACAACTCCGCGGCACAAAACGCCTAGTGCCTCCAGGACTATCCTCTCTCCCTTCTCCCGACTGCCTCGCCGAAACGGTGGTCGCCTTCACTCAAGGCGCCCCTACCGGCTTTTTTCGCCCCCACTATCGGCAATGGCCTCGCCGATCGTGGGCGCGTCGGGTAGTAAAGCGGGGTCCATCCGAGAGGTGGCAGTCAAGGCCTCCACTCAGAATGCCTCCCAAACATTGGTCTGTGTCTCCGGACGTGGCCGAGGTTATTCTGGCCATGCACAAGGATGGGATAATTCGGGAAGTCTCGCCTCACCAGCGAGTCTTCCTCTCTCATGTTTTTCTGGTCCCCAAGAAGGACTGCGATGCAATGAGACCGGTAGTCGACCTGTCGTGCCTCAATCTGCACATCGTGAACGACCACTTTCGGATGCTTACCATCAGTCAGGTGCGGTTGGCGCTCCGTCCCGGTTGCTGGGTGGTTTCCCTGGATCTCAACGACGCTTACTGGCATGTTCCGATAGCTCCTCGGTTCCATGGTTATCTGGCGCTCCAGCTGCACGAAAGGGTGTTCACGTTCAACAGGCTGCCCTTCGGTCTCAACATCGCACCGAGAGTCTTTACGAAACTCGTCAAACAGGTTCTGACTCCCCTGCTCAGTCAAGGGATTCAGATCCTGTTTTACTTGGACGATTGGCTTATCACCGCGGACTCTCCCACCCGTTGTGTACACGACACTCTCCTTGTCATCCAACACATCACACGGTTAGGCTTCAAGGTAAACGTTCCCAAGTCATGCCTCACGCTCGCAAGAAGTGACGTGGGTGGGCCTCGACTGGGACATGGCGAGCGCGACTGTCAGACAGAGCTGGGTGAATGCGTCGAAAATTCGAAGGAAACTTTTTGCCGCATTGCACTCGGTCTCGATTACCAGGAAACTCTGGGACTCGCTGATCGGGTCACTCAATTGGGCGTCTCTGACCGTTCCCTTAGGGAGGCTCCGACTCAAACGCCTGATTCAACTAGGCAACAGGGCTTTTCCGCTACTGCCTCCGCATCGGCTGCGACCGATTCCGCGCTCGATCCACTTACAATTGACACACTGGGTGGTTCGGGGCACGCTCGCGAGGGCTGTGTCCTGGACTTCGCCGCCGCCGACCATCTGGATCGACACAGATGCGTCGAGCGAGGTAGGTTGGGGTTACCAGTCAAACACGGGACACCAAGGTCAAGGCAGGTGGTCAGGCCTCACTCATCTTCACATAAACGTCTTAGAACTGTTAGTTCCGTTGTTCTTCCTGAGGGATCATGGGCAGGCCCTCTCCGGCAGTCGATGGCCTTCAGGATGGACAACATGACTGCAGTTCATTGCATACAGAAACAGGGATCCTCCAGGTCCGCCGTTCTTCAGGACCTGGCGGAGAAACTGTTTTTCCAGGCAGACCTTTACAACATCACACTGCATGCGACCTACCTGCACGGGACGGCCAACCTATGGGCGGATGCTCTGTCGAGGGGACAGAGCACCCAGGTAGAATGGTCTTTCAAACAAAACGTATTCGACGACCTCGCGGCCTCCTGGGGTGTTCCGCAGGTAGACTTGTTCGCCTCGTCCGAGACAAACAAGTTGCCTGTGTTCCTGACCCGCTGGATTCGAACTCCAGCGGGGGGACCGGACGCTTTCAGCGAGGACTGGAGCAGGTGGCAGTCTCTATATGTGTTTCCTCCACCCGACGCACTTTTGATGTGCAAGGTCCTCCACAGGCTGAGAGAGTACCAGGGCAAAGTTTGGTTGATCGCGCCCATCTGGCCGGCCCAAGCCTGGTACGCTCAGCTGAAGCGATGGTGCCCGAGTCCCGTTCCCCTGTCGGTCTCAGACTTCCAGTTGGGGTCGATTGGAGGCCTAGGGACCTCGTTGGCATTCGCATCGTGGATGTTTGTGAGGCAGGGTGGCTGCCACCATTTGGAAGATCATTAACTAACAAATTTACTCTACACTGGACACAATCCACATGGAAGACGTACGGATCTCACTGGCACAGTTTTACTTCTTGGATACACGACACGTCACAGACACTGCCATCGGTGGCGTTGGTTTTTCACTACCTCAATTATTTATTTGAGACACGTCACAACATGTTCAACACCCTTAGGAACCACCTGTCTGCCATCCGGGAGCCGTTTGAGAAGTTAACGGGGTTGGTCGTTCCTCAAAAAGAATTGGATTTCTTCATGCGTGCCTGTTTTAGGCTTAGACCACCCCCGCGCCAGATTCCTCCTCCATGGTCTCTGGCGGAGGCTCTCAAACTGCTCTCGTCTGCCCCTTACACTACGAACCCATCACCTGAACACCTACTTGACAAAACCCTGTTCTAGCTTTAGCAACGGGTGAGAGAGTCTCGGAGATGGCCGCCATGTCTCGGGCCCAGAATTGCATGAGGTTTTCTCCCCTCCTTGGGTCGGTCACCTTGGCCCCGTCGGTTCATTTTATTGCTAAGAATGAGCGAGAGACTCACGTTTTTAAACCATTTACTGTCCCGGCTTTGAAACGGGGTAGGGCTCATCATCTTTTATGCCCCGTTCACGCTCTCCATTATTATGTGGAGACAGTCAGGCCGATGTCAGGGTTGGCATTGTGGGTGGCGCCTCGTACTGGTAGGAGGCTTGGTAAACGTGGGGTAGGAATTCGCCTGTGTCGGATTATTCGGGCCAGCAACCCTCAAGTTCAGGGCACTGCCCATGACATTCGTTCATACGCTGCGACGATCCGTTTTCTTAATAATCATTCGCTTCCGGGTATTGCCGACACAGGGCTGTGGTCTTCCTCCAACACGTTTGTCTCCTCCTATCTGTCCATGTCCACGGACAGGCCGGGGCGTCCTTGTGTTGCATTGGGCCAGCGGGTTAGTTAGGGTCTACCTGCACTATTCCCTCTGTCTTTTGTCCCTTTTCCTTTCCGGTCATTCCTTTATTGGGGTGGGGGGAGGGGGGGGACATGTTATTCATATTCCCTTATGTGCACTTAAGGTTAAGGACTTTCCTAGGCTAAGATGTTTTATTATTTCTAGTCTTAAGTCTTCTCCATATTGCTTTTATGTATGCACCCCCTTCTGCTACTGTTTTTTCAGGGGGTCCTGCTGCTCCGCGCTGGATATGCTCCGGTATTCTCGGTACCTCCGGTACAGTACTCCTCTTCCATATGTGTCTGTCTTCCCTCATTATATTATGGGTACTACTGCTTTGTACAGACGGGGGGGAAGGGGGGGTTCTTCCTGCACTATAACCATACCTGCACCTATGTTTACGGATTCCCTAGGTTAAGATATTGATGTCCTCTCTTATCTTGTGTATGCTCCGTGACCTTGTCTGTTTCTACATCATCTCACTTGTTTTGGTCATCCGGTTTTTCGTGCTAGTCACTGATTCTCCTCATGTATTATCATCCCGTCATGTACGGTCCTCCTCTTCGGCAACTGTCTGAAGTCATTCCTTCCTTTATGACTCTTCCTGCCTTCTTCCAGAAGGCTCCGGGGAGGGGGAGGGGGCATCCGGGGATTCATATTATCCCTTATGAAATGCATCTCTCTTGTCTTAGGCTAAGATATACCATTACATAAGATTTGACTGTACTTGACCTCTCTTGATATGCGCCTGTCAGTACACTCTTTTATATAAACTCTCTTGTTTAACCCTTATTTAGCGGCGAGCAACATAAGTCGAGTTAAATAAAGCTGGACTATGTGGCGGCGCTCGACATAACTCGAGTGGCAATTTCAGCACGTAATGTGGCTGAGAGAGAGAGACAAGTGGTGGCAGGAGACTAGCGAGCGTATGACTGCTCCAGACCACCGCGGCGAACCTACTGACACAAATCTCAGCTCCCTCCTCCCTCTCTCACTCGCTACATACTCAATTATGTACTGAAAGTACCGAATTACCTGCTTTTTGCACTCGCGTTGCACGGTTATTGCAAGAAAACTATCCATCATACAAGGATCGTTATGGTGTCATTCGAAAGCTCTGTTTATGCCCTTTCAGGGATAGGTACTTGTTTTACGTTCTGGGTCTTATTTAGGCATGAAAATGATCACGTAAACAGCCCTATTTTGGCTAAAAACACCCCGCTGTGCGGTACACATAAATAAACCGCATAGGCCGCTCGTAAGGTGTTAAGTCTGTCTTTTATGGTCCTGATATTACCTAATGGCTAAAGTTTGTGTTTTCAGCTTGTATGTCCGCCTCCAATTTGGTACTCTAGCTCTACATTGGAACGTAGAGGCTACTACTAAATTGGGAGGTTTAACGACCCTCCCAATACCAAATGAGGTAAACACATACACATACATACATCAAATGTTAAGACTGAGTGTTCCACACATAAGTGCAGTTTCAGTCTCTTGTCCTAATGGCGGCGTTCCAGGCAACCCTGTTAACCTGACAAGCGCGATATAGACCTAGGTGCTAGGGTAGTTATTTGTGCATTTCTAGCCCTGGATTCTGACAGAATTCGTTATATTTACAATATAAAGCATTATTTGTTTTCGGTATGCTTTTATTTTACATATATGATGTATATATGAACCTTCAAGAGTGCTAAAATAAGTGGGAAAAGCATTTGGGTGGTGAAAAACGAAGATATTGGCCACCCGGTCATAATCTCAGGCGAGAGAGAGCCACAGGCAGCCCTCCCCTCTCGCTGTCTGGGAGTCAACTGAGACGAGCGGGGCGGTGTGTGCCGGTGTCTGGGTGTTGCATAACGATCTTTTATGCAACCCACTTGTGCTACATTATCGCGGGAGAGAAAAATAACCGATAAATGATGATAATAAGAGGAAAAATAGGTGATAATTGAGGAGGGGGGGGAGGGGGGAATAAGGTGGGGAAGGAGGGGAGGGGGAGGGGTGAGAAACACATGGATGAGTACTAGAGGGGAATTATCTCACCTAGAGACAAAATCCTTTGTTTTGATAGGCCCTTTTTTTTTTTGGAAGGATTTTTTTATGGTCTTGCTTCCGTGAGGCCTATCGCGTTCCCTATAGGAAGCCTTCCGTGAGGCCTATCGCGCTTGCCGGGTTAAGGGCTGCTTCACTTGTCAAGTTCTTGGATTTGAGATCGGCGCGTATAGTCCGATCCCAGGTCTTCCTCGGTCCACCCCTTGGTGCAGCTCCCTCCACAATCACAGACCTGCATTTTTTCACCCAATTTTGTTCATCCATTCTCTCCACATGTCCATACCATCCCAGTCTACTTGTACGCATCACCTCGCTAATACTCTTTATACCTAAACGTCTCCTCAGCTCAACATTTGTTATTCTATCCTGTAGCCTGGCCCCACACATCCATCTCACCATTCTCATCTGGGGTCCCGCAGGGAAGCATCCTTGGTCCCTTACTCTTTCTCTGTTATGTGAACGACATGGAACTGAGCGTCTCATGTAAATTATTACTGTATGCACACGACAGCGTGCTTCTGGTTTCAGGAAAAGACCCAATAAGTATTGCCGCTTCACTTTCCAAAGAACTAGCATCATGTAGTGAATGGCTAGTGGACAATAGACTATCTCTTCACCTGGGCAAGACGGAAGCCATCTTATGTGGAACAAAACGCAAAACTGAAAGACATTGTGGGCTTCTCGGTCAACTGTAATGATATTCCTATAACAACAGTGTCACAAGTTAAATATCTCGGACTGAAACTGGACGCGAGTTTGTCAGGTGAAACAATTTTGGAATCTATCCTGTGTAAGTGTAGAGCACGTATAAAATACCTGTATAGACAGGTGGGATGCTTGCCCGCGGCGACCAAAAAGACCCTCTGCCAAGCGCTTGTTCAATGTCATTTTGACTATTCTGTGTCATCCTGGTACTCTGCATCATCTAAATCAGCACAGCACAAACTTCAGGTCACTCAAAATAAAATGGTTAGGTTCATGCTGAACCTAGGACCCAGATCACATGTTGGTCAGGAACAACTTCAGTCACTAGGTATGCTCAATGTTTCTGACAGGGCCAAACAAATCAGGCTAACTAATGCCTTCAAAATTTTCTATGACAGAGCTCCAGAGTATCTAAAGAATGATTTTGTTAAAGCAAATGAGAGGAGTGGACATAATACAAGAAACATGATGTTTAATTTTAAGGTCCCGAGAATCCAAGGACAGAGTAAGCAAACATTCTTCTTTACTGCACTCAAAGACTGGAACGACCTACCCCAGTCAGTCCGTGAAAAGAGAACACTGTATTCCTTCAGACGTAGCCTGAAGGAACACCTGAACCGGACAGCTGCGAGAAGGGAGCACCAAGCTTATGTCTACTACTAAATACGACATAAGAGAAAGACAAACCAAACTGAAATGATTACTGA
>CM064555.1:163291-178291 GCA_032716605.1 Paralithodes platypus
ATGGAGAAATATCGCCCCAAGGATGATCCAGCACTACAAAAAAAAAAACAATGTCAAGGAATATCATCATCTCAAGCATTTCTCCCCAAAGATCGACGCACCTGACAAATTCTACACAAGGCTTTGCAGCACAAATAGCCGACTAAAACATTTGTGTCTGAGGTAGAAGAAGTTGAATTCATCAACCTCTGGGGCAACTTCTAAAACCAGCCTACTCTGTTCCGCAAGGGATGGCCCTCATCTAAAAACCCTGTGGGTTCAGCACGCATGCGTCGTCTCCTCCACGAAGCAGTCCCGCAGCCTATGGATCAAAAAAACACGCCATCCGAGAAGCCGCAGGCAGTGGACATAACATCATCCAACCGCCAAGGAAAAAAAACCGAGGCAACCGAGGGACCACCAGCGATAAGGCCCGAAGGACAGCGAGGGACCGAGGACAGCCATGAACTAAAATGTAGATCCGACAAGCAACCAAAAATATTATTACAAGGAGCGTTCCGTGAGTTCTAAATAACATAATTTTAAAGGTTTTTCCTATGGCAAACGCTTCGTAGCACCTACGCCATAAAGTTTCAGATTTAGAGTGCGATGCTAGTGTTTACAGAACAATTATGATGTGCTTGGCATAACAGAATCTTGGCTCAATACAGAAGATCAGAGCCCCCTATCTTTATAGTCAGAGTACTTCACTTCCGGTTATGTTAATGTTTGAGAGGAAACCCGCGAATAAATCGAACAAATGGAGGTGGCCCGTTTTACTTCTATTAGAAAAGACAAAGTCTTCAACCCTACGCCCTCCCCACTTGGTCAAAAAAAAAAAAAAAAACCTCACTCCCAATTCGTGAACGTCGACGCATCTTTTCGTGCTAATTAAAGAATAACCTAAAAGGTCCACCAAAACCTATATACTTGCATTAATATACAATAGACTCCAGCTCAATCACGTGCAAACCTCTGACCGAGAAAATTTAACGAACAAATTGCAGATTGTAAGTAACTCACAAGATACCGTAAATTTTTGGTGACTTTAATTTTACCTGTGATCCAAGTGGGGCGAATACTCTCTACTTTCACACTACAGGGAACATGACTTGTATACGAACTTATTCCACAAGACGAGTTCGCTTTATCAATTGGGGTATGGAACGCCGACCCGTAGGTTTAACTACACGTTCTTGACATTGTTACTTCGCAAACCAAAAGCAGAACTTAATAGACGAATTTGAATCCTGTTGGTGATGAATGCAGTAACTGAGCGGAGCCCATCGTACGCATAACTTTCACTTTAAAGTTTTTAACTAGTAACGAACCAAACTAGTAGCCTCGAAAAAGTCCTAATGTCACAGCTGAAAAGAAAGCCAAACTTCCATAAACTTCCAGAGTAGAGCTATGCTTTAAAGACCCCAAAACTGACCCCCTGGACCGCGATTTTTAATTCACAAAATAACGACATTAACATCCACATCTTGGAAGTTATTCCGCCACAAGCCCACTTACCTAAAAATGCATGTGCAAGCACATGCCATTACCATACCCGAAAACTCGGCGTCCAGGCCATACTAATAAGCCCAAATGGTGGAATAAAGATATTTCAAACTGACCTGCTTGCTAAAAAATTTTGCTAATGATATGATTAAAATCCTCACAAAATGCCGAAGAACGGGTGTGAATGACGTGAAATTTGATTAGAGCTACGACGCCAAAGCCAAAAAAAAAAAGTTAATTAAGCAAAAGTAAAAAGACCTTAGAGTTACATTAATTGCGAATCAAAGTTAAAACAAACACCGCGAAAGAATTATATAGTTATATCAGGAAAGAAAAAAAGTGCGTTACTTCAAACTGGCGGACCGGTAGTCGATGAAATGGAGAATACACCAAAGACCGAAGAAAACAAAATGAGTAATGCCCTCAATACCTTCTTTGCATCAGTTTTTACAACCAGAAGACCTCAGTGATATCCCCTTACACCAGTCGCCCGATTCAGATTGATAATTCAGATGTTCTAAGCAATATCACCGTTACAGAGAGAGAAGTATTGAATTGTGTTAGATAAACTCCAAGGTAAACCCTAAACCAACGCTCAACCACCTGCGACCTGATACAAATCTTACCGCCTAGGAGTGCTCCCCACTAACACGGCGAAGTCCTAAGGCCATGAGCTCTCCTTA
Source organism: Paralithodes platypus (assembly GCA_032716605.1). Taxonomy (NCBI): domain Eukaryota; kingdom Metazoa; phylum Arthropoda; class Malacostraca; order Decapoda; family Lithodidae; genus Paralithodes; species Paralithodes platypus. The sequence goes on from CM064555.1 coordinate 165,460, forward strand.
AACCACTGACATTACTATTCAATAAATCCTTGCAGGTCTGGAACTATATTGCCCACTAGATCAGTGGAAGACGATAGCCAACGTAACACCGATATTCCCCAAAACAAGGCAGCAAATCCCTACCCAGTAACTATCGTTCCAATTAGCTTCAAACCTGCACAGTCTGTATGTAAAATGACTAGACACAACGCCCCGTGACCCATACGAGACGGCCAGACTCGGTTAAATCATTAGAGGAAAATAACATACTTAAAGATACTCAACACGGCGTTCGTTTAAAAAACGGTTCCTGTTTAACAAACCTCTTAGACTTCTTCCACTGATATCCTCAACCTCTACGATGAGAGTAAAGCTGTAGATATTATATACCTTGATTTTCAAAAGGCCTTTGACAAAGTTCCCCACAAACGTTTACTGCTAAAACTAAAAGCGCATGGAATACAAGACGGTGTGTTGAAATGGATAGAAAATTGGCTCAGCGACAGAAAGCAAAGAGTAGTCATAAACGGTAAGGCATCAAAATGGACCAATGTAAGTAGCGGTGGTACCCCAGGGATCGGTACTAGGACCAATTCTCTTTCTAATTTACATCAACGACATAGATGAGGGTCTCACCTGTACAATCTCAAAATTTGCTGACGATACAAAAATTGCAAATAGCGTACTCTCAAAGAACAAGTTGACGATATACAACACAATCTAGATAAATTGTCATGTTGGGCCCAAATTTGGCAAATGAGTTTCAATGCGGATAAATGTAAAGTACTACATATCGGATACCTAAATGAGAAAGCAAACTATTCGATGAATGGCACTCAGCTTAAGAATGTAAACAGAGAAACCGATCTGGGAGTAGTACAATATCGAGTAACCTAAAACCGAGTCAACAATGCTCAGAAGTTGTTAAGAAGGCAAACAAAATAATTGGCTTTATAGGCAGGTCATTTGAGCATAAATCCAAAGAAGTTATCCTAACCCTTTACAATTCCTTAGTCCGCCCTCTTCTGGAATACTGCGTCAATCCTGGTGCCCTTATTACCAAAAAGACATAAAACAAGCTAGAACGAGTTCAACGTAGAGTTACCAAAATTATACCTAGCCTAAAGAACAAACCATACGAAGAGCGTCTTAGAGAATTAAATCTATTTCCTTTAACCCAGCGCAGATTAAGAGGTGACTTAATTCAAGTGTTCAAATTATCAAAGGCATCGACAATATGAACGGTAGTAAGTACTTCACATCGACCAATCTAATTACACGCGGGGAAACGGTTGCCAAAATTCTTGGTAAATCTTTTTAACTCACGAATCTAAGAATTTCTTCTTCAATCGAGTTGTCAACTTGTGGAATGGGCTTCCCCGAAACGTTATAGACTGCATCACCGTTGATTCATTTAAACTCCGCCTAGACAAATATCTGACATCAAACCCGCGACTGACTGCGTTTGTAAATGAATAACTTTATTTTATCCCCCCCTCAGTTACTAACCCATCTGTCCCCTACTAACTTCCTAATCCTGCCACGGACATTAGTTCCAGGGCAGTAATTCCCTTTCCAATGTTCCCTTACCCACTCTAAAACACTGTTTGGACACTTGATCCTCAGTGTTTTGGAGGACAAGCAACCTAGAAGGGTCACTAGATCTGTTGTTGCTTGATTTCCTTTGTACCTTTGTACCTTTGTACCTTTGTACCTCTCTCTCTCTCTCTCTCTCTCTCTCTCTCTCTCTCTCTCTCACAGTTGAAGTAAGCAAGCGTTAGTTGGTTCAGGCATTTCTATTTTATATTTTATTTATTTTTTCCCCAGCGAGCGTGTTAAAAAAACGGGTGCACGGTGGTCGAATCGAGTTCCCATTAGTTCAGATTAATGGCCTGTGAAAACCCCCCATTGCCCGGGTCTTTATTATTGTTTAGCGAAGCAAAGGGAGGCGGACCGATAATCTTTACCCCTTCTGTACCGGCGAGCCTAGAATTTAAGACGAGAAATTTTTTCAAATTTATCTTGAAAGGGGGTCTAGGGGTGTAATGTTAACCCTCTCCGACATATGACGCGATTCTGAGCCTATACTTTAACCCTTAATTAGCGGCGAGCAACATAAGTCGAGTTAAAAAAAGCTGGACTATGTGGCGGCGCTCGACATAGGTCGAGTGGCAATTTCAGCACGTAATGTGGCTGAGAGAGGGACAAGTGGTGGCAGGAGACTAGCGAGCGAATGACTGCCCCAGACCACCGCGGCGAACCTACTGGACACAATCTCAGCTCCCCTCCTCCCTCTCCACTCGCTACAATACCTCAATATGTACCGAAAGTACCGAATTACCTGCTTTTTGCACTCGCGTTGCACGGTTATTGCAAGAAAACTATCCATCATACAAGGATCGTTATGGTGTCATTCGAAAGCTCTGTTTATGCCCTTTCAGGGATAGGTACTTGTTTTACGTTCTGGGTCTTATTTAGGCATGAAAATGATCACGTAAACAGCCCTATTTTGGCTAAAAACACCCCGCTGTGCGGTACATATAATAAACCGCATAGGCCGCTCGTAAGGTGTTAAAGCCTTTCTTACCATCAGGGGTATTTAGAAACATTTGGTTTAGTTACTTCAACCTCTGCAGTTGTCTTTGAGTTAGCTGTGGGCAAAAAAATAATTTTGGAGAGGTAATTATACGAGTGAGAGAACTCTATTTCTTATTGCTTATCTGGCAACCTCTGCGTCATATGTGCGTGAAAGGGTTAAGCTTGATGGAGATCTAGGTAACAAACTTAAAACCTCCCCTTGAGAGAAATCAGACTTAGGCCGAGTCATTTTTTCTATCGAAAAATGTACATATTCAGCTAGAAAGAGGTCTGGGTAGGTATTTTTAAGCTTGAAGGAAATATGGGGAGGCGCTTTTGTTAGCCTAGGAACAACTGTCGTATAATTAATTGGCATAAACAACATCTAAGCTTCATTTCTTCATATCGAGTGAAATATACAAACATGTTCCTACACTTACCCACCCTATTCAACATCTGACAGACATTAATACAGCACAGAACAAGCCAAACGTAATGACAGCTGGGACATGACTTCTTAGCGCGACCGTACATTGCTTGAAAATAACAAAAGCAAGCACAATCCAATAATAACTAAACTAAATATAATATTAACCGATAAGAGGGCGGACCAGATAGTGTTAAGGGGAGAAGGACGGTATTTCTGGACCCCCTTCTCCCTCATGTTTAGCCCCATTAGTTTTCAGATTTAACACGTACGGCCTATTAGTTTGGCGATTTTAAGACATTTCGCCCCATTTCTTATTCAATATTGAGATCTTTCATGAAATATAGATATCGTTTTTCTCCTGGCGAGCGATAGCGAGCTTGTAATTTGATAGGAACCGGCCTTCGGCCGGGACATTATTCTGTAGAAAAACTAAAAAAATATCTTGTCTTGGGGTGTGTGTTTTTTAAGCTTGATGAAGGTCTAGGGAGGAAACTGAAAAAATATTAAGATAAATAAATGAGTAAACCTCCTTAATGTCCTATGAACCCCCATTGCCGGCGGCATAATTGTTTATTGAAGCGGAGGGAAGCAAGGCCCAACAATAGTCGTCAGGGGAGATGGGTCGTTTTTCTGGTCCCCCTTCTTCTTCATGTTTAGCCCTATTGGCTTTCATATTTTAAGACATTCGCCCCATTAGTTTATCGATTTTAAAAGCTTTCGTCCCATTTATATATCAATATCTAGAATTATTCTAGAGTTTTCGTACCATCTAGGTGTCGATTTGTTCCTGGCGAGCGAAAGCGAGCCTGTAATTCTAAGAGGAACCGGCCTTTGGCCGGGATATTTTTAATTTAAAAAATGTATAACTTTATCTTGAATGGGGGTCTAGGGAGTGTTATTTTTAAAGCTTGATGAAGGTCTAGCGAGGAAACTATGAATATGAATATGAATATATATATATATATATATATATATATATATATAGAGAGAGAGAGAGAGACTGACATAATAACCACTGTCTCCTTAAGAAAGATCTGAGGTAGTGAATAGGGTTAAAGTGAGATCATTTGAAGCCTGTTAATTGCTGGAGGCCCATTTTGAGGTGAATATAATCGTCTAATAGTAGCCAGAATATAGTTCAAAATGACGGCACCGGTATAGAAGGGGTTAATGGCCTATAAATGACGGCACCGGTATAGAAGGGGATAATGGCCTATAAACCCCATTAGTTGCCGGATGCATTACTGTTTATCGAAGGTGCAACAATATTCTTAAACTCTGCAATGGGCGTTTTTTTTCATGGATTATATTGTCTTTATTTACCAAGATCGCAACTATAATGAACAGTAGCTATATAAATATCAGTGTAGCTTTAATCATATTAGCTAAGGGGAGATGGTTCACTTTTTGGGCGATTTTTGCATGTATTCATTATTTGTCTAGTGTCCTCCCCCTAGACCTCCATCACATTTTAATAAAATATCCATTAGATCCCCCGTCTAGATTAATTTGTAAATTTTTCGGTAGAAAAATGTCCCTGCCGAAAGCCGGTTTATCCAACATTACAGGCTCACTATCGTTCGCCAGGTAACAAAATAGACACCTAAATAGGACGAAAGGTCTAAATATTGACGAAGAAATGGGGCGAAAGGTCTTAAAATCGACTAACGAATGGGGAAAACATCATAAAATCTGAAAGCTAATGGGGCTAAACATGAGGGAGAAAGTGGTCCAGAAAAGCGGCCCATCCCCCCTTAACCCTTACAGTACCGGTGACGTCCTCTTTTATTATATTCTGGCAACTGTTAGCCGACTTTATTCAGCTTAGGAAGGACCTCTAGCAATAATAAGGTTGCAGACCATCTCAACCAACCCTTTTAACCCCTTCTTTACCGCTGATGTACTTTTAACCCCTTCTTTACCGCTGATGTACTTTTAACCCCTTCTTTACCGCTGATGTACTTTTAACCCCTTCTTTACCGCTGATGTACTTTTAACTCTTTACCGCTGATGTACTTTTAACCCCTTCTTTACCGCTGATGTACTTTTAACCCCTTCTTTACCGCTGATGTACTTTTCATTACATTTTGGCAACTATTAAGCGATGTTGTCAGCTTAAGAAGGATGTCTACCCATTGAAAGGCTACAGACTATCTCAATTAATCCTTTTAGCTACCATATACAGTATCTTTTAGCTACCATATACAGTATCTTTTAGCTACCATATAACATTTTAGCTACCATATACAGTATCTTTTAGCTACCATATACAGTATCTTTTAGCTACCATATACAGTATCTTTTAGCTACCATATACAGTATCTTTTAGCTACCATATACAGTATCTTTTAGCTACCATATACAGTATCTTTTAGCTACCATATACAGTATCTTTTAGCTACCATATACAGTATCTTTTAGCTACCATATACAGTATCTTTTAGCTACCATATACAGTATCTTTTAGCTACCATATACAGTATCCTTAGCTACCTCAAGTATCTTTAGCTACCATATAACAGTATCTTTTAGCTCCATATACAGTATCTTTTAGATACCATATACAGTATCTTTAGATACCATATACAGTATCTTTTAGCTACCATATACAGTATCTTTTAGCTACCATATACAGTATCTTTTAGCTACCATATACAGTATCTTTTAGCTACCATATTACATATTTTTGTACATATACAGTATCTTTTAGCTACCATATACAGTATCTTTTAGCTACCATATACAGTACCGGTATCTTTTAGCTACCATATACAGTATCTTTTAGCTACCATATACAGTATCTTTTAGCTACCATATACAGTATCTTTTAGCTACCATATACAGTATCTTTTAGCTACCATATACAGTATCCTTTGGCTACCATATACAGTATCTTTTAGCTACCATATACAGTATCTTTTAGCTACCATATACAGTATCTTTTAGCTACCATATACAGTATCTTTTAGCTACCATATACAGTATCTTTTAGCTACCATATACAGTATCTTTTAGCTACCATATACAGTATCTTTCCAAAGCTTCACAAAATCGTCTAAATGTAGCTGAAATCAAATATAAAAGACGTCGTCGGCACAGAAGGGGTTAACTACCACAGATCCTTCCTAAACTGTGTAACATCGTCAAAATATAGCTATAATATATAATATAACACACGTCGCTGGCACTCGAAGGGTTAATTATATTATATCAATATAATGGACGGAAGCAGAGCAAGCATACTGAACTAGGATATTAAGGGGGGATGGTTCACTTTTTGGGCAATTTTCGCATGTATTCATTATTTACCTAGTTTCCTCCCTAGACCTTCATCAAATTAACAAAACACATCCATTAGATTCCCCTTCTAGATTAATTTGTACATTTTTCGGTAGAAAAATGTCCTGGCCGATGGCCGATTCTTCCAACATTACAGGCTCACTATCGTTCGCCAGGGAAAAAATAGACACCTAAATAGCACGAAAGGTCTAAATAGTGACGAAGAAATGGGACGAAAGGTCTTAAAATCGACTAACTAAGGGGGAAACATCTTAACATCTGAAAACTAATGGGGTTAAACATGAGTGAGAAAGTGGTCCCAAAAACCGGTCCATGCATGTCCCCTTAAGTAGATAATAGAATATATAAAAAATTAATAAAATACTGTATATAGAATATACCATACAATAATGGCATAGTATTTCCTAGGAACAAAGGAAACAAGCGTTATCGTGCAGAACATTATACCTTCATAATTATACCGCTAGCCCTTTTAGTACCGTATGTATGCCAAGTATGGACTCTCCAACTTGAAAACTGAGAGAGTAGTTCGTGAATAAACAGACCGACAGAAGTGTTCTTTATATAGATTTACTACAGGGTACCAATATGGAGCCATTTTCTTTAAGGGAGCCCACCTTGCTTTTTGTTCTCTTTCTCTCTCTCTCTTTGGCTTGTATCCATTCGGCCCCATTCAGCCTACTGCTTTAAGACGTTTACCCCCATCGAGGTGTCAATATATATATTTTTTGTAATGACAGCAAGCTAAATTTGTACATTTTTCGATAGAAAAATGTCTCCGGCGAAGCCGGATTTCTTTAAACAATGCTGGCTCGCTAACGCTCGCCAGGAATAAATTGACACCTGGATGGGGATAAACGTCTTAAAACAGTTGGCTGAATGGGGCCGAATGGATACAAGCCAGGGAAAGACAGAAAAGGAGAGAAAGAAAACAAAAAAGCTGGTGACTCCCCTTAAAAACTTGAACTAATACAGAAGAAAATCACGAAGGGAGAGGTGGAGGGGGGGGGGGGGGGGATAAAGGGAGCTATAGCTAGGGATGTAGATGGTCAAGATATTGTTGGTAGGGCCGGTATATATGGGACCGTATACAGTATATGCTGATGTGTATGTATATGTGGGTTATCTCTCTCTCTCTCTAACTCTCTCACACACACCTATAAACACAGCACACACACACACACACTCTCTCTCTCTCTCACACACACACACACACACAAACGTGTCGTCAGACACACACGCGCACATGGATACACAAACATACTGTGCTTATATACACCTCTCTCTCTCTCCCTCTCACGCACACACTCTCTCTCTCACACACACACACAAACATGTCGTCACACACACACGCGCACATGGATACACGAACATACTGTGCTTATATACACCTCTCTCTCTCCCTCTCTCACACACACAAGCAAACACGTACACACCTATACACACAACACACACACACTCACTCTCTCTCTCTCTCACACACACCTTCACGAGGTACACGTCTTCCTCGTCAATACCAATAATGGAGCACACACCTTCCTCCCTCCACCACCTCCATCCCTTCCTACCTCCATCATATCCCACCACCCACCCTCCATCATATCCCACCTTCTTCCCTCCACCATCTCCCAACTTCCTCCCTCCCTCCCTCCCACCTTACTCCCCCATCTCATAGCTTCCTCCCTCCACCATCTCCTAGTTTCCTTCTTCCCTCCCACCTTCCTTCCTCCCTCCCTCCCTCCCTCCCTCATCCTAGCTACCTCCCTCCCGCCTTATCGTTATCATGCTGTATATCTTTGACTCTTATATTATACGCTAACGCCACACCATTTCTGCCATTCTTCTCCACAATGTTTTATTTATCTTATTTTGCTATCCCTCTGATAAAATGCACACCTCACTCAATTCGTAAGATCCTCCTGCCCGGTAGAAAATCCTATTCCACCATTTTACAACTCTTCCTTGCTTCCTATCTACTGTTTTGTTTTTATCTAGGTTTATATCTATATTATAATGTACAAATATGAGGTCAATCTATATCAGTACTATGCTTAAGCCGATATCACACGAGCGCTTTTTCACTGAACATTTATCCTCAACACTGGTCTAGCAGCTTATGAGGTCAACATTTATCCTCAACACTGGTCTAGCAGCTTATGAGGTCAGCATTTATCCTCAACACTGGTCTAGCAGCTTATGAGGTCAGCATTTATCCTCAACACTGGTCTAGCAGCTTATGAGGTCAGCATTTATCCTCAACACTGGTCTAGCAGCTTATGAGGTCAGCATTTATCCTCAACACTGGGTCTAGCAGCTTATGAGGGTCAGCATTTATCCTCAACACTGGTCTAGCAGCTTATGAGGTCAGCATTTATCCTCAACACTGAGTCTAGCAGCTTATGAGGTCAGCATTTATCCTCAACACTGGTCTAGCAGCTTATGAGGTCAGCATTTATCCTCAACACTGGTCTAGCAGCTTATGTGGTCAGCATTTAATATTTGTATGTTACCTAAATTAATCTATCAGTCTTGTTTCCTATACCAGTGCAAAATAATCCAGACATTTTGCCAGACATTTTTTGATAATCGAATGTTGACTATAAAATCTCTCGTGTGATACCGCCTTTACTCATTGTCTTGATCATTTATTCTTACCGTACGTTATATTACCGTGCGTTATATTACCGTGCGTTATATTACCGTACGTTATATTACCGTGCGTTATATTACCGTGCGTTATATTACCGTGCGTTATATTACCGTGCGTTATATCAGTCGATTCCGTAATGTGGTATCCTATTATACGCCAAGTCGGTCACTCTCTAATTGTTAAGGGGAGATGGGTCGTTTTTCTGGTCCGCTTTCTTCATGTTTAGCCCCATTATTATTCATATTTTAAGACGTTCGCCCCTTTAGTTTGTCGTTTTTAAAATCTGTAATCCCATTTCTATATCAAGACTTTTCGTGCCATTTAGGTGTCGATTTTTTCCTGGCGAGCGATAGCGAGCTTGTAATTTAAAGAGAAACTGGCCTTTGGCCGGGACATTTTTCATTTGAAAATTGTACGAATTTATCTTGAAGGGGGATCAAGGGGGTGTTTTTTTAAGCTTGATGAAGGTCTAGCTAAGAAACTACACAATAAATTAATCTCGGTAAATAAATAAATAGACTGCAAAAAATAACCACTGTCCCCTAAAGCCTCTGTCACACTATGCCGATTTAAGTGCCGACGCTCCACGACATAAGCTCGGGTCACACATACACGTTCTAAGGTCCCGTCCGGCCCCGACCTCTTAATAAAGAGCGCCTAGGCGGCGCCCTTTTTGTGCATGCATAAAATGGTCCGTGTGGGTCGGGGTAACTGCCAGAAAACGTGTTATGCCGGGACACCCACGGGACATACACGGACACACACAGAAGTTATTTTCTTGGTCGGGGACGGACGGGACGTTAGAACGTGTATGTGTGACCCGAGCTGTAAGGAGTGGCGATACAAGGGGGAGATTACTGCCGAGTATCGTGGGTGATAGAGGGGCGGGACGCCAACGGCGGGCAGTATGGACGGGCATGCCGCCTAACGGCAACTGGAAGGGGTCGAGAGGCAACCATGCAAGACCTAAGGAAGATAAATGACGCCGCTGGGGTGGCATCATGCGCCGTAGCACGCAAACTGGTTGGCGACAATGCTCCTGACAAGCGGCGCCTATAGGAGGTAGGGCGGCGCCGATAGATACTACGGCGGCGATGGACAGCCACCCTGTCACACTGGACCCCTACACCGTCACACTTGATCCCGACCGACCGAGGCAAACCGGTCCGTCGGAGGTGACGTTTGTGTGTGTGTGTGTGTGTGTGTGTGTGTGTGTGTGTGTGTGTGTGTGTGTGTGTGTGTGTGTGTGTGTGTGTGTGTGTGTGTGTGTGTGTGTGTGTGTGTGTGTGTGTGTGAGAGGGGGGGGGGGGAATTAAGCTTTAGATCTAGGGAGGAAACTAAAAACATAATAAATAGATCCATAAATGAGCAAGCAAATGCGCCCATCTCCCCTTAATTAAGTGTTATTTTGTTTGAGTAATTGGTAAAACAAGGCCATCTATAGTCAACCCTTTCAGTACCTGTGACGTCTTTCTCGTTATAGTCTGGCAACTATTAGGTTATTGTATTATGCTTACAAAGAGCCTGTAGCAATCACAAGACCTCCATTCCCCTCATTTATCTCTCTTAACTCCCACAGACCGTTCTTAAGCTGCATAAAATCGTCTAAGTATAGCAGAACTATGGCAAAACAGACGCCACCGCTATTGAAAGCGTTTATAGATAGTCACTCGTTGATGGGATCGGATTAAGGGGACAGTGGTGATTTTTGGAGTCTATTTATTTATATATTAATTTGTTTTTTAGTTTCCTCGCTAGACCTCCATCAAGGTTAAAACAAAAACACCCCCAAAACCATCTATCAACGATGTCCCCCGTGAGACAATGCCAGGTCGCGGACTCACGGTATGCCCTCCCCCTATGACAGCGCCTGGGTGTTACCGGGGTCGCTGCCTGAAGGCGACCTACCTTATAACCGGCGTCTGACGCAGACAGGCTGGCGCCCTTGTAACGTATGACGCACACTGGACGACGCCCGACGCCGCAAGCCTACCGTCCCCGTGCCGTCAATTTACTAGCCGCCGACTCAACTCATGAGAGTTGTGCATGTCGAACTTTTCCTGAGGCCCCTGATGACCTCTCCTGACGGTTCTCTTGAGTAGGCGCCCTCCCATGTCGCGCGGCGATGTAGGCAAAGACCTGCTCCCGACCCTTAAGTCGTGGAGCGTCGGCACTTAAATCGGCATAGTGTGACAGAGGCTTTAGCAATTATTGTAGCCTTTAGAATATTTTATGAGTATGCCTTTTTCCACAGTCATCCCTGCAACTCCTTATGTGCCCTCTCGTCATTCATAAAATCCTTTCTTTAGTTTTCATTATGTTTTGGTTACCATTAGACGATTATATTTTGCTTATGATCTACCTATAGGACTCAAAGGGGTAAATACGATCTCAATAGCGTCTTGATACGTAATGCATAGTGCGCGGAATTTCGATGTGAGTATCCTGGTTTCGAGTCCTCGGAGTGCCACATGTATTTGTTGATTTCATGAATTGAGTTTAGATGTGAAGTTGGTTGGTGGAAAAAACATATAAATAATAATCCTTTCTTTGACCCTTTCAGCACGATGACTTAGTTTCCATTATATTTTGGTTACCATTAGACGATTCCTAAAACTGCATAAAATAGTTTAATTCTAGCCAGAATAAAAGTTAAAAAGGCATCGTCGTGCTGAAGGGGTTAAGAGGGGATGGGCTGTTTTTTGTGGCACCCTTTTCCCTTGTGTTTAGTCCCATTGTGTTTTAGATATTTTAAGACGTTTGGCCCATTAGTTTGGCGATTTTAAGACTTTACGTCCCATTTCTTTGTCAATATTAAGACCTTTCGTGCTATTTATGTGTGTATTTTTTCCTGGTGAGCGAAAGAGAGCCTGTAATTTTAAGTGTAATCGGACATCTGTCGGGACATTTGTCTACCCAAAAAATTACAAACTTATCTTGAAAGGGGGTCTAGGGGGTGTTTTTTACAGGTTGATGGATGTCTAGGGAGGAAACAAATAACAAAATAAAATCAATATGCAAATAAATACGCTCATCTCAACTTAAAAACACCTAGTTCTTTCTTCTCTACCTCCTATTTATTCCCTCACCTCCTTGCATTCTTCTTCTTCTATTTCTCTTCCTCATTCACCTCCCCATCCCTCCTCCTCTTCCATTGTTCTAATCTTACTATCCCCTTAAACCGGTATCACACGAGAGCTTTTATAGTCAACATTCGATGATCAACATTTTTCTGGCAACATATCTGGAATATTTTGATCTGGTATCGGAAACTAGACTGATGGTAGATGAATTAAGGTAACCCAACAAGTTTATATGTTTTCCTCATCTGCAGCCAGACCAGTGTTGAGGGAAAAAGCGCTCGTGTGATACCGGCTTTATCCTCATATTTTCATCTTTATCCTCTTCTTCCTCCTCTGTATCAAGCCTCCTCCTCCTCCTCCTCCTCCTCCTCCTCCTCCTCCTTCTTCTCCTCCTTTTAATTCTTTATTTGTCTGTTCCGATCTTCCTCCCTCCTATTTTCATACTTTCTATCTTCCTCCTCCTTTCTCCGCTCCAAGCCTTCACGTTTCTCTTAGGGGAGCCCACCTCGCTTGTTTTATCTTTCTCTCCCTCTCTCTTTGTCTTGTATCCATTCGGCCCCATTCAGCCTACAGTTTTAAGAAGTTTACCCCCATCCAGGTGTCAATATTTTCCTGGCGAGCGATAGCGAACCAGCATTTATATTGTTTCGTTTTGACAGCAAGCTAAATTTGTAATTTTTTTGATAGAGAACTGTCTTCGGCGAAGCCGGATTTCTCCATTCAATGCTGGCTCGCTATCGCTCGCCAGGAAGAAATAGACACCTGGATGGGGATAAATGTCTTAACACAGTTGGCTGAATGGGGCCGAATGGA
>CM064555.1:180791-241233 GCA_032716605.1 Paralithodes platypus
CTTCAATAACGCAGTACCGTCACGCACACTGTCACGAATCACACATCAACACCTAGCATATATCCCCCCCCCCCCCACCCCCTTACCCCTATGACAGCATGAGTGAAATGAAGGTACAGTCGCGCTAATAAGTGATTTCTCGGCACCAAGTATGTTTCGATCTATTATTGGTATCAGCAATATCTAAGCTTAATTTTTTCATATCGAGTGAAATATATAAACATGTGTCTACACATACCCACCCTATTCAACATCTGACAGACATTAATAAAGCACAGAGCAAGCCAAACGTAACGACAGCTGGAACATGACTTATTAGCGCGATCGTACACTCAATAGATAGACAGCTAATTGTAATTGAGCTTGTATTTGGATTTCAGAGCCTTGTAAGTGATTGGGCAACTGAGGGCTGCAGATTGTAATTTTCATTTAGGAAAACATAAGATATCAATTTAGTGCTCACGAATTAATATCACAAAGATGTACAATACTTGATGAAGTATGATGGAATATTACATATACATATATAATGTATATATATATATATATATATATACAGTATATACATACATACATACATACATATATGTATATATTTTTTTTCTATCTGAATGAGGGAGACAAAAGGCACAACTGCCTGCAGCGAGTGCCTCCCCCAGATTTCAAAGAGTGACAGGGCCGAAATCAAGGGACGTTCGAGGTAAAATGCCTGGACACACTGAGTTTGAAGCAATTTAAGTCATAGGAAAAGGGAAAGACTGATTCTGGGAGAGAGTTCCAGAGCTCAGCAGTTGAATAAAAGAAAGTCTGAGAATAACGTTTCACTCATGGGTTGGAGTTGCACTGAGTAGGGGTGGGATTGTGCTGCAAGGCGGGTACTACGTACCCTATATATAGGTGGTGGTATACACTGGGAAAGCTCCGAGGAACACTGATTATTGTAGTAGCGATAGAATAGCGAGAGAGATGCAACATTGCGGCGAAGAGAGAGATTGCAGAGAGTTGGTGAGTGGACGGGAGTTAATGATACGAAAGGCTTTCCTTTCTACTTTATCTAGGAGTGCGATGCGAGAGGATCCTCCCCACACATGTGAACAATACTCAATACAAGGACGCACTGTGCCCCTGTACAGAGCAAGAAGCTGCGCAGGGGTAAAGAACCCCTTGAGGCGGTTGAGCACACCCAGCTTCTGGGAGGCTGCCTTAGCAAGACTGGTAATATGGTCTTTCCAAGTGAGAGCAGAAGAAAAAGAGACACAGAGAACATTGAGAGAAGATGAAGGGTTGATTTGTGTATTGTTGAAGAATAAGGGATAGTCCTCTGGAGGTTCCTGACAGGTAGTAAGATGGATAAATTGAGTTTTGGAAGCATTTAATGCCACATGGTTTTCTCTACCCCAAATTGGAAATAGTAGCTAGATCAGAAGATAAGCATTTTATGGCTTCATTACGTTTACTTTTGAGGGATTGCTGGCTGGGGCGTTCTGGAAAACTAATTGAGTGGTGTAAAGCACAGTCGTCTGCATTTGAATGGATGGGACTGGATGTACAGTTGAGAAGATCATTTATGAAAATTAGAAAGAGAATAGGAGATAGGACAGAACACTGAGGAACACCGGAGCTGATAGGATGAGGAAATGAGCGATGGCCGTCCACAACCGCCGGAAAGGAAATTATAGACAAAGGCACAGATGGAGGGACAGACACCGAAGGAGGGCAGTTTGGAAATTAAAGATTTGTGCCAGACTCTATCGAAGGCCTTCGATATGTCTAGTGCAACAGAAAAAGTCTCACCGAAGTCCCTAAAGTTGGATGACCAAGAGTTAGTAAGATATGAAAGAAGATCACCAGTAGAGCGACCCTTAAGGAAGCCATACTGGCGATCTGAGAGCAGATTATGAGAAGAGAAATGCTTAAGAAATTTGGAAGCAAGAATAGTTTCAAAATCTTTCGAGATACAAGGGACGTGAGCAATTGGACAATAGTTGGAGGGTTGAGAGCGGTCACCCTTCTTTGGGACAGGTTGAATGAGAGCAATCTTCCAGCAAGAAGGAAAGACGTTAGAGGAGAGACAGAGACTAAAGAGTTTGCCTAGGCAGCACGGAAGCACAGTTTTTAAGTACAACAGGAGGAACACCGTCCGGACCGTACACCTTCTTAGTATTAAGCCCAGAGAGGGTAGAAAGTACATCTTTAGAAGAGATTAGGGTATTAGGCATAAGTAGGAGAGAGGGGGGTGGAGAGGGAGGAATAGCACCAGAATCATCCTAGGTAGAGTTTCTCGCAAAACTTTGAGCAAAGAGTTCAGCTTTGTCGGAGGAAGAAGTGATGGTGGAAAAGGGGAGGGAAAGACGAGGAAGAAAAGTTGTTGGAGAGGTTTTTGTCTAGATGCCAGAAAGCTTGGGAAGAGCTAGAGTTGGATAGTTAGTGCATTTATTATTGATGAAAGAGTGTTTGGCAACTCGAAAAACAGATTTGGCTTGATTCCGGGCAGAAAAATAAGAAGAATGAGATTCTTGAGTTTTAAGGCATCGGTACCGTTTGAATGCTTCCTCCTTGTTGCGGACAGCAGGAGAACAAGCGTGAGTAAACCAAGATTTTTTTGCATTAGACTGAGAGAAAGAAAATGGAATGTACACTTCCATCCCCGAGAGGATTACCTCGGTAATGCGTTCAGCACTCTCCGAGGGTCCTCGGCCACGGAAGCAGAAGTCATTCCATGGGAAATCAAAGAAGTACTGCAGGAGAGCCTCCCAGTCGGCAGCGCCAAAGTGCCACAAGCGCCGCCGGCTGGGAGGATCGGATGGCCGTACTGAAGAGATAGGACAGGTCTATCAATCTATCTATTGCCTGACGCCGTGATCCCCGAAGGGGTGGCCACGATCGAACCGCCCCCATGCACCTCTGTCCCCAGTCAGTCGACGCCCCTCCCCCCAACCAGCATCGCCTTCGTTCATGTACTTCCTCACTCCATCCTTCCACCTCTCATTCGGTCTACCTCTCCCTCTCTGTCCCTCTACCTCGCTCTCGTACACCCTCTTAGTCATTCTCTCGCTTTCCATACGTTCCATATGGCCGAACCATCTCAAGTTGTTCCTTTTCACACTTTCCAGAATATCTACCTCCACACCACACCTCCTTCTTACTTCCTCATTAGTCTGTCTATCCCTCCATGTAACTCCGCACGCACTCCTTAAGTAATTAATTTCCACTGCTCTCACTCTTGGACAGGTGACAGAGATAAGTTTATGGTCGGATGAAGTAACCTCGAAACGGCACCATACTATTTTTGCAGTCTTTACAATGACACACTATTACAATTTACCATTTTAACAATCACATCCGAACTGCGTCTGATGCGGAAATTCGCCCCAAATGTTTTTGGGGGCGGCCCGGCGGAGATTCGATCTCGGGCCCGCCACGTGGGAGGCGAGCGCTTTGTCCACTACACCAAGAGAAGTACTCCGCTTGACGTGATAGCTCAAGCAGATTTCAGCATCGAATGCAGTTACAGATACTTTGCCACAATCCAGGCATTACATCACATTATCGTCCAGGTAGCGAAGACTCCGAGCGAGCGAAAGCAAGCGAGGCACAAGTCTGAGCGTGTCAACTACAGCGAGGCTCCCAGACAATGATCACCAGCGACATTCCTTATATCCGTCACTTGCCGGGCGGGTCATACACCACGGCGAGGAGGAAGTGCAGGACCATACCTCCCCAACGAACCGGAGGTCACTGGGACATCATCCCTGAGAATTTCTGAGAGCTCTAGCCTTAGCAACTGTGGTAGCCATCCAGTTAAGGCAAGCCCGTACACCATGGGGATTTCCCCCATAAGCCTCTCAGATATCCCTTTACAGCTGCCACCAGTGAAGTGACCTCGCAATGGCACCATACTATTTTTGCCGCCTTTACAATGACACACAATTACAAATGACAATTTTAAGAATCACATTCGAACTGAGTCAAATGCGTAAATTCGCCCCAAAGGTTTTTGGGCGCGGCCCGGCCGAGATTCGATCTCGGGCCCGCCACGTGGGAGGCGAGCGCTGTGTCCACTACACCAAGAGAAGTACTCCGCTTGGCGTGATAGCTCAAGCCGATTTCAGCATCGAATGCAGTTACAGATACTTTGCCATAATCCAGGCATTACATCTTTGGGCGCGGCCCGACCGTGATTTGAACTCGGGCCCGCCACGTTGGAGGCGAGCGCTTTGTCCACTACACCAAGAGAAGTACTCCGCTTGGCGTGATAGCTCAAGCAGATTTCAGCATCGAATGCAGTTACAGATACTTTGCCACAATCCAGGCATTACACGGAGGAGCCCAAAGGAGAGAAAAGATTGACAGTATAAGAAGAAGGGTTAGAAGTCAGAAATAAGTCAAGAATGTTGGGCCGATCTCTGAAGCGATCCGGGATACGGGTGGGTTGCTGGACCAGCTGCTCTAGGTCATTTATGATAGAAAAGACGTAGGCTTGTTCACCAGGTGGGTCGGTAAAGTGAGAGGAGAGCCATTGGCGGTGGTGAACGTTGAAATCTCCTAAAATGGAGATTTCAGAGAAGAGAGAGATAGATAGAATGTGTTCCACTTTAGAGTTTAGATAGTCGAAGAATTTGGGAAAGTTGGTAGAGTTAGGGGAAAGATAGACAGCACAGAAATATTTAGTATGAGAATGAAAGGATAGTTTGAGCCATAAAGTTGAGAATTCAGAGGAGTCGAAATCGGGAACACGAGAGCAAGTGAGTTTGTTGTGCACGTATGCACAACATCCGCCTTTGGCTTTGGAACTAGGATAGAGAAAGTACGAGGATACAGAGAAGGGGCTGCTAGCAGTTGCTTCAGACACCTGAGTTTCGGTGAGGTAAAGAAGATCAGGTTTGGAGGAGGAGAGATGGTGTTCGATAGAGTGAAAATTAGAGGAAATATTAGAGCGAATATTGCAGAAGTTGATAGTAAGAGTGACAGGCCGTGGTCCAAAGTCTTTAGAGGGGTCGTCAGGGGAAGGTCGAGCATGTGTGGGGGTATTTATGGTCCCCCCCCACCCCCCTTGGGACTCCGAGGCTGGGCCTGTGTTCATCATTTAATAAATTATAAAGGAAGAAGTGTGGTGTGCATGTTAAGAGTAGTGAAGTATATAGGAGGAGGAGGGGTTTGTGAGAGCATGCTGGACTTCTCTCAGTGTAAGTGAGGCACAATGGGAATCAGTAAGAAAGGCCAAGCAAATGAAACAGGAGTTCCAGCGATTCCTTATCAAATGCCCACAGCCTCTCCTGGGTATAGCCCTGTTCGATTGGTGCATACAATCTACCCCTATACATTTATATATATATATATATATATATATACATAATTTAGTGAACATTTGTCACCTCCCATTTGGTGTAATAATGTTTGCAAGATACTGGCTCCTAATATAGGCTAAAATTATAATAATTTGACTTCAATCATAGTCAGCTCTTCAATCAATCAATTTTCGCATGCTATAATACTATCAAGGTTACAGTAATTCGATCATTTGGGAGCATCTGACATTGATCGGATATATTGAGAGCTACTAATTGAAAGCTGTGCGTCAAATTCACTTTTATCTGGGTTTCGCGTTAGGCTGTCATTTTGAGTTGGGAATGGGTTAGTTTTTTAAGGGAGAGGTAGTTGCTTTTGCTGAACCCTCTTCCCCTTTTAGTTTTTAAATTTTAAGATGTTCGTTCCATTAGTTTGGCGATTTGGTAAATATACAGGAGATGCAACAATATAGGTAACTAATTTATAATGGTAGTTTTGGGTTCCTATCGTCATATGCTTCATTTCTATATACTTTTTATCCCCGGGGAAAACAAAAAAAATCTTGTGATTTTTCATTTTTTTCATTAACCTAACCAAAAAACTTAACCTAACCCAACCTAAATGTATTTGGGGGCTATTAAGTTAGGTTAGGTTAGGTTAGGTTAGGTTTTTTGGTTAGGTTAATTACCAAAAAAAAAATGAAAATCCCAAGATTTTTTTTTTAAATCCCAATTTTGTGTTTTCCCCGGGGATAAAAAGTATATAGACATGAAGCATATGAAGATAGGAGCCCAAAAATACCATTAGAAATTTGCTACCTATATTGTTGCATCTCCTGTATATTGACCGGCGATTTTGAGACCTATTGCCCCATTTCTTTGTATCAATATAAAGACTTTTCGCGCCATTAAAGGTGTCTATTTTTTTTCTGGCGAGTGACAGCGAGCCTGTCATTTTGGGAGGAATCGGCCTTTGGCCGGAACATGTTTCGTACAAATCTACCTTGACGGGGGTGTTTTTGTTTTTGTTAAAGCTTGATGTAGGTCTAGCGAGGAAACAAAAAACAAATCAATAATTATTCAAATGTATAGACCAAAACATGACTAGTACCCCCTTTCCAATTCTCCCTAAAAACAAATGCCAAAAGTGGCCAACAGAGTCGCTGAACGCAATATTTGCCGCGGTGCATCATGGGAAGTTGTATGCATTGCGGATCTCTGCACATTCTCCCTCTTTCAACAATGCTTTATTATAAGTGGTCTGTCGAAATGTCTATAGCTGATACACATTATATCCTATGCATACTGTTGTTTATTATATTTTAAAGTAATCCATACCCATATATAACGTATATTTACAATACAAAGTCAGCAAGCATTTTCGTGCCTTTTTGTTATGATAATCAATCAGCTTATAATTATGTTTGTAGTCATTATCAGCTGTATATGGACATTCCCATGACTACTATACTTTATAAGGATTTAGTGTAGTCGAATACTGTATAATAAAAGAAAGTATTATCACAAAATATCATGAAAAACTGTGCATGTCCTAGGTGTTAAGTATTTTTTATGTCGACAGTCGTAGGTCTGGCGCTAGTTCAGAAGCGTCCACCAGAGGTCTCAAGTGTATTCTTGGTAGCGAGAATGATATGTATATATTGAAGCATAATTGAAAGGGGATTTAGATGTGAAGGTTGAACTGCGCCTGGCTGCCGTTGATTTGGATTTCATAATTGCCATGATGGCATTCAATTTCCGAAACACTCACTCGCACCAACAATATAATTACTTTGATTCAGTAACCCCACTGATAACATCTGCCACAGATGCCACAAAAATGCCACAAAAAAAAAAGTTTTTTTAGATATATAATGAATAGTCTTTCACACACATATACCAATAATTATAATGTAAAACTTGCAAAATAAGCAAACTAAAACTTGGAAGAACACAGTAAAAAGACAAAACAACTTATCAAAATCGCTATGTGGAAACAAGCTTTTAAGCTACACAGGATTATACCTTGATGTATTGAGGCAAGAAAGGAAAAGGCGCACAAACAGCTTAGGTCAGATCAATAATTTAATAGGTTTAATTCTAGATCCTGTTTCACAGCACACTCATCAATTTAGCTACTATTTCCAATTGAGGTAGAGAAAACCTTGTTGCATTAAATGCTTCCAAAACTCAATTTATCCCTCTTACTACCCGTCAGGAACCTCCAGAGGACTATCCCTTATTCTTCAACCATACAAAAATCAACCCTTCATCTTCTCTCAATGTCTCTTTTTCTTCTGCCCTCACTTGGAAAGACCATATTACCAGTCTCGCTAAGGCAGCCTCCCAGAAACTGGGTGTGCTCAACCGCCTCAAAGGGTTCTTTACCCATGCGCAGCTTCTTGCTCTGTACAGGGGCTCAGTGCGTCCTTGTATTGAGTATTGTTCACATGTGTGGGGAGGATCCTCGGCAAATTCCATAGTAGCGGGAGCGATTTTTGTCCCACTCCCCTTCAATATTATAATTGGTTTCCTGTTTTCATTGTGTCCCTAATAATAAGTATCTGCACTTGCCACAACAATATTAAAAATATTTACCCTGATAGCTGGGGAGGGCATGAAGTATATCAGGGAAAGAGAGGGGTTGAAATATGGGGTAAGATAGAACAGCTGATACGATCAAAACATAGTGGAAGCTTAGGTGTGAGTGGCTGGCCAAACCCGTTTGTGATTGGCAGGCTGGAAGTGACGTCATCGCCATGGATGACGTCACGAACCCACCAACTCGATCGATAAATTATCACTCCCGGTCCCGTGCCATAATGTAATACATTGTTTGAGACCTAGCATATTAACCTAACCAAACAACCTAACCTAACCTAACCTAACCTAGACCTAGTACGTGGGATACAAAACTAGCCCTTGCATGCCAGGTACTGCGAGTTCATAGTACTCAGTATGTGGGTTACAAAACTAGCCCTTGCATGCCAGGTACTGCGAGTTCATAGTACTCAGTACGTGGGTTACAAAACTAGCCCTTGCATGCCAGGTACTGCGAGTTCATAGTACTCAGTACGTGGGTTACAAAACTAGCCCTTGCATGCCAGGTACTGTGAGTTCATAGTACTCAGTACGTGGGTTACAAAACTAGCCCTTGCATGCCAGGTACTGCGAGTTCATAGTACTCAGTACGTGGGTTACAAAACTAGCCCTTGCATGCCAGGTACTGCGAGTTCATAGTACTCAGTACGTGGGTTACAAAACTAGCCCTTGCATGCCAGCTACTCAGAGTTCATAGTACCCAGTGCGTGGGATACAAAACTAGCCCTTGCATGCCAGCTACTAATTTAGGCTTAAGCATACGACTGTAGTATATACTGAATAATACAAATACATGAACAATTGTACTTACCATTCATAGAGCTTTGTGTTTGTAAAATGTTTGGATGTCACTGAGAAATTGGTGTACGAGGTTGTCATTGTATTTTCTGCGGTACATAATTATACTCCTGGAGGTAACGGTCTCTGAGTTGCTCTGATGTATACCTCTCAGGGTAGGTAGCCTTGGCATACCTCCACGAGTATTCAATGTTCTAGGTATGCACTAGAGGGTTTTGGGGATCTACAATTTTTTGTTTTATGGCAAATAGTACTGTGTTTATATCCCAATTCCGACAGCTTTGCATAACTTTTCCACTCGTCTGAGATAATTGTTGTGCCTGGTTTGATGTGCTGCAGAATGAGAGGCAACAATGTGTTCTTAGATCGATCTTTGACCCTCACCATAAAGCACTGCTTAGTGGACCTCTGAATGCCCCCCAAAACCCAACCATCTAGTTGACAACTAAAGACAACTATTGTATTTACGAGTGAAAAATTTAGACTCGTCTATCTCGACCACTTCACCAGCACCTCCAATCTTACATGTCTCACTAGATATCGCCGAAGCACACACTTCACGGCAGTAATTGTATTAATCCGTAATAGTGTTGTCCGCTACCTCTGTTTCTCTGATGGCATCATGGACTCTCAGACCGTGAATAAAACAATGTATAATTTTGAGAACTGTCCCCAACGACAAACGACATGTTGCACCATCAAAAAAGGTGTCTGTAAATGGTGAAACTCTATATTTGCAACCTTTGCCACCACTGCAGATTAGTCTTAC
The DNA here is from genome assembly GCA_032716605.1 of Paralithodes platypus. Classification (NCBI taxonomy): domain Eukaryota; kingdom Metazoa; phylum Arthropoda; class Malacostraca; order Decapoda; family Lithodidae; genus Paralithodes; species Paralithodes platypus. Next base: position 190,248 of record CM064555.1, read on the forward strand.
GTTACACTTTCTATCATTTGAAGTACATTTTCTATATTTCAGAACTCCCTTTGTGTTATTTGTTTTACATTTTGGGCATGGTGTATCATCTGGTGGGATTAACTTCAATGTTTTCAGAAATTGTAATAATTTTTCTTCAGTTGAAGCTACATGTTCATGGAGTCTTGACAGTGACTTAAAATGTTGCACAGTCACTATTTTTACACACGTTAGGCCTATCTAAATGAAAAAGGAGGGGGTGAGACGATTGAGGAGTTTTCAGTGTGAATTTCAGCTTCAATAATTCCAGTAGTTAACCCTTGGCCTTTAGAAATGTCTTGAAAGCCGTAAAAATCAGCGTCACTACTATTATCGCTAGGAAAAATGTCACTGAAATGGGTAGGCCTATTTTCTATATTTTCATGTTGTGTTTTATTACATTTTACTCTTTGCAATAGTGGGGTATTGTCAAGTAAGTCAAATGAATCGTCCAATAAGCCCAAATTAAATGTCACAGAGGGCTTCACCTGGGAAGTAGATGTACCATATGCTTGAACAGACCGGGTAACTGTTTTCATGGGTTCTTCATCTGATGAGAATGGCCAGAAATCCACTTTTGTTTGCCCATCACTCGATTCTGGTTCATCTAAATATGCTTGTATTGTTTTTATTATTATTTTACCGAGATTGGAGTGAACACACACAAATTCAGTTTCAGATGATGACATGCCGGCTACTGCGAGAAAATCAAAGATCCCGCTGAATACTACAATAAAAAGAACACTAGGCAACGCTGACTATGACGTCACTGTTTTCACAAACACTCCCTCCGCAACAGCCAATACAAAGCCAAACCTTTGTGTGACGTCACGGCCAATAGAATATGGGCTTACAACACAACATTCAGAGAAGAAGAAAAAGAAGGCTTTACTATGATTCTCGCAGTCTACGGATTGTTTACGCGGTGATTGTGCTTTATACTCAATTTACTAAGTTATTGTAGGATTATATACATTTCGTACCTGAACTTTAAAAATCACTAACTCCATAGAAGCTATAACAAAAATTGTATTTGAGTAATTATTGCTGTTATTTTTTATATCATGAAAAAACATCGCTCCCGCTACTATCTACTATCGGGTATACCGGATCCTCTCACACCGCACTCCTAGATAAAGTAGAAAGGAAAGCCTTTCGTATCATTAACTCCAGTCCACTCTGCAATCTCGCTCTCTTCGCCGCAATGTTGCATCTCTCTCGCTATTCTATCGCTACTATAATAATCAGTGTTCCTCGGAGGTTTCCCAGTGTATACCACCTCCTCTACGTAGGGTACGTAGTACCCGCCTTGCAACACAATCCCACCCCTACTCTGTGCAACTCTCCAACCCAAGAGTGAAACGTTATTCTCAGACTTCAGTCAATATTTACGAGCCGCACCACAGCTGGGATCTCATTTTTAATGGTAGTTTTGGGTTCCTATCATGTTATGCTTCAATGCTATATCATTTTTATCCACCGGAATTTTTTTTTTCTTGACTTTATTTATTTTATTTTAGCATTAACCTAACCTAACCAAAAAACCAAACCTAACCTAACCTAATAGCCCCCAAATACATTTAGGTTAGGTTAGGTTAGGTTTTTTGGTTTGGTTAATGCAACAAAATTAAAATAAATAAATAAAGCCAAGTAAAAAAAATAATAATTCCGGTGGATAAACATTATATAGCAATGAAGCATAAAATTATAGGAACCCAAAACTATCATTAGAAATGATATCCCAGCTGTGGTGCGGCTCGTAAATATTGACCCAGACTTCCTTTGATAATCTTCAAATCTCCGCCCTATTAGAAACAATTTATTAGGGAATATAGGGACCAATACTCTTTCCATATTTTTCTCATTATAGTCCGCATGGAGGAATTTCGTTATCGACACATGAAAAAACCTGATTACACCGAAAAATAACAAAAATAAAAAGTCCCGACCATAAACAAAGCATTGCGCACAATGAATCCTTCGACTTTACCTCCTTCTTTTTCTTGTTTTGAAAGATGTGGTGATTGCGATTCACCCAATAAATGGCGTGAACGTTACTTACAAAAACGAAATACCGGCAACCTGTTTATGCCCCTTACAGATCTACATACTGTATATGAGGATGACAATAAATCAAGGGGGAGTGAGGGGGGGGGGGGGGGGAACGCCCCCCTCAACCCATTGTGTATCCAATGTACCCCACAATTTACCCTACCTACTGTAAAAGCGCAATTCACTCAATAAATGGCGTAATTTGACGCTGTATCTTCAGATTGATAGATAATGGGTATGGGTAAAAATTTCTCTATGTTCCCGTTTTCCTATCCTCAAGTAACCTATTGAGAACTGGTCAGGGGACTGGTTATAACTTGTAGGATGTTTAATTGAAGTGCGGAAATCAGTATTTACTGAGATATAACAGTCTTAAAATGCCCCGACTCTTGTATTTTTTAATTTTTCCTTCAGATATAGTGTTGTTTTATACTGAAGAGGAGCTGAAATGAGTATTTACCCATTATCCAACAATCTAAATACAAGCCCCCCACTAGTGGGGAGGGCTATGAAGTTCAGGGAAAATGAGGGGTTATAAGTGTAAAAATACAATAATAAAGCGTTTTGTATCCAAACTTGGCTCGGGTTTTCCCAAATTGCAAACCCATAAAACCCAATTTTGTGAATACCCGAGCCAACTTTTGACGAAAGCTGGATTGGATTTTACGGGGGTGGAGTGGGTAGCCTAATATCTGGTAAATGTTTATCACCAACCAGTGACAAGTTTTTCAGGTTATTTTTTGTTGTTTTTTATTTTTTCTTTGAAATACAGTGTTGTTTAATACCAAGGACTGTCGCATTTTACTATTTTCCCATTATCCATCAATCTTAAGACACGGCCCCCCGATAGTGGGGAGGGCTATGAAGATCAGGGAAATTGCGGGGTAAAAGGCATAAATAAAGGGGTAATATTGGAAGAACTCTGAAAATACAATATTTAAAAGTAACAAAACCTGAAAATGGAAAACCTCAAGCCAAGTTTTGACCAAACTTGGCTCGGATTTTTCAGAGACCAAAATTACAGTAACCTCATTTCGAAAGTTGGCTCGGGTTTTTTTTTTTTAACTTGGATAAAGCCAACAATGTGGTTAAGATTAACCTAACCTAACCTAACCTAACCTAACCTAGTATAATGGGTGGGGGCTGCTGCCCCCACACCCCCGCTAAATACATGAAATCCGAGCAAAGTTTTGTCATTAACCTAACCAAATAAGCTAACCTAACCTAGTATTATGGGATTAACCTTAACCTAACCTAACCTAGTATTATGGGGTTAACATTAGATTAGCCTAGCCTAGCCTAGCCTAGCCTAGCCTAACCTAACCTAGTATTATGGGCACCCCCCCCCCCCTGCTAAATCCCTTAAATCCGAGCCAACTTTTGCCAAAAAAAAACGAGCCTACTTTCGAAATGAGGTTACTGTGATTTTTGACTCTGAAAAACTGAAAAACCCGAGCCAAGTTTTGTCAAAACTTGGCTCGGGTTTTTCCGGTAAAAATTTACCTATGGTCCCGTTAAAATATCCTCAAGTAACCTATTAAAAACTGTTCAGGGGACTAGTTAGAACTTGTAGGATGTTTAACACTAGATTAGCGGGCTAGCGGTTTATTTATATGTACCGCCCAGCGGGGTGTTTTTAGCCAAAATAGGGCTGTTTACGTGATCATTTTCATGCCTAAATAAGACCCAGTGCGTAAAACAAGTATCTATCCCTGAAAGGGCATAAAAAGAGCTTTCCAATGACACCATAACGATCCTTTTATGATGGCTATTTTTCTTGCAACAACCGCGCAACGCGAGTGCAAAAAGCATGTAATTCGGCACTTTCCCCATACAATTCCGTATATAGCGAGTGAGAGAGGGAGGGAGGAGGTGGGATTCGTGTCAGTAGGTTCTCCGCGGTGGTCTGGAGCAGTCATACGCTCGCTACTCTCCTGCCACCACTTGTCTCTCTCTCTCAGCAACATTACGTGCTGAAATTGCCACACGATCTATGTCGAGCGCCGCCAGATAGTCCAGATTTATTATACTCGACTTATGTTGCGCGCCGCTAGTTATGGGTTAATTGAAGGTCGGAAATCAGTATTTACTGAGAAATAAAAGTCTTAAAATGCGCTATGTTTTACGGGAGGGTCTGTACGCCGCCACATACGCGCGGCCCCGCCCACTGCCCATAATGTACAAATATTATATGAGATTAGATTAACCTAACCTAACCTAACCTAACCCTAATATAATATAATATAATATAATATAACATTACCTGGGAAAGAGAGGGCAGGGACCCTGGGTGACCCATAGCGCATTTTAAGGGGAGCGTCCGGCCTTTACTCTAGAACGTGTCAGTGGATTTTGTCTGTATTTCATAAAATTTTGTACACGTATAGGGGACCTAACAACTAAGAAATTTCCAACATTTTAATTCTCTAGGACAATTATTTTTTGAGTTAGGTGTGTAAATTTATGACTTTTTGTAAAATCAAAATCTCATTTAAATGTTGTTGCTTGATTGTTTTAATGCATTGGGGGTACTAACAATAGGTGTAGTTTCAATTGTACGTTGATACTTTTTTCCATTTTGTATCTAATTGTAGAATTAGGGCATTTACAATTAGGTACAAATTAGGTGACAAATGTCTCGGGGTGCTGTGTCGAAATGGGAAAGAAATAAAAACAAATGGCGACGTGGAGTTGTAGAGAATTTCATGCCCTTTCCAATGACACCAGAAACATTGTTGTAGCATGTTTGGTTACGTCAGAACTGCGCCGACAAGTGAACTTTCTTACGTGAGGTACTAAGGCACGAGAGCTGTTGCAAGCCAGCCGGCCAGCCGCACCCTACCTCTCTCGCGGCTTGGACCACACTGCTCTTTCTCCTCCACCACCACCACACCCTTCGTTGTTACCCGGGTTGTGTACCAGATACTGTTAGGCAAAATATCTAAGAACGTCATATTTTCACCAAAAATTCATGGTTTTAGTTTTTTTTTTGCAGATCCGAAACCCATAATGCATTTTCTACGCGTCTGCACGACCCGCGACCTGCGAAAACTTTAAACTAGCCCAGAAATAACATGCTTCCAGACGGAATATTGCCTCAGGATTTTAACTGAAGACAGAGGGATGGGTGATGATGCCATATATCGGGTTGCGCAATATTGCCGTTTTGAGCACTATTACGAGTATGAACCGGACGCTCCCCTTAAGACTGTTATTTCTCAGTAAATTCTGGTTTCCGACATTCAATTAAACATCCTACAAGTTCTAACCAGTCCCCTGAACAGTTTTTAATAGGTTACTTGAGGGTATTTTAACGGGACCATAGGTAAACATTTATCACGGCTTTTACCCAGCAATTTCCCTGATCTTCACTATCGGGGGCTGTGTCTTAAGATTGATGGATAATGGGAAAATAGTAAAATGCGACAGTCCTTGGTATTAAACAACACTGTATATCAAAGAAAAAACCATCTTCAGACTGATTCGGTAAATAAAAATACCAAAGTACAACAAATTACCTGAAAAACTCTTAGCACATACCACCACGACCTCCATGTTAGGGCTCCATCTTCAAACTGAGCCCGCCCGGGCCGGCGAGGGGCGTGGCGGGTGTCGTGATGACTGAAAGACTGTGTAATTGGTTGATAATTTGATGGAAGGCTGTGATTGGTGTTACGACCGGGACTACAAATAAAACAAGGGAACTCAATGATTGGACTAGTAATAGGGCACTATGCAACAACGGTACGCTAGATCCAAACCCTCGAACTTTTATGCCGGCGAACAAAAGAACTATACTCTCCAGAGTTAATCTGCGATAGCGGGGTATCCTTAACTGGGCATAAATGTACTCTACTTCAGGCTAACCGGCACTGGTATAGCCTGATAACAAACAAGATGCAAGTTACGTTAAAATGCATAAAAAAGGAATCTATGGAAAGATCAATTAAATCACTGCAAGATTTAATACAATAAAAAGATGCTTCAATACAGTTACTCTAAACAACAATAAACTCTTCACTCCTATCTGAAAGAAAGTGAAGTATAGTCCTACAGCATAGACCTGGAAACTTCTGAAAAAAGTCTGATGCTCATAAGATGCTCGTATCTTAACACCTTACGAGCGGCCTATGCGGTTTATTTATATGTACCGCACAGCGGGGTGTTTTTAGCCAAAATAGGGCTGTTTACGTGATCATTTTCATGCCTAAATAAGACCCAGAACGTAAAACAAGTACCTATCCCTGAAAGGGCATAAACAGAGCTTTCGAATGACACCATAACGATCCTTGTATGATGGATAGTTTTCTTGCAATAACCGTGCAACGCGAGTGCAAAAAGCAGGTAATTCGGTACTTTCGGTACATAATTGAATATGTAGCGAGTGAGAGAGGGAGGAGGGAGCTGAGATTTGTGTCAGTAGGTTCTCCGCGGTGGTCTGGAGCAGTCATACGCTCGCTAGTCTCCTGCCACCACTTGTCTCTCTCTCTCAGCCACATTACGTGCTGAAATTGCCACTCGACCTATGTCGAGCGCCGCCACATAGTCCAGCTTTATTTAACTCGACTTATGTTGCTCGCCGCTAATTAAGGGTTAAACTATATTAAGGCAGGAGGCAGGACACCACACGTGTAAATCGAATACACTAAAAGGTAGGACATATAATGTTAACTGAATGCGCAACGGTAGAAATGCTCGACACTAAAAGAAGTACTTCCTCATCAACGAAATAGTCTGCTATGGTTGTGCAGCTCAGCAATAACCTAGACTAATAAATGCTGTGAATAATAATGCGCACATATCAAAGAGCTTATATTAAATACTAACAACTGTCTACTCGATTAATAATGTCTAGCTAGGATACTCTAGGTAAGGAACTGGGGTTGAGCAAGACAGGCTCGTAGCCTAGCGATGTCCTTAAGACTGCATCCTTTAAGTTACGTTAATTGACTAGGGTGCTCTCTTGATAGATCCAGATCACAAGTATCTGGTTCTATCCTGGCGACCCTCTAAAGATAAGCAAAGAGGCAGCAAAGTGTGGAACTGGAATGGGCCAATACCCTCAGTCACCACAATGCTGCACTCGCAAAGGACGCAACCGAAAAGACAACCCAGGCTACCACAGGACCGGTCGAAGTCGTGTAGGTATAAGCAAACCGTACACACATCGGAGACAACGACTACAGTTACCTTATCCCAGTCTAGCATTAAATAAAAGAGCAGAAACACTAAATCAATAATGGAGACCCACACAAAGTTCTTAACCTATACTAACTAAGAACCCTCAAACCTATTCTAAGTACATGTAATTATCTCTGAGGACGGCGCATGCAATACAATGGGCCGGCTATGGAAACCGTATGCAGAACCCAAGGGGAGTGTTGTGCAGTTAATAAAGGTTAGAGTATGGAAAGACAGAATCGAGTGAGAGAAACAGTGGTAAAGTGGGTGATCGGGAGAGAGTATGCAAGGGGATGTTAGAAGCACGCGCGCCAAGCCTGTCCTGACGAAGACAGCTCCTGGGGACCCTCATGGAGGAGGTTAGTTACACAGGAGCCAGCAAAGGCGCGATGGTCGGCCAATCACGGGCCGAGAAGTCACAAGACAACAGGCGCCACAGGACACAGCCAGACACTACCTCCTCACTCTGAAATTCTTTCTCATTCCCACGCTGGTACTATTATCACTACTGTTGATATAAAATATAACCCGTTGTCACAGACGAAAACAAAGACCACCACTGGACTGTCTGTGACAATGCGATTACTAGGAAAGAAAGAACAACATTCTCTGATAACTGTAGCCCATTTCGATGTCCCTGGCGAGTGCTAGTGGCTAACGAGAGGCGATTCTGCCAACGCTGGTAGACGTCTCATTGGTTCCAGGAGTGACGGGAACATTGTGATTGGTTCATGCTATGGTTCATGATTCCTAAAAAGACGCTAGGTGTAGTGACGTTCGACTGAAAGATTGAGGGTAAGAGCTCCCGAACGACAGCCATTGTGTACTATTGCGCCGCGGCCATCGACAGGGAGGTATTTTTTACAGTTTCTCGTATTTCACTTATAACGAATTTGCGACGGTAAGTACATTATATACACCAACAAAGTATCGTTCATGAAAGTGATAACACACTAATAATCATCGATGGGGCCCGTCACTGGTTGGTCGGTAACTTAAACCTAATATCTTATGTTATAAAAATAGTCAACTTTGGGAAGACATTAGCCTAACCTAACAACCTTACCTAACCTATCCTAGTATTATGGGTGGGGGCTACCGCACCCACTGGTTGGGTTAGGCTATTATTATTTATTTTTTTTGGATGTGCTAGGCTATTACCCTAACCTAACAACCTTACCTAACCTAACCTAGTATATGGGTGGGGGCTGCCACCCCCGCTGCTTGGGCACTGGCTGGAAAACTTATTGTTTTACAGTATACTGTATTTTATCGTTTTTATTTTGTTCTCCCTTATAACACATTTCAGCTCTTAATGACATATATATATATATAGCAATGATGTATATGCTCTACCGGACCTATTAGGCCTAAAAAGATCGATGGGCTAACTGTCGGTCCAAAACATCAGTATAACCCTGGAAATTGACAAAACCTGAGCCAAATTTTGGTTACAAATGTGTATTATCGTGTTCTATACGCTTTTTACCCCTAAATTTCCCTGATCGTCATAGCGCTCCCCACTATCGGGGGGGGGGGGGGGCGTATCTTTAGATTGATGGATAATAACAGTTTATCGCCCCCCTTCTTACACCCCCTTAGATAATGAGACATTACTTGACTTTATTTATGATTTTTGCTCAGACAAGGAAATAGTTCTCATGGGAGATTTCAACCTCCCTTCTATTAAATGGTCTTGTAATCTTATTCGTAGAGGTCTCAGTCTCCTCGATACAACATTCCTTGACTGTTTTACATCCTTGGGACTTGCTCAACTTATTACAGAACTCACTTTCCACCCGTCAGGTAATATACTGGACCAGATTCTTACCTCGGAAAACGACCGAATTGGCGAAACACAGGTACTTCCTCCATTTCCCAACTGTGGCCATAGCCCAGTTATCACCAATTATATATTCCAGATCCAAACTATCAATGACGATCCCACTAACATCAGAATATGGCATAGAGGTGACTACAGAGAGATTAACCTACTTTTGGAGGATATTGATTGGGATTTTGAATTTGCCCACCTCAATGTTAATCTAATGTTTTCTCGTTTTACAGACATACTTATGCCCTTAATTAACCGTTTTATCCCTACAAAGAGTTTCAATAACTTTTCTTGTCCTCCATGGCCTGTCAGACCCCCTATATTATTAAAAAATACCAGACATAACTTTTGGACCAATTATAAAGAAACTCGTACACAGTTTGGTCGTAACTCTAACCAGGCTAAGGACGCCCTGGATCAGTTTTTAGATATTAATTATCAGTACAAAAATTATGCCATCCATAGTCAGTCCAGGTATGAGGCTTCACTGATTGACCATCTCACAACCAACTCTAAAATATTCCATTCTTATATCCGGAAAAAGAAGGTGGGTAGACCCAGTATTGGCCCACTCAAGTCTTCCACAGGTAACATCATTCACGATGCAGGGGCTATGGCTGAACTATTTGTGTCCTCCTTTGCCCGTGTTTTTTCAACATCTGCTCCCACCTCCCCTGCCTCACATCAGGTAACAGACAGTATAATTCCAGATATCAATATTAATCTTAATGATGTTTTATCTGTTCTCAACAAACTTGATACGTCCTCATCGATGGGTCCAGACGGTATCCACGCCCACCTACTCAAATCCTGTGTCCATACCCTTGCATATCCTCTTTTGCTGATATACCGTGCCTCATTGGTCTCTGGAACCCTCAGTATAACTCCATTTATTGGTCACCAATTATTTTGATATATTTGAAGACAGATATGGAATCTATATGCTCTAAGCATCATATTAAAATTAGTTTCAACCCTCGGCAAAACCTATTAAAAAAAACGGTAACAACATGTCTACCTACCGTAAAACGGTTGTCAATACTCTCTTATAGACGGCGCGGCTTTCAGCGACGCCATTTTTTCGTGAACTGGAGAGCTCTATCCTTCAACTTTTGTAATACGATCACGCCATCTGCCAATCCTCATTGGAAATACTGAGTTTCATTTCCTAACTCCTGCGCAATACGTCACAAGACACTTCTGGATTCTTATTGGGGTTTTTTTCTGACCACGTCATTAACACCTTACGAGCGGCCTATGCGGTTTATTTATATGTACCGCCCAGCGGGGTGTTTTTAGCCAAAATAGGGCTGTTTACGTGATCATTTTCATGCCTAAATAAGACCCAGAACGTAAAACAAGTACCTATCCCTGAAAGGGCATAAACAGAGCTTTCGAATGACACCATAACGATCCTTTTATGATGGCTAGTTTTCTTGCAATAACCGTGCAACGCGAGTGCAAAAAGCATGTAATTAGCCACTTTCCCGATACAATTCCTTATATAGCGAGTGAGAGGGGGAGGAGGGAGCTGGGATTCGTGTCAGTATGTTCGCCGCGGTGGTCTGGAGCAGTCATACGCTCGTTACTCTCCTGCCACCACTTGTCTCTCTCTCTCAGCAACATTACGTGCTGAAATTGCCACTCGACCTATGTCGAGCGCCGCCACATAGTCCAGCTTTATTTAACTCGACTTATGTGGTGAGCCGCTAATTAAGAGTTAAACTCATAGATTCCGTCACGCATACAACCAGCAACCTACCAGGTGAGTTTATTGACCTTGATTACGTCATTGCACTGAACCAATCACAGATACACACCTTCATTTAAGTCTCTCCTCAATTTAGTCATGGACGCCGCTTGTAATGGTTGTTCACCCCTCCCACATTCAGTGATTATTGACACTACAAGGAACAATAGTGCAGCCCTTAAGGTTTTTACTGACCATGGTTGTTTGCCTACCTCTGTTTCCTGCAAACTCTGCTCAAACGAATGTTACTATTATGAACCGGCAGACCAGTGGCGATGCGGTCATTATTGGTTTTTAAATAAAACCACTACTCGTCGTAACTCCTCGTCGAAAACGTGGACGCATCTCTTCCCCACCTACTCCCTCCACATCTCAATAAGGTATGCAATTACGCTTTCATATTTTCGCGGGTTTAAAAACGGCGAAAACAAAATTATTTAAGCAAAACTTGGCTCGTGTTTTAAGGTATTTCCGTAATTGTTTAATCGAAGTCCTCTTTTTTTCTAGTTATTAAAAACGTATTCTATGGTGTATTATATGATATATAGAAGCAAGAGAACTGTTCAAATGACCTGGGAAGTGTATATTACACCAAATACAAAACTTTGAATAATGAAGTAAGAGATATGTGTGTTTTATCACTTTTCATCCCAAGACCAGCGGGGGTCTGGGGGCAGCAGCCCCCAGGATGCCCAGGTTAGGTTAGGTTAGGTTAGGTTAATGACCAGCTATGTAAATACAGTAGTGAACATTTGGTTTAGTCTGTGCTAAAAAATCCATTTTCTTTAGCAGGCCATACACTAAACAATTACCCCCTTTTCACAGACAAATACACAAACAATCTGTCAAAGATGCAAATAGCAGGGGTGTGGGGGCGGCAGCCCCCACCCATAATACTAGGATAGGTTAGGTAAGGTTGTTAGGTTAGGCTAATGTCCTGTTAAAGGGGTATAGGCTTGTAAACACTATGATAGCTTAACATGAGCCAAAAATCGAAATTAGGTTAGTGTAATTTGTTTACTCTTAAAACTCGCAAAATCAGAGCCAACTTTTCCCAAAACTTGGCTCGGGTTTTCCAAAATTTGGGTTTTATGGCTTTGCAATTTCGGGAAACCTGAGCCAAATTTTAAAATGAGGTTACTGTCATTAGTTTGTCTACAAACTCGCAAAATCCGAGCCAGCTTTGGCCAACACCTGGCTCGGGTTTTCCAAAAATGGGGTTTTATGGCTTTGCAATTTTGGGAAACCTGAGCCAAATTTCTAAATGAGGTTACTGTCATTTGTTTGTTTACAAACTCGCAAAATCCTAGCCAGTTTTGGCCAAAAGCTGGGTCGAGTTTTCCAAAATTCGGGTTTTATGGGTTTGCAATTTTGGGAAACCTAAGCCAAATTTCTAAATGAGGTTACTGTAATTTTTTTGTCTACAAACTCGCAAAATCCGAGCCAGCTTTGGCCAAAACTTGGCTCGGGTTTTCGAAATATTGGGTTTTAGGCCTTTGAAATACCTTCAAACCCGAGCCAAGTTTTGCTTGAATACGTTTGTATCGCCGTTTTACGCATTTAACCACTCATTTTCCCTGTACTTCATAGCCCTCCCCACTATCGGGCGGCGTGTCTTAAGATCGTTGTATAATGGGGAATACGGTTTCGCCGAGGGTTCTAATTATGATAAATCTACAGTTATACTACCCCTATTTTGTTGCTATTCTGTTGGAACTAATGGGTTAATATTATTAGTAGTAGACTTAGTATGGTTTGATGATGCGCGGAAATGTATAATTGACTTGAAATAGATACATTGAAGTATTACAAACCTTCGCAAACGCATAAACAGGGAACGTGAGCAGGGTTTAGACCGTCGCGCACCCATAAACAGGGAACGTGAGGGGGAGTTTAGACCGTCGCGGAGACGGGTTACTTTTCGGTTAGGTTAGGTTAAGTTAGGTTAGGTTAGGGTAATGTTAAAAATACTAAAACAAGACGGTCCTCGGTATTAAACAACACTGTATATCAAATAAAAAATAAAAAAACAACAAAAAATTACCTGAAAAACTCGTATCTGGATGGTGATAATTTGTTATAAAAAATATGTTTTTTTCCAGTTTCCGCGTCTGGTGAACAATCCAAAAACACGCTAAAAGGCGTGTTTTGAAGGGGGGAGGTGGTGGGGGGGTAGTGGAGGAGGGGTAGTATAACTGTAGATTTACCCTAATTATTTCTAAACACTATATATTGATGAAAACTAACAGGGAAAAATAAAAAAATCCATGGGGAAATTGGTGACCAATAAATGGAGTTTTTCCGAACCCTCCCTTCTGCCTGGAAGAGTTCCTCAGTTGTGCCCATTTTTAAAAAGGGTTCTCGCTATAATCCACTAATGTATAGACCAATCTCTCTAACTTCCATCTGTTCAAAGTCCTTGTAACGTATTATAACTAAATTTATCTATGAATATCTTGACTCTAACAATCTTCTCAATAAGGACCAATTTGGATTCAGACCAGGCAGATCATCCGACGACCAACTCCTTCTTACTTACAAGGACATCACCAAATGGATGGACCAGGGTTATAATGTTGACTTGATCCTGTTTGACTATTCCAAGGCCTTTGACGTGGTTAATCATGACATTCTGATCACCAAACTTGGAAAAACTCCATTTATTGGTCACCAATTTTCCCATGGATTTTTTTATTTTTCCCTGTTAGTTTTCATCAATATATAGTGTTTAGAAATAATTAGAACCCTCGGCGAAACCGTTTTCCCCATTATACAACGATCTTAAGACACGCCACCCGATAGTGGGAAGGGCGATGAAGTACAGGGAAAATGAGGGGTTAAATGCGTAAAACGGCGATACAAACGTATTCAAGCAAAACTTGGCTCGGGTTTGAAGGTATTTCAAAGGCCTAAAACCCAATATTTCGAAAACCCGAGCCAAGTTTTGGCCAAAGCTGGCTCGGATTTTGCGAGTTTGTAAACAAACAAATGACAGTAACCTCATTTAGAAATTTGGCTCAGGTTTCCCAAAATTGCAAAACCATAAAACCCGAATTTTGGAAAACCCGAGCCAGGTTTTGGCCAAAGCTGGCTCGGATTTTCCGTGTTTGTAGACAAACAAATGACAGTAACCTCATTTAGAAATTTGGCTCAGGTTTCCCGAAATTGCAAAGCCATAAAACCCGAATATTGGAAAACCCGAGCCAAGTTTTGGGAAAAGTTGGCTCTGATTTTGCGAGTTTTAAGAGTAAACAACTTACACTAACCTAATTTCGATTTTTGGCTCATGTTAATCTATCATAGTGTTTGCAAGCCTATACCCCTTTGAAAGGGCATTAGCCTAACCTAACAACCTTACCTAACCTATCCTAGTATTATGGGTGGGGGCTGCTGCCCCCACACCCCCGCTATTTGCATCTTTGACAGATTGTTTGTGTATTTGTCTGTGAAAAGGGGGTAATTGTTTAGTGTATGGCCTGCTAAAGAAAATGGATTTTTTAGCACAGACTAAACCAAATGTTCACTACTGTATTTACATAGCTGGTCATTAACCTAACCTAACCTAACCTAACCTAACCTAAGGTAACCTGGGCATCCTGGGGGCTGCTGCCCCCAGAACCCCACTGGTCTTGGGATGAAAAGTGATAGAAAACACATATCTCTTTCCTCATTATTCAAAGTTTTGTATTTGGTTTAATATACACTTCCCAGGTCATTTGAACAGTTCTATTGCTTCTATGTATCATATAATACACCATAGAATACGTTTTTAATAACTAGAAAAAAAGAGGACTTCGATTAAACAATTACGGAAATACCTTAAAACACGAGCAAAGTTTTGCTTACATAATTTTGTTTTCGCCGTTTTTAAACCTGCGAAAATATGAAAGCGTAATTGCATACCTTATTGAGATGTGGAGGGAGTAGGTGGGGAAGAGATGCGTCCACGTTTTCGACGAGGAGTTACGACGAGTAGTGGTTTTATTTAAAAACCAATAATGACCGCATCGCCACTGGTCTGCCGGTTCATAATAGTAACATTCGTTTGAGCAGAGTTTGCAGGAAACAGAGGTAGGCAAACAACCATGGTCAGTAAAAACCTTAAGGGCTGCACTATTGTTCCTTGTAGTGTCAATAATCACTGAATGTGGGAGGGGTGAACAACCATTACAAGCGGCGTCCATGACTAAAGTGAGGAGAGACTTAAATGAAGGTGTGTATCTGTGATTGGTTCAGTGCAATGACGTAATCAAGGTCAATAAACTCACCTGATAGGTTGCTGGTTGTATGCGTGACGGAATCTATGAGTTTAATGACGTGGTCAGAAAACCCCCCCAATAAGAATCCAGAAGTGTCTTGTGACGTATTGCGCAGGAGTTAGGAAATGAAACTCAGTATTTCCAATGAGGATTGGCAGATGGCGTGATAGTATTACAAAAGTTGAAGGATAAAGCTCTCCAGTTCACGAAAAAATGGCGTCGCTGAAAGCCGCGCCCTCTATAAGAGAGTATTGACAACCGTTTTACGGTAGGTAGACATGTTGTTACCGGTTTTTTTAATAGGTTTTGCCGAGGGTTGAAACTAATTTTAATATGATGCTTAGAGCATATAGATTCCATATCTGTCTTCAAATATGTCAAAATAATTGGTGACCAATAAATGGAGTTATACTCCAAACTTTATAGCTTGGGAATTAGGGGTAGGGTACTGGACTGGATTAGGGACTTTCTCCATAACCGTATTATGCATGTCAAAGTAAATAATAATTTTAGTTCTTTCAGGGATGTGCTTAGCGGAGTCCCTCAAGGCTCTGTCCTTGGTCCCCTGCTTTTCCTCATATTTATCAATTATATTACTCGTAATATTAATTCGTCTACCAAAATATATGCTGATGATTTGAAACTGTATGTAAAAATCAAATATGATAACCTCTTAAATTTTCTTAATTGTACGTTTGCTTGCCAGTCTGATATAGACGTGCTTGCTAAGGTCTCTAAATCCTGGGGCCTAACGATGAACCCAGATAAATGTGTCCACCTAAGATTTTGTAGGAAAGAAATTGATTGGGATGACCTGGGTCATTCTGGCAGATACTATCTTGACAACTCCTTAATCCCTATTAGAGACTCTGCATCCGATCTAGGAATTTTAATCGATTCCTCTCTTAAGTTTCATACACACATCTCTAATATTGTCCACAAGGCTGGAGGACTCGCCCATAGTATCCTAAGGTCAATTGTCAACCGGGATGCCTCCTTTATGATGCCACTATTTATTTCCCATATTCGTCCCATATTAGAATATTCAGTATAACTAAATAAGTTGGTCACCAATTATTTTGCAATATTTGAACACACATATGGATTTTATATGCTCTAAACATAATATGAAAATGTGTTTTAAGCCTCGGCAAAACCTAATAAAAATATATGGTACTAAACGGAATTTTGTTGAAACATGGTTGTCAATACCTTCCTATAGACGGCACCGATTCGTACACACGCTATTTTCACCTGTCTCCCGAGGTCTATTCACCAGCTTTTTAGTCCACTCCACCTGCCCATCTCTGTCGATAGGTTGGGTTGTTTGGTTAGGTTAATATACTAGGTTTCAGAAACATGATTCGTAGTTGCGGTAGTATTTACGGTATCTGGACACTTCGAGCGAATTCATATTTGAGCGGAGGCGCATTTAGGTTAGGTTAGGTTAAGTTAGGTTAGGTTAGGTTAAGTTAGGTTAAGTTAAGTTAAGTAGATTGGATTGTGCATCCGCTCGATCAGGAATTCGCTCGAAGTTCCTCGCATTCGTATTTACAGATACGGCCGAATACCGGTAGGCTACTAAATGGGCGCCGGCCCAACCGCCATGTTGTATCCCACGTAGGCCTACTAGGTAGCCTACTACGGACACATTGTAGGCGTTAGGTGTGGATTAGGCTTGTATCCAATGTACAAGGTCTATGTTACTGGATATTTATGATTTAAATAAGTGCTACGTTTTCGATAAATTTGGTTATATGGCTTTGCAATTAGGGAAATCATGAGCCGATTTCCGACATGTAGTTAGTCTTTTTCGATTCTCAAAATACGATCAAAGTTTTGCCAAAAATTGGCTCGGGTTTTCCAAAATTATGCTTTTTGGGGTTTGCAATTTAGGGAAACATGAGCCAAAATTCTAAATTAGGTTACTGTAATTTGTTTACTCTTAAAATTCGCAAAATCCGAGCCAAGTTTTGCCAAAACTTGGCTCGGGTTTTCCAAAATTCGGGTTTTATGCCTTTGCAATTTCGGGAAACCTGAGCCAAATTTCTAAATGAAGTTACTGTCATTTTGTTGTCTACAAACTCTCAAAATCCGAGCCAGCTTTGGCCAAAATTTGGCTCGGGTTTTCGAAATATTGGGTTTTAGGCCTTAGAAATACCTTAAAACCCGGGCCAAGTTTTGCTAAATACGTTTTAATCGCCGTTTTACGCATTTAACCCCTCATTTTCCCTGTACTTCATAGCCCTCCCCACTATCGGGCGGCGTGTCTTAAGATCGTTGTATAATGGGGAAAACGGTTTCGCCGAGGGTTGCAATTATTTCCAAACACTTGATTAAAACTAACGGAAAAATAAAAAAATCCATGGGAAAATTGGTGACCATCTTATTTAGTTTTTCCGAATATTCTTCCTCTCTGTGGAACCTTGGGTATTTGGGGGACCTAAGACTACTGGAGTCTGTTCAGAGACGCGGGACTAAATCTATTGGGGGTCTCGAGAATCTTGATTATGGTGAGAGATTGAGGATATTAAACCTATTTTCCATTAAGGGTAGACTTCTTAGGCATGACATAATTAAGTACTGGCAAATATTTCACGGTCTCTGCTCAATTACTCCTGAAGATGTTTTTGATCGTCCCCAATATTTTGCAACCAGGGGTCACCCATATAAAAATGCTCACTCGAGATGCCAGCTTGAAATAAGAAAACGATTTTTTAATCTTAGATATGTGTCTCTGTGGAACTCTTTGCCCACAGAATTGGTATCCCTGACTAACCTATTATCTTTCAAGGCTGCCCTTTCCGACTATCTTGCAGGAGTTTTATATGAATATTCATTATTTTGTTCTCGATGTCACACCTTCTGGCCTCCTCAACCACTTATACTTGTACCTTGTTTGTTAACGTAGCTGCTTATGATGCACTTTCCAGTCTATAGATTTCTATACTCCCTGTTTTTACTACAAATTTTAAATTATCTTTGGGCTGGCGCATCAGCAGTGTGTGGCTTCCGTGGACCCTGACCTACCACTTAGCTCTGGGAAGCCCACCAGATAAGAATACCAGGTAAGAATAAGAATGGGTAAATGCTTAATTCCCATTCAATTTCATCACTAGATTCTACTAAAACACCAAAAACAAAATCAATATACCAAAAAAAATACCTGAAAAACACGTTGTTGCGTCTCTTGTATATTAACCGTTATTTCTCAGTAAATACTGATTTCCGCACTTCAATTAAACATCCTACAAGTTATAACCAGTCTCGTGACCAGTTCTTAATAGGTTACTTGAGGATATTATAACGGGAACATTGTGAAACATTTATCAAAAACAAAAAACATGGTAAATAAGGCCGATGTAGTCTTGTTGAACGTTACCCTTTAAGTTAACTCTAAAACCATTCATTCAAGTAAAGGGGAGATGGGCTGTTTGTTTGGTCTATTTATTCAGCTATTCATATATATTTTAGTTTCCTCGCTATACCTCCATCAAGCTTAAAACAACACCCTCTCTTCAAGATAAATTTGTACGTTTTTCGGTAGAAAAATGTCCCGGGCGAAGGCCGGTTCCTCTTAAAACTACAGGCTCGCTATCGCTCGCCAGGAAAAATTTGACAGGTAAATGGCACGAAAGGTCTTAAAATTGACAACAAAATGGGGCTAAAGATATTAAAATCGCCAAACTAATGTGCTGGACGTCTTAAAATGTCTAAACTAATGGGGCTAAACACGAGGGAGAAAGTGGTCCAGAAAAACGGCCCATCTCCCTTTAAAGTGGGTTGGCATCTATGTCGCCCCCTCCCTTCCTCCTCTTTCCACCTTACACTGTGGTGTTTGCCACCCCACCTCTCTTAGTCCAGCAACCCTCCTCTGCCTTCCTTCCTGCCACTTCTACCTCCCCATCTGTCAAACTATTACCCACACCCAAAACCCCCTGAACTCCGACCCGAATAGTACTACAATAATTAAGACTCACGTCAAATGGTAGTCCGGTAGTAGATCCAAGGGACACATAATTCCACGCACTCACTCACTCTCCAACGCGACTTTCCTGACTGATGACGGGCTCTTAAACTTGTGGGCGGGGCTTTGTCGATACCTGACGAACAAAAATGAAAAAATTAATGTTGATTAATGAAAGACAGTCGTAAGCCATAATACCTGTACACCCATTTGAATCTGTATCGAACCAAAGCGAGACACTCCAATGTTCTTTTCGTGATGGTTTAATGGTTAGAGCATGGAAGTTCTGTACGAGATATCCTAGATTCCAATCCTGGGAGACTCGCATGCTTTCATTAATTTCATTAGGAGGTCATTGGTGTTAAAAACGATGTTAAAACTAATATCACAGAGGCTTCACAACTTGACAATAAATGTCAAAGATTCAGATGGGTACGCACTCATTTGAATCTTGGCGTATTTAAAGCCAAGTTGTGAAGGCTGGGGGATAAAACAGAACATTGGATTGTCTCGCTTGGGTTCGATACAGGTTCAAATGGGTGTGCAGGTATTATGGTTCCTCAGTGTACACGCTAAGGACATAAATCGTAAACTTAAGTTTTCGAAGCTATCCCGAATTGAATCTAATCTTTTCATTATTACTCTACCACCCGGTAGAGTAATAATGAAAAGATTACATTCAATTCGAATTCAACATATCGAAGCTTCGTTTTGCTGTTCGATGGTTCTTATTGAGCCAGGATGTACAGTGTGTACAGTTATTTAGTTAAAATATGACTTCAGAAGCTATCAACCCTTCTGAATTATTAAGCCAGCACACTGTAAGCCAAGAATAGTGTCAGGACTGGAGCCCCTTTTCGAGAACTCCAGTCCCTTGGTTGTGTACAGTCACCGGAAAATATTACCGAACTACCAATAATTTCCAATGGTTTTTCTTTTTGGTTTTATGTAGTTTGCATCATTATACAATAGTTGAAATTAGTTACAATCCACGGAAAATTGTATTTCTCCCATTATCCAACGATCTTAAAACGCTCGGATGTAAGTCATTTTCAGAGTTAATATACAATTTGTTTTGCCTTTGGAGACAGGATGGATTGAGGGTTGGGTTGATTTGCCCCCCTTCCCCCCCCCCCCCCCCCCCGCCCCATAACTTATTGAAATCAGCATCTATTTTAACAGTAAGGGGCTTAATAAGAGTTTCACTGTCGTCAATAGGGAGAATTATAGGGAGTTTTTGTTTTTACAGTACTTTATATAATGCACATAAAATGTATCTCCGGAAATTGAAACACATTTTAATATGATCTTTGCAACATCCTTATTATATAGTATACTAGCCTTCAAATATTGAGAAATAATTAGTGGTAGTTTCGGTAATAAGTACCCAGTCACCAGCATAATGACGATGCACTCACCTTTATTAGTATCGAACGCAAAAGCGATATATTACAATCCTTTATTACAGCACAGATGCTTCAGAAATTGGCTTAAGAGGAGATGGGTCGTTTTTCTGGCCCCCCTTCTTCCTCATGTTTAGCCCCATTAGTTTTCAGATTTTAGGATGTTCTGCTCATTAGTTTGGCAATTTTTAGACCTTTCGCTCCATTTCCTTGTCAATATTAACACTTATCGTGTCATTTAGGTGTCGATTGTTTCCTGGCGAGCGATAGCGAGCCTGTAATTTAAGAGGTACCGGCCAGGATATTTTTCTATCGAAAAATGTACACTCACGGCGGTAAGTCGTAGACCAGGGGTGTGCCAAAGTCCTAGCCACACATTGGCAGCAGGTTCGAACAATTTCTACCTTTGCTGGTTGAACGGGCCAGTGAAACAAGTGCATCGATAGTTAATAAGCTCCGCCCATACACAGTAATTGCGTATGTATAGGCATATGTAACGGCAACACAATATAAAACGGTATTAGTGATTATTGTATTCCGATTAATTCATTTATTTATTTATTTTATTTATTTGTGTATTTATTTATTTATTTAATTATTTATGGTTCCTTACATTTGAAATGCTACTGTTTACATTAAACATTATCAGATTCCTGTAATTAGGTAGACTACATAATACAATATCAAATCTGTTCACGCGTGTTTGGAAGACATATTTAGTACGGTAATCTTGAATGGGACAATATAGGAATAAATGTGAATTAATGGGGAACATCAAAGCAACCTCAGATTCGCTGATGACTAAGTTTATCCTAGCGACTCAGGGGAAGAGTTACAACAAATGATGACTGATATAAACGATGGAAGCCTTAAAGTATATAACTACTGTATGTATGTATATACTCTGACAGTATATAACTACTGTATGTATGTATATACTCGGACAGTATATAACTACTGTATGTATGTATAAACGATGGAAGCCTTAAAGTATATAACTACTGTATGTATGTATATACTCGGACAGTATATAACTACTGTATGTATGTATAAACGATGGAAGCCTTAAAGTATATAACTACTGTATGTATGTATATACTCGGACAGTATATAACTACTGTATGTATGTATAAACGATGGAAGCCTTAAAGTATATAACTACTGTATGTATGTATATACTCGGACAGTATATAACTACTGTATGTATGTATATACTCGGACAGTATATAACTACTGTATGTATGTATATACTCGGACAGTATATAACTACTGTATGTATGTATATACTCGGACAGTATATAACTACTGTATGTATGTATATACTCGGACAGTATATAACTACTGTATGTATGTATAAACGATGGAAGCCTTAAAGTATATAACTACTGTATGTATGTATATACTCGGACAGTATATAACTACTGTATGTATGTATAAACGATGGAAGCCTTAAAGTATATAACTACTGTATGTATGTATATACTCGGACAGTATATAACTACTGTATGTATGTATATACTCGGACAGTATATAACTACTGTATGTATGTATATACTCGGACAGTATATAACTACTGTATGTATGTATATACTCGGACAGTAAATAACTACTGTATGTATGTATATACTCGGACAGTATATAACTACTGTATGTATGTATATACTCGGACAGTATATAACTACTGTATGTATGTATATACTCGGACAGTATATAACTACTGTATGTATGTATATACTCGGACAGTATATAACTACTGTATGTATGTATATACTCGGACAGTATATAACTACTGTATGTATGTATATACTCGGACAGTATATAGTGGCAGTAGTAGTGTTAACAAAACAAAAATATATATATATATATATATATATATATATATATATATATATACAGTACATTGAATGATTATGTGGAACCACAACAAATTACGTTTGCGGATGATGGGCCAGTGGAGGAATATATATACATAGGCCAGGTTATAAATACAAACTCAGATCACTAGAGAAATCAGACAAAGGATAGATATGGAATGAAGCGCATTTGGTAAGCAGAATTTAGTATGAAAAGGTAGTTACCCCTTGTATTTAAGAAATAGTATGCAAACAATGTGTCATTCCTGTACTAATTTATGGATAAGACACTTGGACACTAGTAGAAGATAATCGCATTGACAAGAGGAAATGGGCTTGGAAAGATCATATATTTAGAAGAGATTATAGCAGATGGACAAATAAAGGTTCACTTTGGGAATCTAGATATGGAGCTAGATGAAGGGATCGACAGAGAACCAGATGGAGGGATGCGATCGGAAACTTTGCTAAAGTAGGATGGAACAGGATAACATCTGACCAGCTAGATTAGAAACGTTTTGGAGAGGCCATCGGCCTGCAGTGGACTAACTAAGGCTGCTGATGGTGATGATTATGATAATAATAAAATATATATATAATAATAAAGTAACTACTGTTAATGAAAAACGAAAAATATTATAGTATTATCCTACCGTAGGTCAATTTATATGTATGCAATAAACTCACGTGACAGCAGGTAACTGACAGTGTTAGGAGCACTACACAATGTATCACCTCGCAATTTTACTAAGACAACCAGGGATTTAGAAGTAAGTAGCACAATAATCTAGGTATTACTCCATACACAGTATCATGTTACCAAATACTAATTACAGAAAGGAACTGGCTTAAAAATCTAGCAGGGCTGATAACCCTAAGCCCAACTGTAATTAATGATTTTAACTCTCTCTCTCTCTCTCTCTCTCTCTCAGAAAATTGGCAGATGCCCTTTAATGCATGCAAATGTCAGATACTACAAAATATAGGCTCCCCGAAACAATAAATGCAAATATCACATGAATGGTGAATAGGTAGAGAGCGTATCACAGATAAAAGACCAAGAAGTGCTTATAAACGATAATCTAAAAATCCAAAAGACAATGGACCGCAGCAGCTAACGAAGCAAACAGTGCACTAAGATTCATTAGAAGAAATTGTCATTATCATAGTAAAGACATAGTTATACCGTTATATAAAAGAATTTTGAGACCATATCTGAAGTATGCTGTGTAGTGTTGGTTTCTCTACTTAATAAAAGACATATACAAACTTGAATCCGTTCAGTGCAGAATAACAAGATTGATCTCATCCCTTAACAATATACCACACAATGAGATATTAAGGGAACTTGATTTATTTTCGGTAAATAAAGGAGAATAAGTGGGCAGCTGATAGAGTGATAGAGGTAATAGCAATAATAATATTATAAATTACTTGTAGCCAGAAAGAAAACATTACATATGATCACATTGATACATTAAGCTAAATGGTAGAGGGATGACATGTCTGATTTATATATTTAACAATCAATTTACATCGAGGCTAATTTGTTGATAAAGCATTTCCCTCAGGAATAGCAGTATATTTAGAGTAACTGGCAACAGTGTTTAAACTTTGATACAAAATTCCTCTCTGTTGATGGCGATTTAAAGTCGATTTTTTGTTGTCCTGTGCATCAAGCTAAACTACCCCTTCCCTCCCCCTAACTGGATAGTTTGAGTCTCGTTTCACTTTTATTGCTCTCTGACATTAGGTTGAAATTAGTATGGATCTTCATAAAGAAGACCTTACTAAAACTTCTCCTGCTGCTGAAAATACACACTTCCTACCTATCAGGCTTACCAACATTTATCAGGGTAAATTCTATGACCTTAACTATTCAGCTGCAGTGTCAATCTAATTGTTTCTGATTAATTTGTATTATAGACGAATTATAATAATCGATGTGTACTTACCTAGAAACAATAAATACAATAATTACAAAAGTATATGACAAATCTGTTGGTCTCACGGTAGAGCCAAGTCTGGTTTCTCAGAGAGAGAGAGAGAGAGAGAGAGAGAGGGAACCTTCATATTTACCATCCTTTCCTTCCACTTTCTCTTACCCTTAGTTTCTATCTCCACTAGGATTAAGTCCTGGCCACCTCGCAAGGATCGTAAGATATGTGTGGCCAGTGTATCTATGTAAATATATATATATGTCTCTCTCTCTCTCTCTGTTTATCAAATATAGTTAAAAAACTACGGTATTTCATGACACTGACGTATCCTAAACGATGTCAGAAACCTGTAATCTATGATAGTTTACATAGCAGGTAGCATATACTGTAGGCCTATGTTTTTCACTCAACTCTATGTTAAATTATACGTAAGTACTTTAATTCATTCAGTCTGGGAGAAGGTTTTATGCTGCTTTGGACGGATTTGTGGTAGCTATAAACATTTGATTAGAAAATGAATTGCCTTTAATCGGTAGATGTCCTTCCTAATCTGAATGATATCGTTTAATGGTAACTAGAATATATTAACACGGACGTAACTCGTGCTAAAAAGGTTAAAACCCAACTACAATAGGCATTATGCAAGGGACTTGGGTATTGAACATAACACTCGTGTTCATCTTTATGCCCATTCCGTTATGTGCCTGCACGTAACATAGTCGATACCTAACTAAAACGTCTCTGCAATATACAGTATAACACTGAATATATAACTCGGCATAACTACGATATACATTTTATACAATGTCAAATTTACACTCATTCCAGGACTTAATACCTTTTATAATACACACTCTTTCTAAAAGCATACAGTGAAGTGTGTATGTGTGTATGTGTGTGTGTGTGCGTGTGTGCGTTAATGTGTGTGTAAACGATTTATCTACTTATTGTTGTCTGCCAACTGACTGGCGACCCAGTAGTGGGCGGGGCCTGGCAGTTTAAACTACCCAGTTTCACTGTGTAAACTGTGTTCGGATGAGCTACAAGGGTGTGGTGTCTAGAAAGGGGTTCATCACCTGGTCCACAATTTACCGCCGTGACTGTACAATGAAACTTGAAGTACGGTCTGGAGGGGGGGGGGGGGGGGGGGGGGTAAGCTTGGAGGTCTAGGGAGGAAATTTAAAAAATAAAAAATAAAAACAATATATAAATGTTCTGCAAATAAATTCTCCCATCCCCCTTAAGAGGTTCAAAGGTTCGAACTGGTGTAACCTTATACTGTATATGCCCATGACTGTATGGTCTTGGTCATTAATTCTAATACAACGTGAAACCTCGAACTGCGATCTTCCGAAGTGCAATTATTAGTACGAAATTAGAATGGTGTTAATATATTCTGAGATATCTTCAAACATTGTGACGTCTATCAGCGTTGGCAGAATCGCCTCTCGTTGGCCACTAGCGCTCGCCAGGGACATCGAAATGGGCTACAGTTATCAGAGAATGTTGTTCTTTCTTTCCTAGTAATCGCATTGTCACAGACAGTCCAGTGGTGGTCTTTGTTTTCGTCTGTGACAACGGGTTATATTTTGTATCAAAGGTAGTGATAATAGTACCAGCGTGTGAATGAGAAAGACTTTCAGAGCGAGGAGGTAGTGAGTGTCTGTATGTACGGGTGCATTCCTGCCTCTCGCTGCCATTGGACGGCGTGTCTGGCTGTGTCCTATGACGCCTGCTGTCTTGTGACGTCTCGGCCCGTGATTGGCCGACCATCACGCCTTTGCGGTCTCCTGTGTAACTTACCTCCTCCATGAGGGTTCCCAGGAGGTGTCCTCGTCAGGACAGTCTTGGCGCGCGTGCTTCTAACATCCCTTTGCATACTCTCTCCCGATCACCACCTTTATCACTGTTTCTCTCACTCTATTCTCTCTTTCCATACTCTAACCTTTATTAACTGCACAACACTCCCCTTGGGTTCTGCATACGGTTTTCATAGCCGGCCCATTGTATTGCATGCGCCGTCCTCAGAGATATTTACATGTACTTAGAATAGGTTTGAGGGTTCTTAGTTAGTATAGGTTAAGAACTTTGTGTGTCTCCATTATTGATTTAGTGTTTCTGCTCTTTTATTTAATGCTAGACTGGGATAAGGTAACTGTAGTCGTTGTCTCCGATGTGTGTACGGTTTGCTTATACCTACACGACTTCGACCGGTCCTGTGGTAGCCTGGGTTGTCTTTTCGGTTGCATCCTTTGCGAGTGCAGCATTGTGTTGACTGAGGGCTTTGGCCTGTACCAGTTCCACACTTTGCTGCCTCTTTGCTTGTCTTTAGAGGGTCGCCAGGATAGAACCAGATACTTGTGATCTGGATCTATCGAGAGAGCCCCCTAGTCAATTAACGTAACTTAAAGGATGCAGTCTTGAGGACATCGCTAGGCTACGAGCCTATCTTGCTCAACCCCAGTTCCTTACCTAGAGTATCCCAGCTAGACATTATTAATCGAGTAGACACTTGTTAGTATTTAATATAAGCTCTTTGATATGTGCGCATTATTATTCACAGCATTTATTAGTCTAGGTTGTTGCTGAGCCGCATAACCATAGCAGACTGTTTCGTTGATGAGGAAGTACTTCTTTTAGTGTCGAACATTGCTACCGTTGCGCATTTATAGTATTCTCGTGTCAGTTAACATTATATGTCCTATCTTTTAGTGTATTCGATTTACATGTGTGGTGTCCTGCCTCCTGCCTTTATATAGTTCTAAATCAGTACGAGCATCTTATGAGCATCAGACTTTCTTCAGAAGTTTCCAGGTCTATGCTGTAGGACTATACTTCACTTTCTTTCAGATAGGAGTGAAGAGTTTATTGTTGTTTAGAGTAACTGTATTGAAGCATCTTTTTATTGTATTAAATCTTGCAGTGATTTAATTGATCTTTCCATAGATTCCTTTTTATGCATTTTAACGTAACTTGCATCTTGTTTGTTATCAGGCTATACCAGTGCAGGTTAGCCTGAAGTAGAGTACATTTATGCCCAGTTAAGGATACCCCGCTATTGCAGATTAACCCTGGAGGGTATAGGTGTTTTGTTCGCCGGCATATAAGTTCGAGGGTTTGGATCTAGCGTACCGTTGTTTCATAGTGCCCTATTACTAGTCCAATCATTGAGTGCCCTTGTTTTATTCGTAGTTCCGGTCATAACAACATTTATAGACAACATTAGTGATATATGACTGAAAATCTATTTTCTTATTAAAGATTGCAGGCTAGGTCTTCAAGGGACTGGGGTTATCGTAGAGAAGCTCCAATCCTGACGTTATTCTTGACTTGCAGTGTTCTGGCTAATAATCCAATAGGGTTGATAGCCTCTGAAGTCCTATTTTAACTAACTAGCTAGGTCTTCATATTACTGCGCAGTTATGGATATATAGCTGAAATTCATCAGTCCCGGAACATATTGTTGTCAAAAGGATCGTATGTCATTTCACTTCGCTTCGTTTCGTTTCTATCAACAAACGCCGAGAAAGAGAGGAAGAGCAGATTGACGCCAACGCCATCTATTATCCCGTACTGGCATAATAGTGACGTAATATGTCTTCAAGTTTACAGTTACTCTATTAACCCCTTCAGCATGATGACGCCTTTATAACTTTGAGTCTGGCTAAAGTTGGACGATTGTATGCAGTTTAAGAAGGACACGTGATTTCCAGAGGGTATATTGAGATCGTATTAACCCCTTTGAGTCCTTGAAGTAGATTACAAGCTAAAGAAAATCGTCTCATGGTAACCAGAATAAGGTGAAAATAACGTGTTCGTGCTGAAGGGGTTAAAAGATTATGTTCACACTTTCCTGAGTTTTATTGCAACTCTGAATTATTCTTGCATCCAATAAATTCAGCAATGCAAAAAAAAAAATATATATATATAGGCTATATATATACAGGGTGATTCAGCATTCCATGCACTAAATTGTACGACGGCCTCCTTGTATAATTTTAACCAGAAATATCTCTATATCAGCATGGAGTGCTGAATTACCCTGTATATATATACTGTATATATATATATATATAATAAATACAAAAAAATAAATAAATAATTAAATAAATATTTTTTTTAATGAAAAATAGATAAATAAAGATGACAATTATAATCAAACATATAAATAAAAGATAAACACGATATATACAACAACTAAAAGCGACATATATTGAGGAAACACCCACTATCGCCCGCATATAAATTCATATACCCCGAACGGCTAAAAGTGCATTACGTAAAAACGGAAAAAAAGGCAAAACAACTTGATATACTGGACCCATTTTTCTGGGTGTTTTTCCAGCAACACAGAGAGAAAGGAGTGCAAAAATATGAGTTCGACACTAGCATTTTAAAAACCCCGGTGAGAATGGAGACCGGTGGAGGGTATATGCATTTATTAATATCTATTTATACATACACACACATTTTATATATACTGTATATATATATATATATATATATATATATATATATATATATATATATAATTATATATATAAATATATATATGGTCTTACCACTGGACTGGTAATCCAATGGACCCTGGTTCGAATCCCAATATGTCAATGGGAAGATATTATTGGGATGGAATTTGGGCTGTACCTAGTATCAGTGCATTACCACAGCACACCCAAATGCCAGAAAAATACCCAAATTTTTCCCTGATTAAATAGCATTGTATGAATATTCTCACATTCAAAATTATGCTACAGGGAGCCGGGCAATGCCTAGTGAGGTAATTGCTCAATAGGTGGCATTCTGAGAGTGAGGGTCCAAGTGTGGGGGATAAGACTGTGAAGCGCAGCGGCGAGGCGGCTTCAGAGATGAAATTGCTTCGAGCCGTGAAGCTTCGCATGTCTCACTCCCTAAACTGGAGCAAGACCTCACGGGCCTCACCGTGTTCAGCGGTTGAGTATAAAGGCTATCAGCCTATGCCCGAGAGGGAGTAGTTGGAATATGGTAAAAAAAAAATATATATGTAAATGGAATGACACACACAATGCACTGGAAAGGCTCACCCAGGTCCTAGTCAACAATGGGTATTCCAACACTGACGTCACCAATGCCATCAACCACCACCTAGAAAAATGGTACAAACAAGACCACCCTAGCACCAACCCGGCCAATGACATTACATTTTTTTACAGAAACTACATGTCTTCCGACCACACAACAGACGAATCCATTATGAAAGAAATAATTAACAAAAACGTCCTCCCCACCAACCCTGACAATAAAATCAAACTCATTATTTACTACAAATCTCCTAAGACCTCCAACCTTGTCCTCCGTAACCGCCCTATTTCCACCAACAACCAAACGAAAGACGATCATGTGATATACCAGCATATTTGCACCTCTGGGGACTGTGGACCCCTATCCTATGTTGGAATGACACAGACTCGCCTTTACCGTCGACTAACCCTCCACCTTCAATCTGGCGCTATAAAAGATCACTATCAAGCCCCCCACCATCTTGCCCTAACTCGCGCCGACCTAGACAAACAAACCACCATACTCGACAAAGAATCAGACCCCAGAAGACTAGCTATTTTAGAAGCTCTATACATCCAAACACTCAACCCCAGCATCAACAACCAAACACAAGACCTTCAAATTCTTCCTTCAGGCAAACGCTACAGGCATGCTGCCCCCCCCCCCCCCCCCCCTCCTCTTGCTCCGCGCCTCCCTTCCTTACGCTTCCACGCTCAGCACACAACTGACAACACCAACCAATCACAGCCACCCACAGCCAACAACCAACCACCGATAAGATTTAGTGCCCGTCTCGCGAATAGACTACCTTCCACCAATGAACAGCCACCACACACCCAGTAGCTCCACCCACCTCCCTCTACTTGATCCTCGAATTTTGTATAAATTAGATGCATTATCCCTATTCTAACCATTACCTCTCCATTCCCTGAAGATGCAAGATGTTTACTTGTGAAACGTTGGATCCACCATGAATTTTGCTAACCTTTTTTACCCCATCTCTGAACCCCAGAGGAAAATTGTTAGAACTATTGAAAGCTGTAACAATAAAATCCTGAATGCTGAAGCCGCTATTGCTCTTAACCTCGTCTGTTTAAAAGAGAATCTATTACCTGGCTATACTAACATATATATATATATATGTGTTTTTATATATATATATATATATATATATAT
This sequence comes from Paralithodes platypus, assembly GCA_032716605.1. NCBI lineage: Eukaryota > Metazoa > Arthropoda > Malacostraca > Decapoda > Lithodidae > Paralithodes > Paralithodes platypus. The sequence continues at coordinate 220,721 of CM064555.1, forward strand.
ATATATATATATATATATATATATATATATTCTGTATATATATAGGCATATATATATATATATATAATTATGTATATATATATAAAATGTACTACAGTATACAGTATAGTGAGGAGGCCGGAAAATGCAAAGTGCATAATATTCTGGGCTTTATTTATTCTGGGGGGGGGGCTTATGTCTCATTTAGCCGCTGCATATAATACTAAATACATCCGGCGTCACACGGACAAAGTTTATCGGTTACAATATTTCTCTCTGAAAAAAAATCCTAGTTTATCCTATAATCTACACGGAATGAAGTGAAAGTAACATTTATAGAACAAGCGATTTCTTTAAGTGTTAAAATAATGTCTACATTGAACCCGAGATCATCTATATGCAATACCATAGCTCGCCAACTATGCATATCATTTTAAAAATAGTGATAGAAGCTTGCTAGAAAGAAAGGTGTTTATGTAACTTTCCGAGATTGGCTGGCTTGTTTGTTTCTTAATAATTATATATTTTGTTTAACCCTTTGAGGACGCATTTAGTCGTTTCTTATGGCTAACATCAGCCGATTTTGTTTAGATTAGGAAGGGTGTATGAAAGTCAGAGGGTACATTGAGACAGTGTTCACCCAGTTATTTCCCACAGATCCTTCCTAAGTTGTACTGAATTGTCTAATGCTAGCCAGAATAAACTTTCCAAACGCGTCATGATCCTCGAGGGGTAAGGCATTATAGATCTATTTGGTGAAACGGTAAATACGAAAAATGATTCCATGTCATCTTAACCAGTAGACCATTTCAACCAGTAGCTCTCAACCAGTGCCAAATGAACCCAGACCAACCAAACAAGTGCCAATATATAGTACTAACCTAACCTAACCTAACCTAACGTAACCTAACTGTATTGGTTTATTTGGTAATGGTTGAGAGTTACTGGTTGAAATGGTCTACTAGTTGAGTTGACCGGTCACCACGAAAAATATATTATTGCCTTTTTCTTTCCAGGTTGTATTGCAAGAAAGGCTAACTGATCAACAACTGTGTGTCTGACTACGTGAAAAGGTAAGTGTTGTTCAGTGATATTTTTTGCGTAATGGTTCGGTGTGAGTATCCTAGGTTCAAATCCTTGCTGTACCACATGTATTCATTAGTTTCATTGATTTCATTATATTGTGCAGTGATCTTGATAGCGTAATGGTTAGGTGTGAGTATCCTAGGCTCGAATCCTTGGAGTACCACCTGTATTCATTAGTTCATTGATTTCATTAATTAGGCTTTTTGTATAAGTTAATTGTAGGGTTGGTGATATAAATTTAATTGCGAATTTCGGGCTATAAGGAAGTTGGAGCATTAAGTGTCGATATTCAGCATAATTACCAGTTAACATACGGATACATGGCCAAATCAACACATCAAATCAAATTCAACATACGTTCTAATGATCATAAACATAAATTATTTTGGCATTTCTATTTAACATCGATGTTTATGGGATCAATTAGCTACCACCAAACTATATTGTCGCTGCATGATTACAAAATAAATAAATAAATTGAGTCACTTGTTAATTAAGTTCACATTATAAATTAAATATATATACTTAAGGGGAGGCAGACCTTTTTTCTGGACCCCCGTCTCCCTATGTTTAGCTCCACTAGTTTTGAGATTATAAGACATGCGGCCCATTAGTTTGGCGATTTTAACACCTTTCGCCCCATTTCGTTGTCAATTTTAAGACCTCTCGTGCCATTTAGGTGAGGTGTCTATTATTTCCTGGCGAGCAATAGCGAGCCTGCAATTTTAAGAGGAACCGGACTTCGCCCGGGACATTTTTCTACCGAAAAATGTACACATTTATCTTGAAGGGGAGTCTAGGGGGGGTTTTTCTAAGCTTGATGGAGGTCTAGGGAGGAAACTAAACAAATATATGAATACATTAATTAATAGACCAAACAAACGGCCAGCCTCCCCTTAATTTCTGGTTGATGATAATATACCGTATGGTTATGAACTTATGAACGGCTCCCAATAGTTATGGGTAATTAATCTAATATAGCACGTTAGGAACACACACACACACACACGCACACACGCACACACACACACACACACGCACACACGCACACACACACACACACATATCAGTGAGGGGCTTATCGCGTGGAAAGCGCAGTCGAATAATGAAAAACAGTACCAGGCTGCTTTTCCATGTATGTATAGAGGTATATATATATATATATATATATATATATATATATATATATATATATATATAAATATATATATATATATATATATATATATATATAATATATAACAAATTTTAAAACAAACATCCATTAGATCCCCCTTCTAGATTAATTTGTACAATTTTCGGTAGACAAATTTCCCGGCCGATGGCCGGTTCTTCCAACATTACAGGCTCACTATCGTTCGCCAGGGAAAAAAACGACACCTAAATAGCATTAAAGGTCTATATATTAAACGAAGAAATTGGGTGCTTAAAATCGACTAATTAATGGGGCAAACATCTTAACATCTGAAAACTAATGGGGCTAAACATGAGAGAGAAAGTGGTCCAGAAAACCGGCCCATGTCCCCTTAAATCAATTATTCCGTTCAGCCTTTTAGTACCGTAACTTATGCAGATTTCTGAACCGCCTTGTATTCCGTTTTCAAAAAGAACGAGTTATATAGTGTGTTTATATCTACAGTATATATACAGTATATATATATATATATATATATATATATATATATATATATATATATTATTATTATTATTATTATTACGGTAATGTTGGAAGAACCGGCCATCGGCCGGGAAATTTGTCTACCGAAAAATGTACAAATTAATCTAGAAGGGGGATCTAATGGATGTTTGTTTTAAATTTGATGGAGGTCTAGGGAGGAAACTAGAAGAATAATGAATACATGCAAAAATCGCCCAAAAAGTGAATCATCCCCCCTTAAAACGAAAGTACCCCCGAGCTTCTTAGAGGTCTGGACCAGCCTTGGACGCCATTTTGTTGCAAATAATTATTGAAGCGGTGGTTGCAACTTTGTTTTCATCTTGTATAATTTTGATGCAATGGTTAAGGGAAAGCTGATTTTTTTTTTTTTTTTTTTTTTTTTTTTTTACACCCTGTTCCAAATAAGTAGGCCAAAACTCATGAACTATAATTCACAAACGACTAGAGTGATCGAGCTAATATTTTAACATTTGGGAAGAGTCAGCCAGGGAATAGGTGTGGACATTTACAGCCTATTCGCTCTAGCCATTTTTGAGTTAGATTTGGGCAGGGTCAGCCATGGAATACGCGGGGTTATTTACAGCCCATTTGCTCTAGCCCTTTTTGAGTTACAGAGGGATAGAGGACACGATCTCTGGCCCACCTATACTGAATGGACTATAGTAACACCACAGGGTACCAATATGGCGGAGGTTGGCCGATCTCTGTAACTAAAATGGTCCCCCCATGTTGCCACCTGAGAGTATTCGGAAAACAGAAAACCATGATGAGTTCTGTTTAGGGAGGGGGGGTGGGGGATTGGCGTATATATTTTATAATCTAATAGTCTTGTTTAACATTTGTGTTAGTTTCCTCCATCAATATTCATAAAAAATAAAAAATCAAGACACATCAAGATAAATGTGTAAATTTTACTACCTTATTTACTACCTGATTACAGGCTCTCTATCGCTCGCCAGGAATAATTTCGACACCTTAATTGTACGAAATGTTTTAATATTCTCAAATACATGGGGTGAAAGGTCTTAAAATCGCCAAACTATTGGTCTTAAAATAAAAATAAATAAAAGGGCTAAACATGACGAAGTAGGGGTGCCCGAAGAACCAACCCTTCCCCCATTAAAATGGGAAGTGAGGACAACCTTTTTCATGCGTTTTTTATATTCAGAAGTATATTTAAGGGGGGTCACCGACTGTTTTTCTCTTTCTCTCCTTTTCTCTCTTTCCCTGGCTTGTATCTATTCGGCCCCATTCAGCCAACTGGTTTAAGGCGGTTATCCTCATCCAGGTGTCGATATCTTCGTGGCGAGCGATAGCTAGCATTGTATGGAGAAATCCGGCTTCGCCGGAGACATTTTTCAATCGAATTTTTTTTTAAATTTAGCTTGCTTTCAAAGCAAAAATATATATATGCCGGCTCGTACCGCTCACCAGGAAAATATTGACCTGGATGGGGGTAAACGTCTTAAAACAGTAGGCTGAATGGGGCCGAGTGGATACAAGCCAAAGAGAGAAGGAGAGAAGGAGAAAAAAGCGAGGTGGGCCCCCTTAATCTCTGCTGGGCTTTTTCTTAGTTCTTATATTTTCAACTCAGAACATCCGATACGCATTATTTTTCCTGGTAATTACTAGACGATTTTATTCAGGTTAGGAAGGGTGTATGGACGTGAAAGGGTTAATTGAAATAGTTTTTACTTATATAATTCACCCCGACCCTTCGTAAATTGAATATTATCTTCTGATGATAGCAAGATTAAACTGCTAAAATGCGTCAAAATCGTCAAAGGGTTAAGCTAGATTGGAGTAATATAAATAACTTATATTTACATCTTCACAAACACACACACACACACACACACACACATACCCACACACACACACACACACACACACACACACACACACACACACACACATTGCATTCAAACACACACACCGACACTTAATAAAATTAAATATACTCCTGCCTATATCCGGGATTCTTTCATTTTTCTATGCATATATATTTTTGCATTTCTTTATTTATGCAGACCTCCATCAATTGAGCACATAATATATATTTGTATGTATCTGTGTTGAATGGAGTCTATATCGCAACACCAATCCCTCTTTCCCTATATCCGCTTACCCTTTCAACTCGCACACACGCACGCACATACACGCACGCACATACGTACAGACAAACATATATACACACGCACACTTATACAGTTACTTAACCTTTAACCCGCACACACGCACACAAAAACACATACACAAATCACACACACACATACGTACACACAAACACACACACATACGTACACACAAACACACACACATACGTACATACAAACACACGCACATACGTCCACACAAACACGCACCCATATACAGTTACTTATATAATTTTGTGGACCCCTATGTTTTTCTTTACTCAATTATAAAAACTTGGATTGATTTATGGAGGTACCTTGCTTTTCAATAAGTAGTATATTATAGGTTGAGTCCCGGAGGGAAGAATGAAAACTTAATATTTAGTAGTGGCCCCGAAATTATTGACGATATGCCTATTAGTATAATAGTCCACTTTCAAGCACCCGCCGGTAGCCCGTTTGAAACGACCGCCGTGGGGAGAAAGAGTCCTACATCATAAGTGCAACGCTAATTCTCTTATGGAATCGTCTTATGATTGAGGTATTCACTACGAAAAAACTTCGTAAAAAGTAAAAAATAAACATTAACTTAAAACTTGTTATAATAGTGCTCCTCGGAATCACTGTGGACAACAAGCTAAACTGAAAGAAACATGTGACTACCACAGTCAGGACCGCCACATACAAGTTGTTTATGCTAAGGCGGCTGAGATCCCTGGGGGCGCCGGAGAATGAGCTGAAGAGTATATATAACATCTTCATACTCCCTAAGCTCACCTACACCTCTCCCGCCTGGTCCTCCTCTCTAACCCTGACACAACAACGTCAATTGGAGAGAGTGCAGAGGAGGGCATGCAGGATCATCCTGGGTGGCACATATCCAGGGTACGAGGAAGCTCTCAGCACCCTTAGCATACCTGCACTTTCATCCCACCACTACAACACACTCAAGCAGTTTGCATATATGCTGCTTCTTCACCCACGACACAGAAACTTACTTCCACCAGACGCCCCTAGACCAACACGTGCAGTTCGTCACTTCAACACGCTCCTACCAATAAGGTCAAGAACTGACAGATATAAATATAGTCCTATCCCAACCATTGTAAATATTATTAATAATGTGTAATAACTGCCTGTCACACCATATATACGCGCCCACCTTTAACCCAGTGAGACCCAGCGTCGCACGTGATGCGTCGGCAGTGTTTGATCACCAACTCCCAGAGACGCATCATGTGCGTCTGACATATTAAAATCAGTTACGTGGCTCGTAAGGTAGGAAATGGCGGGAGAATAGGAGGGGGAGGTACCGTAGAGTGTGTGGGAGCCGGGCCGGTAGGTGTGAGCGGGCCAAGACAGCCGTGCGGCTGGTGGTGGTGGGCTTAGTGGGGATACTTTACACCCTTAGTTCACCGCCACTTTGAACCTTCATTACTCCGGTCGTATGGGAGCTAGAGGCTTGAGATTTATGCGAGACACTCCTTAGGATGTATGCCGTGCAACGCCATACTCAGTTTTCACCCTAGTGCTCTCGGGCGGGTGGTCATGCGGGGGAGACGAACTTTCGCCCCCCCCCCCCCCGCTCCCCAAATGACCGAGGTGATTTTTTTTTCTTCATTTCTCACCATTCTCTTCAATTTTGGCTCAACACATTTTGTTGAGGCCCCCCCCCCCCCAAAACAAATATCCGAGGTGATTTTTTTTTTTTTTTTTTTTTCATTTCTCATCCTTGTCTTCCATTTTAGCAAACACAAAAAAAGAAGTGAAAATGGCTTGGGACTGGGGTGAACAAAATATTATAACTAGCCGGGGCTCAACAGGTTAATAATGTACGCATAAGTGTGTGTGCGTGTGTGTATTAGAATATATGTGCTGTATGTATTTGCTTGAGTTTGTTTATGTATATGTGTATATATGTATATGTGTATTTATGTATGTACAGTATATGTGTATGTATGTGTGCGTATATGTGTATGTGTGTATGCGTTAATTATGTATATACAGTATGTATGTGTCTATAGTGTATACTGTTTGTGGTTCGTGGCTCGAGCCCGGCTGAGAGTATCAGGTGGATAAGAGCTTATATGCATGTAAATGTGCATATATTTATGTATATTTATGTCTGTGTGTATGTGCTGTCAATGGTTCGAGCCCGGTTAAGAATATAAGAATATAAGGTATATATAATATGTATATGCACTGTACGTGTATTTGTATAATCATCTGTACATGTGTATGTAAATATACGTACATATGAGCGAGAACATAGTGCTCACTAGCGCAACTACTTATTATAAATCTATGTATAAGCATTATCTATTATTAAGTGTTCGTGTATCTTCATCCATGTGTTTCCACCCTTAACAAAAGAATGTCCAGCTTTTCCACATTTCGCCTTCTAATACACACACGCACACACCTACACTAAAGAATGTCCTATATACTATAATTCCCCCTAGCTGTCTCTACTTATTTTATATCCTTCTTTTGTTCTCTACCAAGGATTAACCTCCCATTGTAGTAGGCTTTACCTGACCCTACCTGTATGGACCCGTAGGCCATTTCCCCTTTACCCTTTTCAAACTCCTCATTTGATCTCTTCCAACGTTTGACATTCTATTCTAATTGGCTTTACCTGACCTACACAGTCCTTTGCCTCATATACCCTTTTCCAATTCCCTCATTTAATCTCTCCCAAGGATTTAACTCCTATTATTAGCCTCACCTGACCCTACCAGAACAGTTTTTGTATGTATGTATGTTTATTTGCATACGTGAGCGTTTATGTATATGGGCATGTGCACACTTACTGCGTGTTCTTATGTTCTTATATATGTATGTATATACAGTATATGCGTATGTATGTGTGTACGTATGTGTATATATGTATGTTCTGTATATATATAAGTAAAATAAATGTGTACTGTATATGTACTGTATATCACTTACTCCCATGGTTAACTTATTATAATTTGTATTTTGCACTAGCATCATTATTGTATTTCTTTTTTTAATTTTAAGTATATTATACTCACACATTGTAAACTGAGCTTACCATTTTCATATCTGTATATCTCATGTTCTTCCACTAAATTGTAAAATGTGTATTTTCAGCTCATGAGGCTGCCATTCTAAACCGTTTATTATTATTATTATTATTATTATTATTATCATTATTATTACACACACACAGTCTCACTCTCTCCCACACACTCTCATCTCACATTCGCATACACACTCTAAAGGGGCCTTCCCACATCAATGAATATTCGTATCGACTCTCTAGGAGTGTCAAGAGTGTGCTACTCTGTGAGAAATGGCACCGAGTGCTTCTGAGTGGGATAAATACACCGAGTAAAACGGGGTAGGACAGACTAACACTCTGTCCTAGTCTATGTCTTAACAGGCTTGGTCAGGAGTGTGACAGACTGCAGTCGGTTATACATGCCAAGTACATCGGAGTCATTACCGAGTAAAATGGGGTAGAACAGACTAGGACAGACTAACACTCTGTTCTAGTCTGAGTTTGTCAGGAGTGTGACAGAGTGCAGTCGGTTGTAACTCAAAGTCATTACCGAATAAAATGGGGTAGAACAGACTAGTACAGACAAACACTCTGTCCTAGTCTGTTTCTTAACAGACTTTGTCAGGAGTGTGACGGAGTGCAGTCGGTTATACATGCCAAGTACATCGGAGTCATTACCAAGTAAAACGGGGTAGAACAGAGTAAAACGGGGTAGGACAGACTAGGACAGAGTAACTCTTTGTCCTAGTCTATGTCTTAACAAAGTTTGCTAGGAGTGTGACAGATTGCAGTCGGTTATAAATGCCGAGTACACCAGAGTCATTACAGAGTAGAAAGGGGTAGAACAGAGTAGGACATATTAGAACAGAGTAACACTCTGTCCTAGTTTGGTTGTTACCAGAGTGCAGCCGAGTGCAGTCGGCATACATATATAAATATATATATATATATATATATATATATATATATATATATATAGGGTTGAAACAGGGGTGTGTGATGTCCCCGTGGTTGTTTACTGTATATATGAATGGAGGCATGAACGAAATACTAGGAAGAGCAGTGGATGTTGGTGTATCGCTGAAAAGGGAGGGAAATGAGTGGAAGCTGCCTATACTGCTGTTTGTGGATGATACAGTTCTGATGAGCAATAATGAATGGGAGTTGCAGGATCTGGTAAATGAGTTTGGAACAGTGTGCGAAAAATGGAATTTGAAGGTAAATGCGGGGAAGAGCAAGGTTATGGTGTTCGAAAGGGGTGAAGTCACAGAGTGTGAGGTGAAGTTGAACGGTCAGGCTATGGAGATTGTCAGCTCTTTTAAGTATCTGGGCAGTGTGTTGAGTAAAGATTGGACTATGGATGAAGAAGTGCGGGAGAGTGTGCAACAGGGGAAGAGGGTTGTAGGAACGTTGAAAGCAGTAACATAGAGTGGTCAGTATGGAAGTGAAGAAGTCCTTGCATGACAGTGTGGTAATCCCGACACTAACTTACAGAAGTGAAGCATGGACGTTCGGGAAGAGACTCAGACCAAAAGTGAGAGCGGTGGAAATGAGTTATTTGAGAAGTGCGTGCGGAGTTACATGGAGGGATAGACAGACGAATGAGGAAGTAAGAAGGAGGTGTGGTGTGGAGGTAGATGTGCTGGAAAGTGTGAAAAGGAACAACTTGAGATGGTTCGGCCATATGGAACGTATGGAAAGCGAGAGATTGACTAAGAGGGTGCACGAGAGCGAGGTGGAAGGACAGAGAAGGAGAGGTGCACCGAGGGAGAGGTGGAAGGATGGAGTGAGGAAGTATATGAATGAAGGCGGTGCTGGTTGGGAGGAGAGGCGTTGACTGACTGGACACAGAGGTGCATGGGGGCGGTTCGTTTGTGGCCACCCCTTCGGGGATCACAGCGTCAGGCAATATATATATATATAGGCTAGCCTATTGTGAGACGATTTTATTTAGATCAGGAAGCAGCCTGCGGAAGTTTTGGCGGGAATATTTTTTGGCGGGAAAGGCATGACAGCATTATGGAATAGATGGCATGTGTTTGCAAGGGATCTGCCATGTGTGTGCCAATCGCCTCTCTGCAGACTTACGTTTTTTTATGTTAAACAATATATGGTGACCAGCAGGTTATTGAGTATATTTATAGGTAGTAAAGCATTACAGGGATCTGCCTTGCTTAGGCCAATCGGCTTTCTGCAGACTCCCATTTTCTTATGTTCTTATAATAACTGCGAGATACCTTGTTCAAATGTTATTAGGCTATATGCGTGTATTACCCTATACAGTATTGAATCTGTGTACCATACTAATGTGTATACCATTTGTCGGGAATAGGGTAATGATCCCGACAGTTTAGGTCCAATAGGGCATTTGAATTTGGCGGTATCGTATCGCATGTACGATTTCGGCTAGTTCTTTGTGTATTGTAGTTTATTATTAAGTGTAGGTTAAATATTAACTGTAATGTATAAATATCTACATCAGCTCTAGATGTATCATGAAACTAATTTATGGGTTATAATTATTATGAGCCGGCAGCCATATGTAATTTCGCGAAGCGATCGGACGCTGGCCCTTTAGTATCTCAAAAACCACCATACAGCCAACAGCTTCCCCCGGCTCTGACTCAACCCATAGTTCACCATGTGCTACAATTATTAATCTATATCAACAGTCGTACATCACCAGTCCTCTAAGCTAAGTTCATTGTATCGATATTGTATTATGTGAACATTCCTACATGTCATGCAATTGAATTAGCCGTGTGTTGGGGACTGGATTACACCCTTCGAATACTTCGTTGGTAATTATTATATAACTATTTGTTGGGATATTTTATGTACCAGTGATATGCAATTTAACCTCTTTATCTAAATTCCCGACAAATAATGGTCCTTCGTGCCCTAGTGCTTATTATTTTACCATTTAAGTGTTTTGTTTACTACCGCTTCACTTGGTATTGCATATGGCTGCCGCCTCGTACTTTGTTGGGCCGACTGCCCTTTCTCTAGTTTCTTAGCCTAGCTTTTTCCCTCGAGTTTTTTTTTCTGGGTAGCGCCGTCACAGTATTTGCTTGTGCTGGTTTCCCGGTTTTTTGGCCGTTGTGCTCCTTGCCGTTCTTGGAGAGTTTGTTGGGCTAGTGCTGGGTGTGAGGGTTTTTTCGTTGGTTCCATTTCGCGCGGTTGTGCTAGGCTAGGCCTGCAGGTGTCTGTGGTAGCTATTCATTTCGCTTTGGTGGTAGGCCTGTAGTGTTCTATATGTTTAGGCATTATGGGACTCTTTATTAGTTTTGCCGGCGGGAGGGTTCTCATGTGACTCATTTAATTAAATGTTATAGCCTAGTTGCCTAATTACGGTCATGGGGTTCGGTCTCTGTTGATTCCTAAGCGATTGACAGCCAACAGACCTCATGATTGTGGGATGGGCAGCTGGGCTAGGCCTAATACTTATTACTAGCCAGTTCTTTTCATTTACCCTTCTTTCTCTAGCCCTAGTTTGTTTCTGCTACTTGTCAATTTCTTATTAATTCAATTAATTCATCCTACTGCAGCTAGTAGCCAAATGACCGTTTCCAAATTGGGAGTGGCAATGCTATTGCCACATTTTTTAATTTAAATTAATTTGTGTAATTAGTTTGCTTTATAGTTTAGAGAGTTAATAGCCTAGATTCAGACTTTAACGATGACAGATATAAAGATGCTTAGGATTCTGAAGGGAGGGATGAAGGGAATTTTAAATAGGTGTTTAACACCTTACGAGCGGCCTAGGCGGTATATAATATGTAGCCACCAGCGGGGTGTTTTTAGCCAAAATAGGGCTGTTTACGTGATAATTTTCATGCCTAAATAAGACCCAGAGCGTAAAACAAGTATCTATCCCTGAAAGGGCATAAACAGAGCTTTCTAATGACACCATAACGATCCTTTTATGATGGCTAGTTTTCTTGCAACAACCGCGCAACGCGAGTGCAAAAAGCATGTAATTCGGCACTTTCCCCATACAATTCCGTATATAGCGAGTGAGAGAGGGAGGGAGGAGGTGGGATTCGTGTCAGTAGGTTCGCCGCGGTGGTCTGGAGCAGTCATACGCTCGCTACTCTCCTGCCACCACTTGTCTCTCTCTCTCAGCAACATTACGTGCTGAAATTGCCACACGACCTATGTCGAGCGCCGCCAGATAGTCCAGATTTATTATACTCGACTTATGTTGCCCCCCGACAGTTATGGGTTAAGAGATCTTGATGAATTTTTATTAAGTGCATCGGCTGATCAAATTAAGGGTAAATTTGCTACTGTAACTAAATCGCTAACCACTTATGATAATTATGCTCAGTAGGTAAATGATTTATTGACAAGTACTGACGATGTGGAAGAAGAAATGTCAGCAGATCTTGAGTACGTTGAGGATGTTAATGCTGCAGCCTTAGCCAAACTATCTTCCACACAAGAATCACCCCCTGTTAAGGATACCGGTACACCAAAGGCGACTGGCTTTAACCTGCCGAAGCTTACTTTGCCTACCTTTTCCGGGGATTCGACTACCTGGACTGGATTTTGGGATATCTTTGAGTGTTCCATCCATCGGAATAAAACACTCACATCCATCCAAAGGTTCACTTATCTATGTGGTCAATTGAAAGGGGAGGCATTGAAGTTGATAGATGGGTACAAGCTAGAAGCTACAAGCTACGAGTCTGCAGTGGAGTTGCTGAAAAGAACTTACGGGAGAGAGGAAGTCATCAAGACTGCATTAATTACTAAATTCTTCACTCTAGATCCTCCATCCTATGATGTGACAGACCTAAAGGAGTACTATGCCTCCTTTGAGAGCCTCCTCCGATCTATGGAGACAATGGCCATCACCAAGGAGGAAATATTTAGTGTAAATATCTTGAACAAGATACCCTCTCCCCTAAAGGAAATCGTAAGACGACAACTAAACGACTCTCCACTAAACTTGGAAGCGTTGGTGCAGGTGTACCAGACTGAAGTGTTTAACATGGAGAGTACTGGACACTACCGACCCGTGGAGATGTCGCCATCCACTGCAGCTTTCCCAGTACAGACTTCTCCTAAACACAAAAGGCCAATATCATTAGGTTGCAAGTTGTGCAGTGTCCACGGTCATCTGTGGTACCAGTGTCCTAAGTATCCTAAGGCTACACAGAAAATTGGCAAGGCTAAATCGCTTAATTTATGTATCAGTTGTCTGGCAAGAGACCACTTCAACAGTACTTGCATCAATTCCTACATCAAACCTTGTAAGTATTGCAAGGGGAAACATTGGTTTTCCCTTTGCACCCAGTCTGATTGGCACGACGGCAAAGAAAAGGGGAGAACCACCAAAGAGTCACATGAGAAAAGTAAGAGCGAGGGTGATAAAGTATCTGCCATGTCCATTGCTTCTCGAGAATGTCAATTGCTTCCTACTATGATGCTGCCAGTAGTGGGGAGTAATAATACTATAATGACGCGCACCTTACTTGACCAGTGCTCACAGAGGTCATTCGTTCTGCGGTCATCATTACCCCAGCTCAAGTGTACCAGCAAGGGTCAAGAGAATTTGCATCTCCATGGTTTCACTGGTGAAATAGATTCCAGTGACTATGATATAGTGGAGATTTCCTATGTTTATAGAAGAAAGGTATGTCCCATCAAGGCTGTTGTGGTCGACTAACTACCCAGTTTCTATATAGCATCAGAGATTCAACCACATTGAAATATCTATGAAGCAAGGGTTATAAACTGGCTGATGATCAACTCTCTGCGAACAATGGAATTATGCTACTGGTCGGAGCTGATCATTACTACGACCTGGTTCACCCTGGATATTGGCGGGTAGATAAGCTAATAATGCTCTCCACGATCCAAGGGTATGCCATTTCTGGATCCTATGCCACTTCCTCTCAAGACACACAGGTGGAGGTGGTTACGGTTCTCAAGGTAGCAGTAAGCCCCATAGATAAATATATTAGGCCAAATGTGCCTGATAATACATGTACTAATATTGATAAGCTATGGGACTTGGACAATATTGGAATTGACCCACATGAACTTGATCGGGAGTCCAAGTTAGCGTTAAGCTCGTATGAAGAGACTGTAACGTATGACTCTGGCAGGGGTCAGTATGTGGTAAGGCTCCCTTGGAAGGATAACAAGAGTAAATTACCTACTAATTTCCATCTAGCACTTGGTAGGTTACGTGGCCTTCAGAAGCAGTTTGTCAAGGATCCAAATTATTGCGAGACTTATGCGGCAGTTTTAAACGAGCAGGTACAACGTGGATTTGTGGAGAGAGTAGATCTCAGTGAGTATGGGGATAACATCCATTACCTTGCTCACCATGGGATTAAAAAGGACAGTTCCACCACTCCTGTTCGTATTGTGTATGACTGCTCTGCTAAATCCAGTGATCACTCCTATAGCCTGAATGATTGTCTATACACGGGTCCGTCCCTGGTCTCTGATTTCGAGCAAATTATGTTGCGCTTCAGATGTCATAAGTTTGGATGGGTCGCCGATATTGAGAAGGCATTCCTGATGCTTCAACTCCATCGTGAAGACAGGGACTCGACAAGATTTTTATGGCCACGGGACCCAATGGATCTAGATTCAGAATATCTGGTCTACAGGTTCAGAGTCGTCTTATTCGGGGCGACCTGTTCCCAGTTCCTTCTCAACGCTACTATCTTGCGACATCTTGAGGAGGCTGGACTAGATCCTGACTTCAAGAATGAGATCAAGCAGGGGATCTATGTGGACAATCTTCAAGGCACTGGAGACGATGAAGATATATTGCTCGAAAGATGCTGGGAGATCCGCGATATATTTGCCAAGGCTCATCTATACTTGAGAGATTGGGCCACTAATAGTGATCTTTTGAAAGGTCAATTTGCTTCTGACGATGTAGCTACTGAGAATAGTGAGGTGAAGTTTTTAGGCCACAAATGGGACACTACCACAGATTGTATATCCTTCTGTCACACCCCATGTGGCAGTGAGCTTATGACCAAGCGAAACTGCTTAAGCTTGTCAGCGAGGTTGTTTGATCCCCTAGGTTTTTTGCTGCCTGTAACTATCCGTGCTCGTATGTTTTTACAGCAACTGTGGCGGCTAAAACTAGATTGGTAAATGCCCCTCCCGACTGAGTTACAAGATACTTGGCGGTTGATTCGGTCGGACCTTTAAACATGTTGCAAGGTCCAACTTAATCGTCAGGTTATTAGTGGTCAACAGGTGGATCTACATGCCTTTTCTGATGCTAGTAATAGTGCGTACGGTACTGCCATATACATATGCAATGGTAGTGAAGCGAAACTAGCTATAGCAAAGGCCAAAGTAGCCCCTATAAAGAAAATTACAGTTCCTAAATTAGAACTTACTGCATTGCTTCTGTCTGCTCGTCTAATAAAGTTTACACTGGATGCTTATACAGACATACTACAGATTAATAACGTTTATGTCTGGAGCGACAGTCAAATAGCACTTTCATGGGTATACAGCCAGAAAGTGTTACCTGTTTATGTTTCTAATCGCACTGATGAGATACATAACTTAGTTCCTACAGCTAATTTTTGCTATGTGAGCACCAAGGATAACCCCAGTGACATAATTTCCCGGGGAATCTCGGCGCAACAGTTTATGTCGTCCTCTATTTGGTGGCATGGACCTCCATGGCTTATATCTCTGACTGAATGGCCTCAGGATTTCAGGGAATGCATATCTCATCCTTCAAGTCGGCCCCAAGATGATGTGTTAAGTAGTTCGACTGTGACTACTACACATCAGGATAACAAGTTGGTAGAGTGGGAACGTTGCGGCAGCTATGATCAAGTAGTACGGGTATTTGCATGGATATATCGTTTCATTAACAACATGAGAAGTCGGGCTCACGGGACTTTCCTTAGTGAAGATTCGAAGCATATCAGACTCCATGAATTGAGATCAGCAGAAGCGAAACTAATATGTTTAGTACAAAGGGAATCTTATCCTACTGAACATCAAATCCTGAGCAAGGAGTCAAAGGCCATACCCTCAAACTTAATGAGGCAGCTAGGATTATATATGGAAGGAAGCATAATTAAGTGTAGAGGCAGGATACAAAAGGCGGACATTATTGATTCTGCGAAATTTCCTGTCCTCCTTAGCTCCTCTCATTTGATTACCAAACTGTTGATTCGCCAATGCCATAGGACCTGCCTACATTTTGGCGTAAATTATGTTCTGGCGTATATGCAACAACGTTGGTGGATCCCTAAGATGCGATAAGCAATTAAAGGGATCCACAATAGCTGTACTATCTGTAAAAGATTACAGGGTAAGCCTTACTCCCCAGTAGATCTACCTCCCTTACCTGAGTTCAGGGTACAAAGGACTGAACCATTTCAGGTAACCGGGGTAGACTACACCGGAGCAATTCAAGTTAGAGAATTGCCCGGTAATATCATAAAGGTATATGCCGTTCTATTCACATGTGCGGTAACCAGAGCGATTCATATTGAATTGATTGACGACCTATCCAGTGAGGGTTTTTTGTATACTCTAAGACGCTTTGCAGGCCGCAATGGTTTTCCTCAAATTATTATGAGCGATAATGCGACTTGTTTTGTCGGGGCCTCTAAATATCTCCAGAGTTTAATGGATGACCCGCAAGTTGTGGCTACCCTCACTGGAAAGGGTTGTCAGTGGAAATTTATACCAGCACGTGCACCATGGTTCGGGGCGATTTGGGAGAGAACAATCGGTATTGTCAAATCTGCCATGAAGAAGGTATTAGGAAGGGCACTGGTGACCAGAAGGGAGTTGCAAACCATCTTAATAGAGATTGAGATGTCAGTCAACGACAGGCCCTTGACCTATACCTCGGTAGATGTTGATGACCTCTTACCCATTTCGCCTTCTATGCTAACACGTGGACGAACCCTTAATGCCTTTCCTAGATCGTCAGTAACCGACGAAGATCTACAAGACCCTACGTTCGGCGATGCTGACGCCACCCGTCGTCGCTTCCAGTATGTGAACAAGGTGTCGGACAATCTATGGAAAAGGTGGACCCAAGACAATTTGCTGTCTCTTCGCGAGCGTCACTCCAATATGATCAAAGGGACGAATCAACGATGGCCTCGTATCGGGGATATCGTACTGATTCATGATAAGCGTCCTAGGTTATTTTGGAAGCTTGGGAGGATTGTCGATTTGTTCCAGGGCATTGATGGTCTTATAAGGGTTGCTAGATTACGAACTTCGACTGGGGTTACTACTCGCCCAGTCGTAATGTTATATCCCTTGGAGCAGGATGTAGAACTGCCAGATGATACTGGCGTCTCTACTGATACCCCTCCGTGGGAGAGTGCTGGTGACAGTGCTCCTCAGGGTGGGGCGGTTGATGATGAGAAGGATGATCCTCCTCTGGCTTCAGGTGGCGCTCGCCCCAAAAGGAGGGCAGCTATGAGTTCCGTGGATCTTTGGAGATTTAAGATCAAACAAGGTGATCTTTGACTCTTCGATGTCCTTTTGCTTTCTGTATATAGCTACTGTATATTGTTTTTGATAGCGGGCAGTATGTCGGGAATAGGGTAATGTTCCCGACAGTTTAGGTCCAATAGGGCATTTGAATTTGGCGGTATCGTATCGTATGTACAATTTCGGCTAGTTCTTTGTGTATTGTAGTTTATTATTAAGTGTAGGTTAAATATTAACTGTAATGTATAAATATCTACATCAGCTCTAGATGTATCATGAAACCAATTAATGGGTTATAATTATTATGAGCCGGCAGCCATATGTGATTTCGCGAAGCGATCGGACGCCGGCCCTTTAGTCTCTCAAAAACCACCATACAGCCAACAGCTCCCCCCGGCTCTGACTTAACCCATAGTTCACCATGTGCTACAATTATTAATTTATATCAACAGTCCTACATCACCAGTCCTCCAACCTAAGTTTATTGTATCGATATTGTATTATGTGAACATTCCTACATGTCATGCAATTGAATTAGGCGTGTGTGGGGGACTGGATTACACCCTTCGAATACTTCGTTGGTAATTATTATATAACTATTTGTTGGGATATTTCATGTACCAGTGATATGCAATTTAACCTCTTTATCTAAATTCCCGACACCATTGATACTATTAAATTACGTAGCCTAGTACATGGGTATGGATAATGATTTAGTTTGACATTTTAGCAGAGTGATACAGAGTGTAGTCTGTTTTAGTCTGTTCTAGTCTGTGACACTCCAATATGTTCCGTTGCATTACAACACAACCGAGTGTAACAGACTTGGTAAGAGTTACTAAAGACTCGTTAAAACTCGGACAGAGTTATTAGAGGTCGGTAGGAGTTGAAGCCGACTCGATCCGACTTTTCACAGTCGGTACCCAAATTTAAAAAAAAATTGAAAATGTTTGCGCTGCCCAGGTGTGTAACCGACTTATTGCTACATACTCATTAAGGGTACGACAGACTATTTCCAGGAGTCCATGGAGAGTCCATACAGAGTCACTACTCGGTTACAGTCGGTAATTCCACACTCCTTGATGTGGGAAGGCCCCTAATTAACTCTCTCGCTCACACACACTCGACACACTCATCCTCCCTCTCTCTCTCACACACTCACAATCATACGCACACATAGTCTCTCTCTCTTTCACTCAAACTCACACGTATACACACTGTCCTTATCCCTCTCACTCACACGTATACATACTCTCTCTCTCACACACACACACACACACACACACACACACACTAACTCTCACACTCCCCTCCCTGTCACTCTCTTTCTCACTCCTTGGAGTTGCAGACTGCGCATTTAGAGATTCTACACCAGGCTTCGCTCTCCAAACATCCAATTTCACTCCCCCCCCCGACAGAGAGAGCCCTAAACCACA
This sequence comes from Paralithodes platypus, assembly GCA_032716605.1. NCBI lineage: Eukaryota > Metazoa > Arthropoda > Malacostraca > Decapoda > Lithodidae > Paralithodes > Paralithodes platypus. The sequence goes on from CM064555.1 coordinate 239,522, forward strand.
GAACCATCTCCTCCTAGCCCCTACCTGATGTTGCCCCACCACCACCACGGCTCTTTCTCGGCTTAAACACTACCTAATCTGACGCTTCCATGGTTTATTTTATATATTTTATTTATTTATGGGATGTATTTATTAAATTCACCTAACCTTTTCAGGAAGTAAATGTTTATATTATATTTTATTTGTATACAATTTTATAAGAACACAAGAACATAAGGAAATGAGAGTCTGCAGAAAGCCGATTGGCCCACATAAGGCAGATCCGTCTCACACCCAACCTGAATTTTTAGGCCTAAGTATAGGCCCCACTCACTAATACCCTGGGGACCAACCTCACCAAAACGGTCAGAGGTCGGAAAACTGGGGTCTGCAGAGCGCCGATTGGCCCACACCCAGCAGATCCCCTTCACATCCAACCCATCTCGTCCATATGTCTATCTAATTTTATCTTAAAGCTCCCTATCGTTCTTGATCCCACTATATCACTTGGTAGCCTATTCCACCCATCTACAATTCTGTTACCAAACCAATATTTGCCTATATCTTTTCTGAAACGAAATGTATCTAATTTGAAACCATTAGTTCGAGTTCTTTCGCAATCACAAAGCTTTAGTACATTGTTCATGTCCCCTTTATTAATTCCACTAACCCACTTGAACACTTCTAGCATATCCCCTCTAACTCTGCGTCTCTCTAACGAATGTAAGCCTAATTTCTTCATATGGAATATTTTTAATATTATAGAACGCTTTTGCCATTCTACGTTGTACTCTCTCAAGGGAATCTATGTCCATTCTGTAATAAGGACACCAAAATTGAACAGCATAATCCATATGGTGTCTCACTAAAGACAAGTAAAGTTTTAAGCTAACATCAGAATTTCTGTTACTCACACTCCTAGAGATGAACCCGAGAATTCTGTTTGCCTTGTTACGAACGCTTATACACTGTTTTCTAGGTTTCAAATAATTGCTAACAAACACACCTAGATCTTTCTCACAATCTGATTTTTCTAATTCCATATTAGCTAGTTTATATTTTACAATTGTACTCATCTTCCCTATCTTTAATACCTTGCATTTGTCAAAGCTAAAATTCATCTGCCAATTTACTGACCATTCGTGTAAGGTATCTAGATCCCTTTGGAGACACTCTATGTCACGAACTGAATCTATTGTTCTCCCCATTTGGTATCGTCTGTAAATTTACTTATCCTACTAGTTATAGCTAAATCAAGGTAATTTATGTATATAACAAACAACAGAGGACTCAATAAAGATCCCTGGGGGATCCCCATTATGACTTAGTACCATTTATGCTGACTCTCTGCTTCCTACCAATTAGCCATGACCAAATCCATCCCATGTATTGTCCTTATTCCTCTAATTAGGTCTTAGTATTTATAATTTCATATAATGTCTTTTTCTATATTGTCCTTATTCCTTATATTTTGTCTAACTTTATATTATTTTATTTATCGTCCTTACTCTTATGATGTCTTACTTTGTGATTATATTTATATTTCTTATTCTTCGTATGTTTTCTTACTGTATGTGATTATATGTTTTGTCCTCATTCCTCTAATTGTTTCTGACTTTATACGATCATAATTATTGTCCCTATTTTTCTTATATTATACTAGTGTATATCATTTAATTTATTATATATATTTATTATATTATTTTCCTCTTACTTTGTCCTACTCTATGCAT
>CM064555.1:241333-337455 GCA_032716605.1 Paralithodes platypus
CCACCATTTGGTGCTTATCATTATGGCCTGTACGCCATATTTTCGATGGTATGCAGTCTGGCACTGCTTTTAGATAAGTGTTTTGCTAATGATTCCCAAGATGTATTTATGTCGTTATTGTTAATTAGAAAGCTCCAGTCAGTTTCTTTAAACATTGCTCTAAGTTTACAAAAGTTTGCTTGCTTGAAATTAGGGACTTTCTCGATGCTGCTATTTGGTTCGTTACTAGTAAACTTTAAATTGAAAGTTATCGTATGATGGTCGCTTTTACTGAATTCATCACCGACATTCAAATTCTCTACCAATTCTTCTTTTGTTGAAAGTATAAGGTCAAGGACATTATTTCCACAGGTTGGAGATCTAACAAATTGATATAGCGAACTCTCTTGCAAGTTTGCATACAGGTCTTGTCCAGAGTGTGAAGTAATACTATCTTCCCACTTGGTCACAGGTAAATTGAAGTCGCCAAAAAATATGGTATCTTGCGAATTACTTATGTCTGCAATTTGCTCATATATTTCTCGGTCAGTTTGCACTGATGACCTGGAGGTCTGTATATAGTGCAAGTATTATATTTGTACCTTTATTATTCTTTATTAGCACACAAGGATATGTAGACGTTCACAATTTGAGGTTTTGACAAGAGGGTCAGGTTAAGACTTTCTTGAATAAAAAGTAAACGCCACCTCCATTTTTATTTATTCGGCTTTTCTCAAACATTACATAACTGGGAAGTGAACACTCTGCTAAAAAGTCTCTGTCTTCTGTATTGAGCCAAGATTCTGTTTTGCCAATAACATCGTAATTTTCTGTAAACACTAGTTCCTCTAAATCTGAAAATGTATTGCGTATGCTACGAGTGTTTGCATAGAAGACCTATAAATTTGTGATTTTAGAATTCACTTTAATTAACGTTCACCCTCAGCTTCCTCCACCCAAATACCGCACCAAACACTTTGACTACTCGCTGCAGTTTCTCCTCAGAATCCGCCACCAATGCTGTGTCATCAGCAAACAACAACTGATTCAACTCCCAATCTCTACCATTCTTTCCTACTAAACCCAATCCTTTACCCATCATTCTCATTTTCACCTCCAAAGCCTGGAAAAACCGCTCTATCCACCAGATAAGAAGCAGTGATCGCTATGTCGGCTCTCCTCAGCCTGGGTGTGGGTCAGGAATCCGGTCTAAATATGACAATTTGTGCAGCCATGAGAAGCTTGCACAAACAGTCAAACTTAAACACTCTATCCCTTGTTCATGCCAACTAAACCGAATATGTATACGGGTACTCTGGGAATCTTGCTGGTAACCCCAAATGGGCCTTGGTCTCTGGGTCTTCTCCTGGGCGACCAAAATGTGTGTGAAATTCGTGTTTTGTTTCTGAATTCTTTGTTGTGTTGTGTTGTACCTGTTCGGGCCCTGTCTCGATTCGGCCTGAGTATATAGATAGAAATAGATAGATACTGTACTCTTTGTGTAGGATAACTGAACCCACCGAAGAAAAAGTAGTGATCGCTGTGCCTGCTCTCCTCGGCCTGGGTATGGGGGAGAAAGCCAGTCTCAATCACGGACGTCTCCTGGGACTGGAAGTAGATGGTGGCAATCTTGGCCACACACTTGAGCCGCATCTCGCCGCGGGGGAAGTGGCTACGGTTGGTGACGAAGGTGAGGCCAAGCACCGCAGTCTCCAGTCCGTCAGGTTCCTTCTGGGGCAGGTAGCGTCTCAGGTACCGGGGCTGCGTCTGTTGGAGAAACATAATTGGCTTAGACAATGTACCTCTATGGTAGCATTGATTGAGGTTTTGTATTCAAGTCTGGATGGGGCATCTGAATTGCATTGAGTGATTGAAGATAGTCGGCTTAAGTATAATGAAACTTGGTTGAGTGGTTTCAATGTAAGCCTCTGAAATTAATCCAGGGCTACGACAATCCCCTCGAGAGGTGTTACTGGTGGGCTTCGACGCTCCTCTTGGAAGAAGAGATGTCAAATCAAACACATACCAATACACTCTCAATAACAAAAACAATAAGTGTGACTGTCATGGCTATAGGGGTGAAAATCCAATGATATTTACTGCCCCCCATCTCGCCTCCATCCTGCTCCTCCCTTTCCCTCACTCCATCCAACCAATACGCACATTCACACAGCCACTCGTTGCCGATTTTGCGACAGATATTCAACTACGGACCACCGTAACACATCAACCACACATCTTTTGAGTATTCATATATAATGTTTGGATGTGCAATTACATTTCATATACGATGATCCGGTTTTCATTGCGTTTTGGAAGAGTCGCCAAATCGGCCAAGGTCTAGCACAGGGCACTGGTGAGTCCTAGGGTGGTCTAGCATGTCCTAGGTTAAGGCATGTCTCGTTGTTTCACTCACAACCTGGGTTAAGGCACCCTGGCTGAACGGTGTTGAACGATTATATCTACAGTCTAGTATCGTATGTCCAACGAGAAAGTGGAACATTTCCAGTAGAACAGTGAAAAGCGAAAATTTAATCGCCATTCACACATATAAATGCAGATAAACATCTTAACCACATCTTTGCTGTCGACGAAATGGATAGCAAGTAGAAAAAATATATGAGAACAAGTGTTCGAAGAATTAAATAGATAAACGCAATTTAATGTACTAGAGCTAACATAACTAGCAATGCAATCGCAATGTTAGACTTGCAAGAATATATCAGGTAAAACTCTCTTCCCGGAAACCAATCAATATGCATGGAATGGCTTTTGTTCCATAAAATATTTACATTCACAGTCTTTTACGACAGAACAAAGTTACTTCTCCAGTTACGGGGAGGCAGACCGTTTTTCTGGACCTCCTTCTCCCTAATATTTAGCCCCACTAGTTTTGAAATTATAAGACGTTCGGCCCATTAGTTTGGCGATTTTAACACCTTTCGCCCCATTTCGGTGTCAATTTTAAGACCTTTCGTGCCATTTAGGTGTCAATATATTCTTGGCGAGCGAAAGCGAGCCTGCAATTTTAAGAGAAACCGGCCTTCAGCCGGGACATTTTTCTACCGAAAAATGTACAAATTTATCTTGAAGGTGTGTTATTTTTAAGCTTGATGGAGGTCTAGCGAGGAAACTAAAAAAATATTTGAAAAAATAAAATAATAGACCAAACAAACGGCCAGTTTCCCCTTAAATGCATATCATCTTCTGGTATTTCGCATGGTCTCTGATGTAGCCATTCCCTTACAGACAGAGACATCTTCAAACATGGATGGGTAAATGCAAAATGAAATATATATGTGGGACCCCGTTTGGCAATAATTTAGTTACAGCTTTTAAGGGGACATTGGCCGGTTTTCTAGACCACTTTCTCCCTCATGTTTAGCCCCATTAGTTTTCAGATGTTAAGATGTTTGCTCCATTAGTTAGTCGATTTTAAGACCTTTCGCCCCATTTCTTTCTTCAATATTTAGACCTTTCGTGCTATTTAGGTGTCGATTTTTTCCCTGGCGAACGATAGTGAGCCTGTAATGTTGAAAGAACCGGCCTTTGGCAGGGACATTTTTCTACCGAAAAATTTACAAATTAATCTAGAAGGGGGATCTAATGGATGTTTTTTTTTTTTTAATTTGATGGAGGTCTAGGGAGGAAACTGTAAATAGATGCATCGCGATTTTTGCTCTCAAAAGTACATTGATAGTCATGAATACTTGAACACAAAAATATAGACACAAACTAAGGACAAAATCGTAAACAAAGATAATAACACAAAGCAAGAACAAATCCATGGACAAAAATAAGAACATATACACATTACAAACTCAAGGACAAATAATTATATGAACACGAAATAGTTACAAACTCAAGAACAAAATTTAGGAACTAAGGACAAACACAAGGACACAAAAATATGGACACAAAACACGTATAAACCTAAGAACAAAATTAAGGACACACCAAGGCCAAAACCAAGAACAAAATTAAGGACACAAAGTAACGAGAAAGCCAAGAACAAAATTAAGGACAAAGCAAGGACAAACATAGGGACAAAAATATGGACAAATCAAGGACAAACTTAAGGACAAAAACTAAGGAAAAACCAAAGAACGCACCAAAATAGGACGCAAACTAAGGACACCACCAAGGGCAAAAGTAAGGACAATACCAAGGACAATATTAAAGACACACAAACAAAGTACAACAAAAAGGACACAACTTAGGAGGCAAAGCAACATTCCATCCTCGCTGTTTCCGACACAAGGTTTCATCTTATTTTCGTCACCAGGTAATCTAAACAATCTGTCTCCATTCGTAAGGCTCTTCCGCACGGTGACACACGGAGAGGGAGAGAGAGATATGCACGGTGACACACGCAGAGAGAGAGAGAGAGATATGCACGGTGACACACGCAGAGAGAGAGGGAGAGAGAGATATGCACGGTGACACACGCAGAGAGGGAAAGAGAGATATGCACGGTGACACACGCAGAGAGATAGATATGCACGGTGACACACGCAGAGAGGGAGAGAGAGGGAGAGAGAGATATGCACGGTGACACACGCAGAGAGATAGATATGCACGGTGACACACGCAGAGAGGGAGAGAGAGGGAGAGAGAGATATGTACGGTGACACACGCAGAGAGGGAGCGAGAGACATGCACGGTGACACACGCAGAGAGATAGATATGCACGGTGACACACACAGAGAGATAGATATGCACGGTGACACACGCAGAGAGATAGATATGCACGGTGACACACGCAGAGAGAGAGATATGCACGGTGACACACGCAGAGAGATAGATATGCACGGTGACACACGCAGAGAGATAGATATGCACGATGACACACGCAGAGAGGGAGAGAGAGATATGCACGGTGACACGCAGAGAGATAGATATGCACGGTTACACACGCATACAAAGAGAGAATGATTGATAAATAAAGAAATAGAGAGAGAGTTACACTGAGTTATAAGGAATTATCCTAAACACCAATATATGGGGAAGCTTCTTTCCATATATCTGATGGTGTACCTGATAAAGTTTACAAAAACAGCTAAAAAGTAGAGTGGATAGTATTATGCAAAGTTACAATGAGAACACTGCACTATATAATCTTTCATTTTTCACCAGTAGATATCTTAGGAAATGTGACGCAAAGAGTTTAGGATACTACCTAATCCTAGAAACTAAGTGTAATACACACACACACACGCACTCACACACAAATAGACAGACAGACACACTCACACAAGCACTCACTCTCACCTTTTCACTCTCTCTCTCTTTCTTGTTATCTATCTATCTATCTCTCTCTCTCTCTGTTTTATGTAAACATTATGATACGTATGATGCAGGTCAAAGTGAAGATATACATCACACAATATCACCATCTAAAGACCAACTTATGCTTAGTTTCAGTCTCTCTCTCTCTCTCTCTGGCAGTCCATTTGTTCCATCCCTTTGTAGCACCGACCAACCCTAATAGCAGGACAGTGATGAAGCTCTCTCCCTCGTTCTTGGCGGGGGGGTGGGGAGGAGGCGTGTGTGAGCTTTAGCACCTGAGTTTCGGAGGGGGGGGGGGGGGGGGGGCAATAGAATGGGGACAATTGAGAGCTTTCCTTATTTCTTTTTCTTCTTCTTATTATTATTATTATTTTTATTTTTATTATTATTATTATTATCTGTCTGCTGTATGTATTTTTGTTTATCTCTCTCTCTCTCTCTCTCTCTCTCTCTCTCTCTCTCTCTCTCTCTCTCTCTCTCTCTCTCTCTCTCTCTCTCTCTCTAAAACACCAAGGAAACCCTTTGGCCGCCACCAAGGGAAAGTGTGGTGGAGTGATCTTGCCACTGGACTGGTAATCCAATGGTCCCGGGTTCGAATCTCGATGTGTCAATGAGAAGATATTATTGGGATGGAAGATGTTCTGTACCTAGTATCAGTGCATTACCACAAAGCCCACCGAAATGCCAAAGAAAATACCCTCATTGTTCCCTAATAAAATAGCACTGTATGAAAATTCCCATATTCAAAATAGGCTACAGGGGGGCAATGCCTAGTGAATTCATTGTTCAATAGATGGCGTTTTGAGAGTGAGGGTCCAAGTATGGGGTCAAGACAGTGAAGCGCAAAGACGCAGCAGCTTCAGAGATGGGGTTGCGTCGAGCTGCGAGTGGGCAACCAAGTGCCATGCGTTTGCGATGGCAAGATGGCGAAGGCTGGTTGCAGCTCTTCGTGCTTCACATGTCTCACTCCCTGGACTGGAACGAGACCTCACGGACTTCACCGTGTTGAGTGGTAGAATGTACAGCCTTTCAGCATATAGGGAATATTTGGAATATACAATAAGAAAAAGAAAAAACTATATCATAGCCTATACCTCCATGATTTTAATCTTGGTTATCTCCGTAGTTATACAGTAAGTGAAAACAGTATCTTTAACCCTTCCAGCCCGGGCAGCATTTTAAAATGACACCACGAAAGAAGGGCAGGTGCCCGGGTGTCCTTTTAAAATCCCTGTGCTTGAAAGCGTGCTTCAAAATTCGCGCGGCCAAATTTTGCATTGCAGGAGCGACCGCAGCGCCACCAAGCCTCAACTACTAGTGTTATCAGTTCGTACGTGGCCGCCATAGCGAGTTATACTGAAAAATTATTTCCGACGTGTCCTATTCGTTGCAACCTCCCGTGGGCCCCACTGCTACCCCGCTCGCAACTTCGACGCCTGTTACAACCGAGAAGAAAGCTCAACGAAAGAAAGTTAAGCGTTTGTTGAGTGATAGCGCTATACAGCGACAACTTTTTGATAGTGAAGAGAGCAGTGGCGAAAGCTTGGTGGACAAAGAACAATTTATAAGTGCAAGCGAAGATGACGATTTCGTTGGCTTTGGAGGCGACGATAATGTGGATTTATTTGAGGGGGGAGACAGTAGTGATGATCCTGATGTGGAAGTGTTTCAGGAAGGTGCCATTGAACTTCCAAGTGTGCTAGAACCTAGGCCTACCCCTTCGCCATCTTTGCTATGTCAGCCTAGGCCTAGCCCTAGTAGCCCAGACCTTCCCCTTTGCCTGCCCGTACGTCCTTGAAAGTGGGCAAATATTTCTATAAACAATCGTTGGTGAAAAGTGCAGCTAAAAAAGCACGCAGGGCAGCCGCAGAAAAGGATAGGGAAGCTGAAGACAGTGATAGTGACGCCGACCCTGGTCTAGCAACCACCCGCATTCCATTGTCCCGACGCCTTGACCCGGGATGCCGCGTGGGTCACCCACAGCCCTCGGCTTCATCTCTCCTTCAGGATGACCAAAAGGCCTTTTCAAGTGGTATTAGTAGTGTGCCACAGCCCTCAACACACCGCAGAGCATTATTTGCTGCGGAGAAGCCCTCGGCTCGCCGCAAAAGGAGCCCAACTCCCGAGGCCGAGGCTCCGATTGTTGAAGCTCCCACAGCATCCCGCGCCCCACACCGCCGACGCCCGGTCACTTCTTCACCCGAATTGTCTCCTGAAGAGGATGCTGACGACCCCAACATTGCCCCAGATGACCTGATGTCGCCTGAGGAGGAAGAGGAACAGGAACAGGAAGAGGAAGAGGAAGAGGAAGTCCCGACAAGACGAGCGAGAGGGCGAGGTCGTGGACGTGGTCAGTCTGCCGACGCCGCTGCCCCTGGGCGTGGGCGTGGGCGTGCAGGGCGTCCGCGTGGCCAAGGACGTGTGCCAGGGCATCCAGGGCGTGTGCCTGCTGCACCTGCACGTGCTCGAGCATCAGCATCCGACCTGTTTGTGTGGACAGATGGGACTGATTTTGAGCCAGATTGTCCTGCCTTTGACGAGGTACAGATGGGTTCCGGGGTGTCACCAACATTTCCCTGTGGCCCAGCTGCTACCCCCAGTGAAATTTTCTGTGGCTTCTATGACAATGAAGTCATGGAATACCTCGTCGAGGAGACCAACCATCAACCCTCTCATGAGGGCGAACCAGTGAGGTGGCATGGAGAGCTGTCACTGTGGCAGAACTATATGTGTTCTGGGCACTCACAATGCTGATGACACATATCAGGAAGCACGCTCTGGCAGACTACTGGATCATTGGCGACATCATAACGACTCCAGCATTGGCAGGTACATGTCCAGTACAGGTACTTCGACATCCTCTCCTATCTCCACCTGACAAACAACATGGCAGTCCACCTTCCCGACTCATTATGGAAGATCAGGAAGCTGTATGACATGATACATCATCGGTTCACCACCTACCTGATTCCTTTCCAGAAGATGTGCCTCGACGAGTCTCTGGTCCTGTTCCGTGGTAGGCTGCACTTCCGACAGTTAATATCCCGTCCAAGAGACACCGCCTCGGCTCAAGCTCTTCGTCCTCTCCGCGACTGTTGAGGGGTATCTGCTGGACTTGTGGTGTACAGCGGTAAGGGTGGAGAAATGTGAATGACCCCCCTCAGTGGTTTGGTGGCGTGTAGTGAAGAAGAGGTGGAGAGGAACTTTAACTCCTTGCGACATATATGGAGCGATCGCGTCAGATCGGAACTTATGATCAAAACACTGACGGGGTATGAAGCTCTGGACGTGTGGTGTACAGGCGGCAATATGGAGAACATGCCTTGACCCCCCTCATTGTGTTTGGTGGCGCTGTAGTGAAGAAGATTATGAGCCGAGCCGTTCAATGGAGCTCCGTAAGTCCGGTAAAGTTAGATGAAGATCTGATCGGTGGTGAGAGGCACTTTAATCCCCAGGTTCCTCGACACATCCGCTAACTAACGGCCAGCCAGTGTGGTTTACTCACGTCGCTCTATCTCTGACCAAGTCTCTACGGGCGCCCGCTCGCAGAACCGGAACTGAAACTTACTGGAAACATAATATGTCTGGGGGGGTTAATCAAAACCACATACCGACACAGATAATTATACACGTGCCAATCCTGACCAAGGTACCTCCATGACCGCAAGACGGAACTGCGGCCAGTCAGGGCCAAGAGGAAGGGCACTGCTCAGGGGGCTACCTAACCAGGACGGGAAGGCGGAATCTTCCACAAAAAGAATGGCCCATCTCTCTCCATCACTGGCATGTACCAGCGGAAAAGGTCCAGCGGAGGTACCGCCTGCAGCATGCCACAGCCGAGGCCGAGATGGTCGCCACAGGAAGGTGGACCGAAGAAAAAAAGAAGAACCAAGAACCCTGTCCAGACCCAACCAGCTGCAGTCCTGGCCAGAAACCTTCAACATTCCTGGATTTCGTTGACATAGTCCTATGTGCCTGATGGGCTTCATAGATCATGCAGATTGGGCTTCAATCGGACTGCCCTGCGATTGACTGCATCATCGACTTCTTGCAGGTGTGTACAAGAAGTTTATCCTGCATACGGTTAGATATTCAGTCCGTACAGTCCTCAAGGTCCAACATCTACCGTCTGGAGGACTCCAGGAGCCAAGAAGTACAAGTTCCCTGGCGAAGTTCCACAAACAGGTGATTACTTGAGCTCCTGGCTAAAACATGCGGGTACATCCAGGGAGGCCACTACAAGGACCAGGCCAGCTGGACAGAACGTGGGTGTGTCTGAATTTTAACAGGATAGCACCAGCTCAACGCCCTTTCCTTTGCAAAGCACCAGGTAGTTAATGTTAGGAGTTCAGTTCCATAGTCCATGTTGCCAGGTGCACCACACAACAAGGCTCTGAAGACGCACAGTCACAAAGTCAACACTGGGGAATGCCTCGAACAAATGTCCTCGAGTGTCAAGCTAAATGGCACTTGTGCTGCAGTGGCATTACAACGACTTCGACTTCCATACTAATAAACTTTTTGAAGTGGAAGTGGAAGGACAACAGTGAAAGTGACACTCAATCGTATGGATAAGGCTACCTAAGAAATACCGTTATGTATAACTAAGTATACGGCTTAAAAAGGCACACATATAAGGTATATAATAAGTGCCTTCAATAACAATGATGAACAAGTGAAAGTGACACTAAAAAGATATAATTTCTACCAATAAATAAGTGAAAATGACACTCAATAAGCCTAGGCCAGTCAAACAGTGACAATATAATACTAATAATAAAAACTAAGTAATAAAGTGAAAGAGACACACACAAAGTAATAATAAGTGCCCTTCATAACAATATGAACAAGTGACAGTGACACTATATATATTATTAGCTTAACTAACAATACATAAAAGGGGAAAAATTACAAGCTATCAATTTTTTTTTTTTTTCCAAAGGGTCCAGTGACAGTGACACTATAATCATAATATAAATAATAATAAAAACGAGAAGTAATAAGTGACAGAGACACAAAATAAGTTCATGTAAATAACTTTATTGAGTGTAACTAACATAATAACTATAATAAATGACATAATTACCAATAAACACTAATCAAATCGCTTCCCGGCATAATTGCGGGTGGAGCGACGAGTGCAACTGGGCGTCGTAGCCGGGGCCGCGGTTGAGCGTTCGGACGCGCCGAGGTAAATACGTGGCAAAAGTTACCTCCACTTCCATCACCATCACTCCGGAACCAGTTGAGCTAGAGAGCTCTACGCAACACCATTCTATGCAGCAAGGTAAGGCACCCATTTCTATATATGTTTGATTAATGTAGGTAATATATTAACCGAGATTAGCCTTAGTTTACTTTTGTTGATATTCGGCCAGATCGCCTGGATACGAGCTCCGTCCTTTGGAGAGCCAGCCCGGGCCAGGAGGGTTAAGGGGGGACTTTTTGTCTTATTTATTTATCAATTTATTTTGTTTATATATTTATTTAGTTATTTATTTACTTATTAATTTATACCTTCCTCCCTACACCTCCAATAAGCTATACAAAAAAATACCACACAGAGATTAATTTGTTCATTTTTCTTTAGAACAATATTCCGGCCAAGAGCCGGTTCCTTCTAACTTACAGGAACTTGTATAGCGAGGTCTGTCCTTAGTGATGTTGGCCCCATTCAATGTTCTTTCCTCTCACTAAAACATTTCGTTTTGTCGTTTTCCATAATGCAGTTGGGTCTGAGTACATAATTAGATTGATATCCAAAATTCGAAAATGGATATTAATCGTGATCGTGTGCTCAACCTTTAACTGTGTTGGTGGTGTAATGGTTTAGGTGCTTATATTCTGGGTGTGGGGTGAGGAAGGGAGAAAGAGGAGTTCCCGAGTTCGAATCCCAGGAGGAACCATATGCTCTCATTGGTTTATTCAAGTACATTCGGGAGGTTCGTAAATGGGTTGATTGGGATGGGGGGGGTAATGTTAAGAACGGGGTGTTACTTATTACAAGGTCGCTGTTGCTTGCTTGGAAAAAAATCGACACCTAAATGGCACAAAAGGTCATAAGATTGACAACAGAATGGGGCGAAAGGTCTTAAAAACGCCAAAGTACTGAGGTAAACGTCTTATAATCTCGTAATCCATGGGGCTAAGCATAGCCTAAAGGAGAAGGCGGTAAAAAAAATGCTCCCTTAATTAACAGACAAAACCAAGCCATTGTAACCAACATTTGTTAAGAGTGGTTGAAGAGCGTGTGTGTGTTGTTATTTTATTTGGTGAGGCGCGTTTATTGTCCGTGGGTGTACAAACCATCTTGGGATAATTAGAAGCAATTCCTTAAGAGAGTTGTATTTTTCTGGACCCCTTTGTCCCTCATGTATACCCCATTAGTTTTGGCGTTTTAAGACGCTCGCCCCATTAGTTTGGCTGTTTAATGACTTTTTCCACTCATTTATTTGTCAATTATAAAACATTTCCTGCCATTTTGGTGTCTATTTCCTGGCGAGCAATAGCGAGCCTGTCTTCGTAGTGAAATGCATAAGGTGTTGATATTAGGTGGGAGCGTCCTGGGTTCGAATCCACGGACTGCCACATGTGTTTGTAATATTTCATTAATCGATTTTAGGAGTAGAGTTGGTTGTTGGATAGAACATAATAATCTAGGAGGAACCGCCTTCAGCGTGGACATTTTTCTACCGAAAAATGTACAAATTTACCTCGACAGAGGGTCTTCGTGGGTATTTTGTATAAGCTTGATGACGGCCTAGAAAGCAAACTAAAAATCTCCCTTTAATAACAAAAGTGATTGCTTGTTATTGTTATTTGGTGGTGAAATAATGGAAGTGGGGTCTTGGGGGCATTTTTATAAGCTTGATGGAGGTCTTGGGAGGAATCTTAAGATAATAATAAATACACATATATATATATATATATATAATATATATATTTATACTATATATATCTTTTTATATATCTATATATATAACTATCTATTATATTTATATATATATATATATATATATATATATATATATATATATATATATATATGAGCAAATCAATCCAAATTTCCCCTATAGTAAAGCCCAGGTTTGTTGCAGGGTCTACTATTTTGTATGCCTTTGTACCGGCCAAGCAATTTATGATCCTGCACCTGTTACACTGGTACGGCTGTAACTCTACACCTGTCCTGTATTCTGGTACTGTACATATACACGCACACACATATGTATATATACATGCATACACGTATACATGGTACATATATACACTAATACCCACAATCATACACACACATACTCATAGATACACTAATACACACACACACACACACATACACACACACATACACACACTTGGAACACTCAATCATTATAATTCGGGGCCAAAGGAGTTATATATATATATATATAATTATATATATCTATATATTTATATTTGTGATATATATATATTATGTATACAGTATTATATATATAACAGTATATATAACTGTAAATACTGTATATATATATTTTTTTTTTTTTCTTTTTTTTCTTCTATATTCCAAAACTACTCCATCTTGGACATAGGCTGATAGCCTTACATAACTCCAACCGCTGAAACACGGTGAGGGCCCGTGAGGTCTTGTTCCAGTCTAGGGAGTGAGACATGCAAAGCTTGACGGCTCCAAGCAATTCCATCTCTGAAGCCGCCTCGCCTCTGCGCTTCACAGTCTCATCCCACAGACTCGGACCCTCACTCTCAGAATGCCAGTCAAGGAAATGGGTGCAAGAATTGCTCACAAGGTGATACAAGCATGAAACTTCCCGGAAATGTTCACAACTCGCGCGTTGTTGGACCTACTTTAACAATTTCAAGCAGGAAGCCAAAACCGAGATTCTTCCCTCGTGTATTTTTTTTCGTTTAGGCGCCGTCCCTCTCTTTTTTGGGGGCTAGTTTCCAGGGTTTTTTTGGGCGTGTGTATCCTTGGCGTTTTTTGGTGTGCATAGCAACGGTTTGCTTAGCAGAGCATTTTCCTTAGGCAACCGGCAAGCAACGATGCAGTGTCTGAACTACTATGAAGTGTTATGAACTTTTTACTTTTATTTATTTTCACTATATTCACTCCTAAGGCTGGAGATTGGGGTAGGGGTAATTTCGTCGGGCACCATTTTCGCTCATAGGCTAGGCTAGGCTGCAGGCTAGGCAGGCTAGGCCTGCAGGTACATCACTGCTGTGTAACTCAGCATGGGGTGTCTGTAGTAGATGTTCATTTCGCTTTGGTGGTGTGCCTGTGGTGTTCATTGTGTTTTGTCGTTATGAGACTCTTTTCTTAATTTTGCCGGTGACTCATTTAATTTAATTTTATAGCCTAGTTGCCTAATTACGGTCATGGGGTTCGGTCTCTGTTGATTCCTAAGCGATTGACAGCCAACAGACCTCATGATTGTGGGATGGGCAGCTGGGCTAGGCCTAATACTAGCCTAGTCAGTTCTTTTCATTTACCCTTCTTTCTCTAGCCCTAGTTTGTTTCTGCTATTTGTCAATTTCTTATTCAATTAATTCTTCCTACTGCAGCTAGTAGCCTAATGACCGTTTCCAAATTGGGAGTGGCAATGCTATTGCCACATTTTTTAATTTAAATTAATTTGTGTAATAGTTTGCTTTATAGTTTAGAGAGTTAATAGCCTAATAGACTTAACGATGACTGAGCAGTCTCTTGATGAATTTTTATTAAGTGCCACGGCTGATTCCATACAAAGGACATCATGGATGAGAAGTCAGTCGAGTGTCTAACCACTCTCGCATCAAAGGGTCAGGACATATGCAACCTTTTGTGAAGAGCGCTCAGAACAAATAATGAGCCAATCACAGCAACGAATTACCAGGAACAAGGTGGTACTGGTTCAATGTCCCAAGGCAAACGATCAAAGCAAAGAAGGGGACAAAGTCAGTCATCCTCAAAAGTGAAATCTTCGCTGTTTTGTCAAGTCTGTATGTTGCATGTCAGACAAGGAAAGGTGACTTGAACATTTCTGTCAATCTACGGAAAACTCCCAGTCATCCAGCTCTGTTAATTACCAAATTCTGCCTATGGGCAGCGTACGTCCCGGGAAGAAGTCCTGATCTCATAGAATGTCTTGAGAAAGAAAGTAGGGTCATCAAATGATGTGACACCAGAGACTGAAGTGCGAATCATGGATGGTGCCGGCACTTGGAGGAGATTTTCACTTTCGTAGACCCGGTAGGGCTCAGCATTTGGAGACTATGCTGCCAAGGTCTGTCTTCCATACGAAACAATGCTCAAAGTCAGGCGCTGAGAGTGATGTTGGTCCTAGGTACATACTTCTGCTAAACAGATAAGGCCATCCTCAAGTCACAGACAGGAGAACAACGTGTCAACGGGTCCTATTCAGCGCAGACGATTGGGGGCGTCTAGCACCGCACCAAGAAACTGGCAGCAGTTCCTTCGCTTGGCGCAACACAACCGACCGGTTTCATTTCCTGGAACAAGGAACGGCTGGAAAGAATGAATCAGGAGACCAGACTCTCATTGTTACGAGGTGCCAATGTGCTATGGCTTACCTACACGAGACACTGGTTCACAACAGTGCCCCTGCAACCATGAGGAGGGCAGACTCGAGGATCATGGTGCATGTCAGATAGATGAGGCTGTTATGCCAAATGGTTCCACAAGAGTCCTTTGTTCGAACTGTGGGACACTGGACGGTGGTAGTATTGGCAGTGTCAAGTCGTACAGCAGCTGGCTCAGAAGACAGAAGATAGAACTCTGTATTGCCTTTGGTTGTGGAAAGGACTTTAGGTACAAGGGTCCCGAGCTGCATGAAAAATAGTGCTTCACATTGCACAGAAAGATCACGTGGCACTGCCTGTGTTCGAGGCTTATACAGGTTGTGATACCGTGTCCCATCCCTGGTTCCAGGTGGGAAAGAAGCTGCTGGAAAGTGTGGGAGGCACATATGTATTTACGGCGAAATTCTATGAGCTTCACAATGCCCGGACAACGTGGTGAAGCGCTGGTGCGTCTCTCCTGATACTTCACGATTAGACTCTATGACAGGACGCAACGTCTCGTTCCATCAAGAAATCATAGAATCGTTCATCCAAAAGGACTCAGATTATCATGTCTAACGCTCCAACCAATGCTGCATCTTGAGGGACAGCAACCATGAGAGGCATTACTACAAGGGTGGGAACCCTGGGCGCACCACGGTGGTGCCAGAACGACATTTGCCCTCGTCCAAGTGAGTGTGGATGGACTTGCCCAGAAAAGTGGAGGCCTCTGTGGTCTAAACTTGCCCGAAGCCAGTGCAGAAAACCTGCCCACAGAAACTAGCTGAAGTGTTCTTGCGGAGTATGAGGATGCACAGACTGCAAAATGTGTTGATGCGTGCTCATCTAAAATGCACAGCTTACTGCAAAATGCAAAAGTGACTTGTGACAACAGTGCCTGAAGCTTTAGGAGTGGCATTTTTATAGCCTGACTTGGCCCTAAATTGGATTTTTATGCCACATAATTCTTTTGTATATGATCTCCAAAGATGCAATGCTACATGTTTTTTAGAACAAGGGAGTTGAAGAAAAAAAAAAACCATAGAGCACACTCACAGTTTTTCCCAGAAAGAACTGCATTGTTGCTGCCGCGTTGCTAAGGGAAAATGATTGCCTATCTAACCGTTGCTATGCAACACTGAAATCTCGGTGGCTTCCTGCCCTGAAATTGGTAAAATAAGGTCTTTGTGAACTATTGTGGAAAGTTTTATGCTTGTATCACCTTGTGAGCAATTCTTGTCCTATTTAGTACCGATTGCCCTCACTTCACGCATGGTATCATCATCACATTCCCCAAACCCAACAAAGACCCCACGCTACCCTCCTCGCACCGCCCCATCACACTTCTTTGCTCCCCCTCCAAACGGTCAGGGAACGCCTAAGTTAGTATTACAACTAATTACACCTGACCCTACCCCTAGCTCCAACACAACATGGCTTCTTTACCGGCCCACTGCACTACCACAAACACTCTTCTCACAGACCTTACACAAAAGAGCTTTCGAACCGGCATCAACTCAGTGCAGGACCAGCCTCTTCCCCAAACAGATCACTATTAAGCCACACTCGACATTAGTAAAGCCTTCGATGCCATCCTCTGCCACAACCTAACAAACAAAATCTACGAACACAATACATGCACAAACAACACAAAAGGTGGCTGGCCAACTTCCTAGCAGGCAGATGTGCACACGTATCTTTTGCCGGTCAGTCATCTAAAATCAGAAACTTTTCCAAAACGGAGTCCCACAAAGGAGCCGTCCTATCGCCCGCACACTCTTCATCTGTACATGCACGATATGAACTTACAAACCCAATACGCCCCAAAATAATAAACTTAGCCGCCTCTGCAGATGACATAACCAACTCACATGCGACACACCATGACCACAAAAAGATGCAACCAGATACTCCTTCCACCCTATCTCAAACACACTACATGGTTGGTGAACCTACAAAACAGGAAGACTTAATCTAGCCCCAGCCAAATCCACCGCAACCCTGCTCACAAGTTGGACAGGAGAACACGAATTACATCCCTCAACTCACCATAAACAACACACACCCCAAAAACACATACACACACACACCCAAAATCCTAGGAGTTAAACATATGATGACTCCATATGACATTTCAAACAGCACACCACAAACTTTTAACAAAGAAACTGACACCCAGGACATGTAACGCCCCCAGCGTCACTTGCTCACACAAAATTTGGACACAACAAAGGAAACTACCACCACAGTATATAAACAATACACTAGATCAGTGATGGAAGTACAGCCAAGCCCAGCCTGGGCCTTCTAACCTAGCTGAAAACATCATAAGACCTTACAGAACTATTCAAAACAAAGGCCCTGAAGATCATTACAGGCTGCCACAGCTACTTCACCCACAGATCACCTACATCAAGAACCAAAATTCTCAAAGTCAAAGACCCATCTGGACATGATGAGGCACTCAATTCCTGGCAGCAGCCTCCACGAACCAAGACCAACCCCACTCACTAAACTACAAGTGGGCAACACAACCCACCACAGATTCCAGAAATATCAAAACAACACCCAGCACACGGTTATTCAACACACACATAACTGTCCGCCTCTCCCTCCCTTCCCCCCCCGAACCAACTTCCAGATAGAAGAAGCACATCCATACTCATATCGTCTCACCGATCCATCCACTCACTCACAGGACAACACGCAGGCTGCATGCACGACCTCGCCGAAATCCATCCTTCCGAATCCTCCCTTCCTCGCGAGGCACAGAGGTCGACCACCTGGCCAGGCTGGGATGCGGGCACCTTCCCGCTCTCCTGGAGCTATCCCAGAAGAGACTGGATGACTCCGTTGTCGAACGAGCCCTGCCCGGGATATGTAACACAGCACACCCACATACCATTAAACACATCATAGAGAACTGCATTTTCACACACACCACACTTACGCCAACAACACAATCTACACTCAATGAGAGCTCTGTGGGAATGCCCGATCGTGGCCATGGCCTTTCTCAGGGACTCGGGGCTGTTCGGCCAGGCAGCTTAGGGAACAACAACAACAACAACAACTTCACTTTCCAGACCTATACGGTAATCGCATGGTGAAATAGATATGAAAGTCGCATGATTTATTTTGATTGACTGTGTTTTCCTTACTATAGGCCTACTGTAATTACGGGGATATTTCCACTTGACGGATTTTTTTCCTGGACCCCTTTCTTCCTCATGTTTAGCCCAATTATTTTTCAGATTTTAAGACGCTTGGCCTATTAGTTTGACGATTGTAAGACCTTTCGCCCTATTTCTTTGTCAATATTAAGACCTTTCGTGCCATTTAGGTGTCGATTTGTTTTCCTGGAAAGCGATGGCCATCCTGTATTTTTTAGAGGAACCGGCCTTTCGCCAGGACATTTTTTTATCACATCATGTATCAATTTGTCTTGCAGGTGGGTCTTGGGGTGTACTTTTAAGCTTGATGGAGGTCTAGGGAACAAACTGAAAACCTCCCTTGAGGATTATGACGCGTTTTGACAGTTTATTCTGGGTGTCATCAAGCGATTTTATGCAGTTGAGGAAGGACCTGTACCAGTCAAAAGGGTAATAACTATTTCAATAATCTCCCACACCTATTAACTCCCCAACACCTGTTGACTCCCCCACACCTGTTGACTCCCCCACACCTGTTGACTCCCCCACACCTGTTGACTCCCCCCACACCTGTTGACTACCCAATCCACACCTGTTGACCACCCCCACCCCACCTTGTTGGACTCCCCCACCCTGGGTGGACTCCCCCACACCTTTTGAAGTGACTCCCTACACCTGTTAACTCCCCCCCACACTGGTGACGCCCCTCACAAGAGCCGTGTGACTTCCCCTGAACTGACCTGTGTAAACTCCCCCACATCTGGTGACTCACCCACACCTGTTGACTCTCCCACTCCTGCTAACTACCCCTACACCTGTTGACTCCACCACCCATACCTGTTGACTCCCCCACCCACCCATGTTGACTCCCCCACCCACACCTGTTGACTTCCTCCACACACCTTTAAACTCCCCACAGGGCCGGTTGACTCCCCCACCCACCCTGTTGACTCCCACCTGTTGACAGCCCCCCACCCACACCTGTTGACTTCCTCCACACCTGTTAACTCCCCCACACCTGTTGACTCTCCCACACCTGTTAACTCCCCCTTACACCTGTTGGCTCCACCACCCACACCTGTTAACTCCCCCACACCTGTTGACTCCCCCACCCACACCTGTTGACTTCACCCACACCTTTTAACTCCCCATACCTGTTGACTTCCCCACACCTGTTGACTCCCCCTACACCTGTTGACTTCCCCCACACATATTAACTCCCCCACACATGTTGACTCCCCACACCGGTTGACTCACCCACACCTGTTAAATCCCCCACACCCATTAACTCCCCCACACCTGTTGACTCACCCTACACCTGTTGACTTCCCCCACACCTGTTGACTCCCCCACTCCCGCGTCAAACCCGCGACTGACTGCGTTTGTAAATGAATAACTTTATTTATTCTCCCCTCAGTTACTAACCCCTATGTCCCCTACTAACTTCCTAGTCCTGCCACGTTAGTGGCAGGGCAGTAGTTCCCTTTCCAATGTTTCCCTTACCCACTCCAAAACCACTGTTGTTTGGACACTTAATCCTCAGGGTTTTTTGGTTTTGGAGGAACAAAGCATCCTAAACAGCCTAGACGAGGTCAACTAGAATCTGGTTTGTTTTTGATTGATTGAGTGTCCTTTGTACTCCTTTGTACTCCTGTTGACTCCCCCTATACCTGCTGACTCCCCCACACCTGTTGACTGCCCCACCCATACCTGTTGACTCCCCCACCCACACCTGTTGACTCCCCCACCCACACCTGTTGACTCCCCCACACACACCTGTTGACTCCCCCAACCCCTATTGACTCCACCTACACCTGTTGACTCCCCTACACCTGTTGACTTCCCCACCCCTGCTGACTCCCCAAGTCACCTGTTGACTCCACCCACACATGTTGACTCCCCCACCCACACCTGTTGACCACCCACACCTGTTGACTCCCCCACCCTCACCTGTTGACTCCCCCACCCACACCTGTTGACTCCCCCACACCTGTTGACTCCCCGCCACGCCTGTTGACTACCCCACCCACACCTGTTGACTCCCCCACCCACACCTGATGACTCCCCCACATCTGTTGACTCCCGCACACCTGTTGACTCCCCAACACCTGTTGACTCCCCAACACCTGTTGACTCCCCAACACCTGTTGACTCCCATACCCTTGTTGACTACCACACCCACACCTGTTGACTCCCCCACATCTGTTGACTCCCCCACCCATAACTGTTGACTCCCCCACCCACACCTGTTGACTCCCCCACCCACACCTGTTGACTCACCGCCACACCTGTTGACTCCCCCACCCACACCTGTTGACTCCCCCACCTACACCTGTTGACTCCCTGCCACACCTGTTGACTCCCCCATACCTGTTGACTCCCCCACACCTTTGACTCCCCCTCACCTTTTGACTCCCCCACACCTGTTGACTCCCCAACCCACACCTGTTGACTCTCCCACACCTGTTGACTCCCCCACCCATACCTGTTTGTTGACTCCCCCCCACACCTGTTTGGACTCATCGCCCAAAACCTGGTGGACACCCAACCCCACACATGTTGACTCCTCCACACGTGTTGACTCTCCCACACCTGTTGACTCTCCCACACCTGTTGACTCCCCCACAATTGGGTTTTGACCTCCCCCAAAACCGGTTTGTAACCCTTTCCCAAACCTGCGTGACCATCCCCTCCCACCCCCATTTCACACCCACACTTATTGTCTCTTCCCACCTGCGTAGACTTCACACTCCACCCCCACCACACACACCTTATTGTCTCTTCAAAACCCTGCTGCCATCCTTCCCCACCACAGGCACACACAATGATTTGTCTCTTCCAGACACCTGCGGATAGTCACTCCCCCCACTACACACACACACTTATTGTCTCTTCCACAAACTGCTGAAATCCTCCCCCCACCACCCACACACTTATTGTCTCTTCCACACCTGCTGACTCCTTCCCCCACCACACACACACAATTATTGTCTCTTCCACACCTGCTGATTCCCTCCCCCCACTACACACACACACTTATTGTCTCTTCCACACATGCTGATTTCCCTCCCCCCACTTACACACAAAACACACTTATTGTCTCTTCCACACCTGCTGACTCCCTCCTCCCCCCACACCACACACACACACACTTATTGTCTCTTCCACATCTGCTGACTCCCTCCCCCCACCACACACACACACACTTATTGTCTCTTCCACACCTGCTGACTCCCTCCCCCCACCCACACACCAACACACACTTATTGTCTCTTCCACACCTGCTTGACTTCCCCCCACCACCACACACACACACACTTATTGTCTCTTCCACTCCTGCTGACTCCCTCCCCCCCCCACACACACACACACTTATTGTCTCTTCCACTCTGCCCCCCTGCTGGACTCCCTCAAAACACACAACACAAACACACACCACTTATTTGTCTCTCTCCACACCTGCTGAATTCCCTCCCCCCCACCACACACCCACAGCTTATGGTCTCTGGTCCACACCTGCGACATCCCATCCCTCCGACCCCACCACACACACACTTATTGTCTCTTCCACTCCTGCTGACTCCCTCCCCCCCACCACACACACACACTTATTGTCTCTTCCACACCTGCTGACTCCCTCCACCCACCACACACACACTTATTGTCTCTTCCACACCTCTGACCCCTCCCACAACCACACACACACTTTAGGTGCTCTTCCCACACCTGCGGAGCCCTCCCCCCCACCACCACACACGTTAGGTCTCTCACACCTGCCGACTCCCCTCCCCCACCACACACACACTTAGTGTCTTCTTCCACCCTGCGACTCCCTCCCCCCACCACACCACACTATGTGTCTCTTTTGCCACACCGGGCTGACTCCCTCTCCCCCACCACACACACACATTATGGTCTCGTCTTCCACACCTGCTGGACTTCCCTCACCCACCCAACCACCACACAATGTATGGTCTCTTCCACACCTGCTGGACTCTCCATCCCCACCACCACACACACTTATTGTCTCTTTCCACTCCTCCTGCTGGACGTCCCTCCCCCCATCACCACACACACTTATTGTCTCTTCTTCCACACCTGCTGACTCCCTCCCCCCCCCACCCACACACCACCTTATGGTCTCTTCCACAACCTGTTGACTCGACTTCCCCCCCACACACCCCACCCCACTTATTGGTCTCTTCCACACCTGCTTGCTCGTCCTCCCCCCATCCCACACACGACACTTATTGTCTCTTCCACACCTGCTGACTCCCTCCCCCCACCACACACACACACACTTATTGTCTCTTCCACACCTGCTGACTCCCTCCCCCCACCACACACACACTTATTGGTCCTCCTCTTCCACTCGTCCTGCTGGACCCTCCCTCGCCCCCACCCCACACACAACAAACACTCTAGTTGTTCTCTTCCACACCTGCTGACTCCCTCCCCCCACCACACACACACTTATTGTCTCTTCCACACCTGCTGACTCCCTCCCCCACCACACACACACAATTATTGTCTCTTCCACACCTGCTGACTCCCTCCCCCCACCACACACACACTTATTGTCTCTTCCACACCTGCTGACTCCCTCCCCCCACCACACACACACTTATTGTCTCTTCCACACCTGTTGACTCCCTCCCCCCACCACACACACACTTATCTCTTCCACACCTGCTGACACTATATTATTCAATAACCCACATCCACACCTGCTCGTCAATCTTATTTGCCCGATATTTGTTACTTTGTTTTCCAATTTTGATTCCTTACTGAACTTTTACCTTATATATTACACCATATACCTTATCAATGTTTTGCCTTTTACTTTACACTTTATACCTTACTGATCTTTTACCTTATACATTACACGTTTTACCTTAGTGATCTTTTACCTCATACATTTACACGTTATACCTTACTGATCTTTTACCTTATACCTTACTGATATTTTACCTTATATATTACACGTTTTACCTTACTGATTGTTTACCTTATACCGCCCTTGACCTACAGTATACCTCGGCAGATGTTGATGATTCCTCGCTAGACGATATCGTACTGATTCATGATGAGCGACCTAGGTTATTCCTCGATGTCCTTTTTTTGTTCTCTGTATATAGCTCTGTATATCAGGGACTCCTGTATATACCCATGTATAAATATCTACATCAGCTCTAGATGTATCATGAAACCAACCCAATCAACACCATACAACCAACATCTCCCCCCCCCCCCCCCCCCCCCCCCCCCCCCGCTCTGACTTCAAATTTTTCTGTAAAAAAAAACCCCTTCTCCGTCATGTTTAGTGAGATGACGGGTCTGAAGTAAAACTGCAGGCTCGCTATCGCTCGCCAGGAGCCACCCAAATAACAGCTACAGAATAGCCAGTCTGCAACTCCAAGACCCCATAATCAAGACAAGAAAATAGCAGAGACACCTCCAATTCTCCCATGCTCTAGCCCTGGACATATACCCAAGCGACCCCTGGTTTCACCGTTTGTTAAAATCGCCAAACCAATTGGCCGAATACGACGAGACAAAGGTATGGGAGGTACTTATTATACCGATCTGAAAACAAACATGTTAGCTACCTGATCGGGTCACGCCCCCTCGCAGCCCGATACCTGCACCGGCTACATGTACTCAGCTCCTGGATATGGACCACTTTCTCCCTCATGTTTAGCGCCATTAGTTTTCAGACGTTAAGATGTTTGTCCACGAATGAAAAGTGGTTATGTAAATAAAACATCAACGGCCTGGATTCTACCGACAGAAATGGATATAAACGAGAGGACACATTGTAGCGGATCTGGAGATCCAATAAACCATTTCTTCGTCAATATCTAGATATTACGTGCTAATTTTCGACCAAGAGCAAATATTAAGCGAGCTATATCAATGTGAAGAGGCAACTAGGATTAAAGGCCTATCCAAGTTTAGGTAAGATTGCACCAGCATTAAGCCAAGAATAAATCTAGAAGGGGGATCTAATGGAAAGTATTATATATATGTAAGATTATACCTTGGAAGTATGCCGTTCTATTAATACCTCACTTCCAAGGCTAGGTTAAGTATGTACCTCAGGAAACTAAAAAAATATGAATACATGCAAAAATCTCCCAAAAAATGATCACATAACCTTTTTCCCCATAGCCTTGTGACTCCGAAACCAGAACACCAAGAGTCAACTTATTATACATTATTGGTAATAATAGTAGAGGAGTATGCAAATCACACACCCAGCTTTAATTCTTACTCCCCACGACGGGATCGGAATATAAGAACAAGTGTTGATTTGTATCAGCCTGCTTCTGCCCTGCCCGGAGAGTATGCGATCCTGAAGTGCCCCCTGGGGTCCTGTAGGAGGGACACCCCACCGTCCTGAAGCCTAGAGCTTGAAGTGCTGCCCGAGGACACCTTACACCCCGGAAGTGCTGCTCGAGACGCCCTGCCCCCGGAAGTGCTGCCCCAGGACACCCTGCCCCTAGAAGAGCTGCTCCTAGGACCTATGATCTACGTTGGTCAGCCCTGCACTCTCTTCACCATCCCTCCAAACCTTCCCTAAAAGTTCTGTGTGTCTTTTTGTTGTGTTTATTGTTGTTGAGGTATAGGTTAAAATATGTGAATCGTGTTGTGATAATTAATTTTGAGATCTGTGCCAAGATCTTTAATTACGTATTGTATTCATCCTTCAGAATCCTTTTATAAAGACTTAGTTAAGGTCTGTGCAGGATTCGAAGTTGCATAATAAATCGTAGGCAGTGCTTTAACTGTCTACGTGGTGCGATGCATAATTTATTTCTCTAGCATCCTGGATTCGTCCTACAGCATTAATCGAATATGGAAGGAACATAATAATTAAGACCTAGTGTTCATAATTTATTTATTCTCTCTAGAACGTCCTATGCATACGTTATATACATTTGTTTTAATTAACTTACCTTGCACACTTCACAGATTTTCCTAATATATGTATTCTGTTGTGTATTTTGCAAGTTGTGGTCGACGTGTATTTCGTGTGTAAATACCATTCTTGAGTACACTTAATATACCTTTCTGATCAACCTACGCCCAATTTAATAATTAATTTACCACAGTACCCCCCTTGAGAAGTTTTATTTTATCAACACATTTATTTCCTGAGTTTCCCCATGTTACTCTCTTACTTAAACTCCATTGTAATTATTTAATGAACAAATTTGTACGTTCATTACTCTCGCTTACTTCCACACAAATACTGTCTAAAACACTGATTTGACCTTATTGAGAATTACGGTATTGCATAGAGTCTGTTACTTAGTTCAACATCACTTACCCTACACCCGTATTTTGGTGTAGGTTTATTATAAGACTCTGTTAACTCGTTTCAGACGTCTTGGTACACTATTTTACCTTAGCACAACTTCGTCGTGTGTGTCCCCCCCTCTTATATTCATTCAGGCCAATTGTCTATACTACTTGAGTATTACCCTAGCAGGTCTTTGTCATACTCGTCACCTTCCTGTTAATTCATAAAGGCTTTCTATTTACACTATTGTAAGTGTTACATTACTGTAAATGTGTCGTGTACGCCCCCTTCTATCAATATTGAATTAAATATTTACTTATACTGTCAATCCTTGATAGTTTTCAGGGCTTTCATTATTTAAGGGGGATGGTTCACTTTCTATTACACTTAATAAATTACTGATAAATGTGCATTAAGTGGGGATGGTTCCCCTATATTCCATTCCTAATTATATATTAAATTTTTAACCGAATTCCTCAGCTCGTTTCGTTATACTTACATACGATCGTTGAGGTGAATATACGACTTTTTGGGGCGATTTTGACATGTTGCCCCCAATGTCAGAGTAATATTGTCCTAGTTTTCCGCCCTAGACCTCCATCAAATAATAAAAAAAAAAAAAAGCATTAGATCCCTCAACTCTTCTAGATTACTCTTGTTTGACATTGTGTTCGGTAGAAAATGTCCGGCCGCCGAGGCCGGTTCTGCCAACATTCACGAGGCTCATTATCGTTGGCCATGGAAAAATCGACACACTACATATACGAAAGGTCTTAATATTTGACGAGAATGGGGCGAAAGTCTTAAAATCGGGGGGGGGGCTAACTAAGTGGCAAACACCTTACCATCTGAATACGAATGGGTTTACCTAAGGGAGAAAGTGGGTCCAGAAATCCCTCTCACTATACGAACTATGCTCTCCCATCTCACTATACCTAACCTATGCTCTCCCTCTCACTATACCTAACCTATGCTCTCCCTCTCACTATACCTAACCTATGCTCTCCCTCTCACTATACCTAACCTATGCTCTCCCTCTCACTATACCTAACCTATGCTCTCCCTCTCACTATACCTAACCTAACCACCTATGCTCTCCCTCTCACTATACCTAACCTATGCTCTCCCTCTCACTATACCTAACACCCTATGCTCCCCTCTCACTATACCCTCTCCCTAACCTACTATGCTCTCCCTATACCTACTCTCCTCTCCCTATACCTATGCTCTCCCTCTCAGATACCTATGCTCTCCCTCTCACTATACCTAACCTATGCTCTCCCTCTCACTATACCTAACCTATGCTCTCCCTCTCACTATACCTAACCTATGCTCTCCCTCTCACTATACCTAACCTATGCTCTCCCTCTCACTATACCTAATATTCCCAACATTCCTACCCCATCTGTAACACGTATTGGCATCCCCACAATTCCACATGTTTTCTCTCTCTCTCTCTCTCTCTCTCTCTCTCTCTCTCTCTCTCTCTCTCTCTCTCTCTCTCTCTCTCTCTCTCTCTCTCTCTCTCTCTCTCTCTCTCTCAGTAGGTGTGTAACTGTAAGTTCCCTTTCAGACTAATTTCTTTCTATCCTGTGTAAAAACCTTCCTTTCGGGAATTTCCTGACCTGCATCCTATATTCCGGTTTGGCTTTTTAGCTGTTGGGAGCGGAGGGTAGGGAGAGGGTCTTTAACTTTGCTGTCCTATTCTTGTACTATAAACTGTCCCTGCCACTAGTAGTATTAAGGGGAGGCAGACCATTTTTCTGGACCCCCTTCTCCCTAATGTTTAGCCCCACTAGTTTTGAGATAATAAGACGTTCGGCCCGTTAGTTTGACGATTTTAACACCTTTCGCCCCATTTCGTTGTCAATTTTAAGACCTTTCGTGCAATTTAGGTGTCGAGTTTTTCCTGGCGAGCGATAGCGAGCATGCAATTTTATGAGGAACCGGCCTTCGGCCGGTGTATTTCTCTACCGAAAAATTTACAAATTTATCTTGAAGGGGGGTCTAGGGGGTGTTTTTCTAAGCTTGATGGAGGTCTAGAGAGGAAACTAAAAAAATATATGCATCAATTAATTAATAGACACAACAAACGGCCAGTCTCCCCTTAAGGCCGGACCACCTAGTAGGGACCAAAAGTGTTGTGTGGTCGGAGTATCTGTGTAAATCTCTATAGCTCTCTCTCTCTCTCTCTCTCTCTCTCTCTCTCTCTCACTGAGGTGGGACAGTTCGTAGTCCTTTATGTGCCTTTGTAATGTAATGTTCTGGGCGAAGTGTTATGTGTTCTTCTCCTGTCACTTGTATTTCCTTTCTCGTGTCTCTTGCTGATCCTCCCTACCCCTTGTGGGAGTAAGAGCTGGCTACTGACTGACTGGCTGAATTTAATATATATTTGGTACATAATAAACATACAATCAAATCAAAACAATCTATATTCCGATACCTCTCAATATACTGTACAATCATCCCAAACATCAACACAATTATTTCCGTTTTATTTCTTCACATACAAATAGTAATTTCCTTAACTATTATTCCCCCTCCTACGGATTCCTTTTGTGTACCTCTACTCTTCTCCCTCTAAAACACATGCACATCTCCTTTAAGGGGAGATGGGATTTCTTAGTTTCTTTACTAGACCTCCATCAAATTTAGAAAATCATCCATTAGATCCCCCTTCTAGATTAATTTGTACATTTTTCGGTGGACAATTTTCCCTGGCCGAAGGCCGGTTCCTCTAATATTACAGGCTCACTATCGTTCGCCAGGGAAAACATCGACACCTAAATAGCACGAAAGGTCTAAATATTGCCGACGAATTGGGGCGAAAGGTCTTAAAAACCCTTAATGCCACACACACACCTACTTCCCCTTACACACACACACATACATCTACCTGTACTGCCTTCCCACTGTTAGCACACTCACACACACGCCTGGTTTCCCTCTGACAAACACGCGCGCACACACACACACACACACACGCATACACACTTCTATCTAATTCGTACAACACACAAGCAAAAATACACAGACGCACACATCACACGCACACACACACACACACACACACATACCAGCACACAGAATACCTCACCACTACATTCACTATAAGGACATGAGAGAGAGAGAGAGAGAGAGAGAGAGAGAGAGAGAGAGAGAGAGAGAGAGAGAGAGAGAGAGAGAGAGAGCGAGCGAGAGAGAGAGAGCGAGCGAGAGAGAGAGAGAGCGAGAGACCTAGTATATACCTCACCACTTCACTCTGTTTCCAGAAATGGTAGGGAAGACTGTGAGGGAACAACACCTGCAGAAACCATTTGTCTGACGAAGGCAAAGGCTGGTGTTGTGTGTGTATCTCTCTCCTCTCTCTCTTACACACACACACACCTACTTACTCTCTCCCTCGTCTCATCTCTCTCTCTCTCTCTCTCTCTTTCTCTCTCTCTCTCTCTCTCTCTCTCTCTCTCTCTCTCTCTCTCTCTCTCTCTCTCTCTCACACACACACACACACACACCTATTTACTCTCGCCCTCGTCTCATCTCATATCTCTCTCTCTCTTTCTCTGTTTTATTTATATGTTATGATACGTAGTACAGTCAGAAACCGCAGTTTCTGAGACACCTTGATAAAGCCCGGACATTGGGAGCGTATTGTTTCTGGAAGACACCCCACTTTAATTATCACAAGGCCGCATACGTACGAACACACGTTTCGAACCAATAGATGCTTCACTCAGTCTGCCATGTAACATTATTGTGCTGTTATGCTACGATACAATTCATACTACACAATCTGATAATTATATAAATTACAAAAATACCATTGTTTGTTATTCCCTCCTGTATCTGACTTAAACACGGATAGCTATTAAAGAATTATGAATGTCAAGAAACACTACCAAACCGTAGTGGATGTACAGGCTTTCGTTGTGTGTGTGTGTGATTCATCAGATGTCATCCATGGTAGTTACTATTAAACACAAACCGGTACTCACATATAATTCATCAATTGTTTATCATGCTATTAACCTTGTTGCACTGTGTAAACATTGCAATATATCAGATACAATAATATTAGCATCGAAAAGGTATCTATAGCCTTTGCTAAACGTAATATCACGATATGATGCATATATGGTCTTTACCCTTTAGAATGTTATATACACATTTTACTAAACTGATTTTACTAAATTAATACCGAATATATAATACTTTTATCAGCGTCCGAAGCTTAACTTAGTATGGTATTACATAACACCCCCCATATATCACTAATGATAACTCATTGCCGTGTCACACCTGAATTTCATAACCAGATGATACATGTAATATTACATTGCATATTTCGTTGTGTTGTATGTCATGAAGCAGACACTTCTGTGTTCAGTGTTTGTCACCTACTGTAGAGCATTATGTCTGTTACAACCCAACACACATCGGTTCACTTACACACACACACACACACACACACCTAAATCCTGTTCATTCACTGTGCAATGTGGAAGTATTTCTTTACATTATAAATTTCTTAAAACCTATGGTAATATTCGTGTCCATATTTACTGTATATACGTAAGGGAATGTAATAAAGGTATTTTGTCATTTGTATATCCATAAATAAATGAATGCAGATCATAGCATAGCAGCAGCATTATAATTTACATGGCAGTCTGAGGGAAGCATCTATTGGTTCGAAACGTGTGTTCATAGGTATGCAGCCTTGTGATAGTTAAAGTGGGCTGTCGTCCAGAAACGATGCGGTCCACATGTCCGGGCCTTATCAAAGTGTCTCAGAAATTGTGGTTGTCGGGAATAGGGTAATGATCCCGACAGTTTTAGGTCCAATAGGACATTTGAATTTGGCGGTATCGTATCGCATGTACGATTTCGGCTGGTTCTTTGTGTATTGTAGTTTATTCTTAAGTATAGGTTAAATATTAACTGAAATGTATAAATATCTACATCAGCTCTAGATGTATCATGAATCCAAGTTATGGGTTATAATTATTATGAGCCGGCAGCCATATGTAATTTCGCGAAGCGATCCGACGCCGGCCTTTTAGTCTCTCAATCAACACCATACAGCCAACATCTCCCCCCGGCCCCCCCCCCCAGGCTCTGACTCAACCCACAGTTCACCATGTGCTACAAATATTAATCTATAACAACAGTCCTCTAAGCTAAATTCATTGTATCGATATTGTATTATGTGAACATTCCTACATGTCATGCAATTGAATTAGCCGTGTGTGGGGGACTGGATTACACCCATCGACTACGTCGTTGGTAATTATATTATAACTATTTGTTGGGATATTTCATGTACCAGTGATATGTAATTTAACCTCTTTATCTAAATTTCTGACAAATAATGGTCCTTCGTGCCCTAAGGCTTCCTTACAGTAGTACAGTTTTGTTTGCTTCCTTGACGCTTGTGGTCTTACAAATGGCTGCCGCCTCGCGCGTTGTTGGGCCGACTGTCCTTTCTCAAGTATAGACCCGGCTTCTTCCCTCGTGTTTTTTTTCGTTTAGGCGCCGTCCCTCTCGTTTTTGGGGCTAGTTTCCAGGGTTTTTTGGGCGTGTTATCCTTGGCGTTTTTTGGTGGGTTAGCTGGGCTGGAGATTGGGGTAGGGGTAATTTCGTCGGGCACCATTTCGCGCTCATAGGCGCCTGCAGGTGTCTGTGGTAGCTGTTCATTTCGCTTCGGTGGTGTGCCTGTGGTGTTCATTGTGTTTTGTCGTTATGAGACTCTTTTCTTAATTTTGCCGGTGGGGAGGGTTCTCATGTGACTCATTTAATTTAATTTTATAGCCTAGTTGCCTAATTACGGTCATGGGGTTCGGTCTCTGTTGATTCCTAAGCGATTGACAGCCAACAGACCTCATGATTATGGGATGGGCAGCTGGGCTAGGCCTAATACTAGCCTAGTCAGTTCTTTTCATTTACCCTTCTTTCTCTAGCTCTAGTTTGTGTCTGCTAATTGTCAATTTCTTATTCAATTAATTCTTCCTACTGCAGCTAGTAGCCTAATGACCGTTTCCAAATTGGGAGTGGCAATGCTATTGCCACATTTTTTAATTTAAATTAATTTGTGTAATAGTTTGCTTTATAGTTTAGAGAGTTAATAGCCTAATAGACTTAACGATGACAGATTTAAAGAAACTTAAGATTCTTAAGGGAGGGATGAAGGGAAGTATAAATAGGTGTTTAAGAGATCTTGATGAATTTTTATTAAGTGCCACGGCTGATCAGATTAAGGGTAAATTTGCTACTGTTACTAAATCGCTAGCCACTTACGATAATTATGCTCAGCAGGTATATGGTTTATTGACAATTACTGACGATGTGGAAGAAGAAATGTCGGCAGATCTTGAGTACTTTGAGGACGTTAATACAGCCTTAGCCAAACTATCTTCCACCCAAGAATCAACCCCTGTTAAGGATACCGGTACACCAAAGGAGACTGGTTTTAACCTGCCGAAGCTTACTTTGCCTACCTTTTCCGGGGATTCGGCTACCTGGACTGGATTTTGGGATATCTTTGAGTGTTCAGTCCATCATAATAAAACACTCACATCCATCCAAAGGTTCACATATCTCCGTGGTCAATTGAAAGGGGAGGCAATAAAGTTGATCGATGGGTACAAGCTAGAAGCTACCAGCTACGAGTCTGCAGTGGAGTTGCTGAAGAGAACTTACGGGAGAGTGGAAGTCATCAAGACCGCGTTAATTACCAAATTCTTCACACTAGATCCTCCATCCTATGATGTGGCGGACCTAAAGGAGTAATATGCCTCCTTTGAGAGCCTCCTCCGATCTATGGAGACAATGGCCATCACCAAGGAGGAGATATTTAGTGTAAGTATCTTGAACAAGATACCCTCTCCCCTAAAGGAAATCGTAAGACGACAACTAAGCGACTCTCCACTAAACTTGGAAGCGTTGGTGCAGGTGTACCAGACTGAAGTCTTCAATATGGAGAGTACTGGACACTACCGACAAGTGGAGATGTCGCCATCTACTGCAGCTTTCCCGGTAAAGACTTCTCCTAAACAGAAAAGGCCAATATCATTAGGTTGCAAGTTGTGCAGTGTCCACGGTCATCTGTGGTATCAGTGTCCTAAGTATCCAAAGGCTACACAGAAGATTGGCAAGGCTAAATCGCTTAAGTTATGTACCAGCTGTCTGGCAAGAGACCACTTCAACAGTAATTGCACCAATTCCTACATCAAACCTTGTAAGTATTGCAAGGGGAAACATTGGTTTTCCCTTTGCACCCAGTCTGATCGGCATGACAGCAAAGAAAAGGGGAGAACCCCCAAAGAGTCACATGAGAAAGGTAAGAGCGAGGGTGATAAAGTATCTGCCATGTCCATTGCTTCTCGAGAATGTCAATTGCTTCCTACTATGATGCTGCCAGTAGTGGGGAGTAATAATAATACTATAATGACGCGCACCTTACTTGACCAGTGCTCACAGAGGTCATTCGTTCTGCGGTCATCATTACCCCAGCTCAAGTGTACCAGCAAGGGTCAAGAGAATTTGCGTCTCCATGGTTTCACTGGTGAAATAGATTCCAGTGACTATGATATAGTGGAGATTTCCTATGTTTATAGAAGAAATGTATGTCCCATCAAGGCTGTTGTGGTCGACACACTACCCAGTTTCTATATAGCATCAGAGATTCAACCACTTTTGAAATATCTCAGAAGCAAGGGTTATAAACTGGCTGATGATCAACTCTCTGCTAACAATGGTATTATGCTACTGGTCGGAGCTGATTATTACTATGACCTGGTTCACCCTGGATATCGGCGGGTAGATAAGCTAATAATGCTCCCCACGATCCAAGGGTATGCCATTTCTGGATCCTATGCCACTTCCTCTCAAGACACACAGGTGGAGGTGGTTACGGTCCTCAAGGTAGCAGTAAGCCCCATAGATAAATATATTAGGACAAATGTGCCTGATAATACATGTACTGATATAGATAAGCTAAGGGACTTGGACAATATTGGAATTGACCCACATGAACTTGATTGTGAGTCCAAGCTAGCGTTAAGCTCGTATGAAGAGACTGTAACGTATGACTCTGGCAGGGGTCAGTATGTGGTAAGGCTCCCTTGGAATGATAACAAGAGTAAATTACCTACTAAATTCCATCTAGCACTTGGTAGATTACGTGGCCTTCAGAAGCAGTTTGTCAAGGATCCAAATAATTGCGAGACTTATGCGGCAGTACTAAACGAGCAGGTACAACGTGGATTTGTGGAAAGAGTAGATCTCAGTGAGTATGGGGATAACATCCATTACCTTGCTCACCATGGGATTAAAAAGGACAGTTCCACCACTCCTGTTCGTATTGTGTATGACTGCTCTGCTAAATCCAGTGATCGCTCCTATAGCCTGAATGATTGTCTGTACGTGGGTCCGTCCCTGGTCTCTGATCTTGCGCAAATTATGTTGCGCTTCAGATGTCATAAGTTTGCATGGGTCGCTGATATTGAGAAGGCCTTCCTGATGCTTCAACTCCATCGTGAAGACAGGGACTCGACAAGATTTTTATGGCCACGGGACCCAATGGATCTAGATTCAGAGTATCTGGTCTACAAGTTCAGAGTCGTCTTATTCGGGGCGACCTGTTCCCAGTTCCTTCTCAACGCTACTGTCTTGCATCATCTTGAGGAGGCTGGACTAGATCCTGACTTCAAGAATGAGATCAAGCAGGGGATCTATGTGGACAATCTTCAAGGCACTGGAGACAATGAAGATTTATTGCTCAAAAGATGCTGGGTGATCCGCGATATATTTGCCAAGGCTCATCTATACTTGAGAGAATGGGCCACTAATAGTGATCTTTTGAAAGGTCAATTTGCTTCTGACGATGTAGCTACTGAGAATAGTGAGGACAAGTTTTTAGGCCACAAATGGGACACTACCACAGATTGTATATCCTTCTGTCACACCCCATGCGGCAGTGAGCTTTTGACCAAGCGAAACTGCTTAAGCTTGTCAGCGAGGTTGTTTGATCCCCTAGGTTTTTTGCTGCCTGTAACTATCCGTGCTCGTATGTTTTTACAGCAACTGTGGTGGCTAAAACTAGATTGGAACACGCCCCTCCCGACTGAGTTACAAGATACTTGGCGGTTGATTCGGTCGGACCTTTCCACATGTTGCAAGGTCCAACTTAATCGTCAGGTTATTAGTGGTCAACAGGTGGATCTACATGCCTTTTCTGATGCTAGTAATAGTGCGTACGGTACTGCCATATACATATGCAATGGTAGTGAAGCGACACTGGCTATAGCGAAGGCCAAAGTAGCCCCTATAAAGAAGATTACAGTTCCTAAATTAGAACTTACTGCATTGCTTCTGTCTGCTCGTCTAATAAAGTTTACACTGGATGCTTATACAGACATACTACAGATTAGTAACGTCTATGTCTGGAGCAACAGTCAAATAGCACTTTCATGGGTACACAGCCAGAAAGTGTTACCTGTTTATGTCTCTAATCGCACTGATGAGATACATAACTTAGTTCCTACAGCTAAATTTCGCTATGTGAGCACCAAGGATAACCCCAGTGACATAATTTCCCGGGGGATCTCGGCGCAACAGTTTATGTCGTCTTCTATTTGGTGGCATGGACCTCCATGGCTTACATCTCCAACTGAATGGCCTCAGGATTTCAGGGAATGCATATCTGATCCTTCAAGTCGGCCCCAAGATGATGTGTTAAGTAGTTCGAATGTGAGTACTACACATCAGGATAACAAGTTGGTAGAGTGGGAACGTTACGGCAGCTATGATCAAGTAATACGGGTATTTGCATGGATATACCGTTTCATTAACAACATGAGAAGTCGGGCTCACGGGTCTTTCCTTAGTGAAGATTCGAAACATATCAGACTCCATGAATTGATATCAGCAGAAGCGAAACTAATATGTTTAGTACAAAAGGAATCTTATCCTACTGAACATCAAATCCTGAGCAAGGAGTCAAAGTAAACCCTCTAACTTAATGAAGCAGCTAGGATTATATATGGAAGGAGGCATAATTAAGTGTAGAGGCAGGATACAAAAGGCGGACATTATTGATTCTGCGAAATATCCTGTCCTCCTTAGCTCCTCTCATTTGATTACCAAACTGTTGATTCGCCAATGCCATAGGACCTGCCTACATTTTGGCGTCAATTATGTTCTGGCGTATATGCGACAACGTTGGTGGATCCCTAAGATGCGACAAGCAATTAAAGGGATCCACAATAGCTGTACTATCTGTAAAAGATTACAGGGTAAGCCTTACTCCCCAGTAGATCTACCTCCCTTACCTGAGTTCAGGGTACAAAGGACTGAACCATTTCAGGTAACCGTGGTAGACTACACCGGAGCGATTCATGTTAGAGAATCGCCCGGTAATATCATAAAGGTATATGCCGTCCTATTCACATGTGCGGTAACCAGAGCGATTCATATTGAATTGATTGACTACCTATCCAGTGAGGGGTTTTTGCATACTCTAAGACGCTTTGCAGGCCGCAATGGTTTCCCTCAAATTATTATGAGCGATAATGCGACTTGTTTTGTCGGGGCCTCTAAATATCTCCAGAGTTTAATGGATGACCCGCAGGTTGTGGCTACCCTCACTGGAAAGGGTTGTCAATTATTATTATTATTATTATTATTAATGGAGATTTATACCAGCACGTGCACCATGGTTTGGGGCGATTTGGGAGAGAACAATCGGTATCGTCAAATCTGCCATGAAGAAGGGATTAGGAAGGGCACTGGTGACCAGAAGGGAGTTGCAAACCATCTTAATAGAGATTGAGATGTCAGTCAACGACAGGCCCTTGACCTACAGTATACCTCGGCAGATGTTGATGACCTCTTACCCATTTCGCCTTCTATGCTAACACGTGGACGAGCCCTTAATACCTTTCCAAGATCGTCCGTAAATGACGAAGATCTGCATGACCCTACGTTCGGCAATGCTGACGCCACACGTCGTCGCTTCCAGTATGTAAACAAGGTGTCCGACGATCTATGGAAACGGTGGACCCAAGAATATTTGCTGTCTCTTCACGAGCGTCACTCTAATAAGATCAAAGGGACGAATCAACGATGGCCTCGTATCGGGGATATCGTACTGATTCATGATGAGCGACCTAGGTTATTTTGGAAGCTTGGGAGGATTATCGATTTGTTCCAGGGCATTGATGGTCTTATAAGGGTTGCTAGAATACGAACTTCGACTGGGGTTACTACTCGCCCAGTCGTAAGGTTATATCCCTTGGAGCAGGATGTAGAACTGCCGGATGATCCTGGCGTCTCTACTGATACCCCTCCGCGGGAGAGTGCTGGTGACAGTGCTCCTCAAGGTGGGGCAGCTGATGATGAGAAGGATGATCCTCCTCAGGCTTCAGGTGGCGCTCGTCCCAAAAGGAGGGCGGCTATGAGTTCCGTGGATCTTTGGAGATCAAAGATCAAACAAGGTGACCTTTGACTTCGATGTCCTTTTTTTGTTCTCTGTATATAGCTCCTGTATATCATTTTTGGTGGCGGGCAATATGTCGGGAATAGGGTAATGATCCCGACAGTTTTAGGTCCAATAGGACATTTGAATTCGGCGGTATCGTATCGCTTGTACGCTTTCGGCTGGTTCTTTGTGTATTGTAGTTTATTCTTAAGTATAGGTTAAATATTAACTGTAATGTATAAAAATCTACATCAGCTCTAGATGTATCATGAAACCAAGTTATGGGTTATAATTATTATGAGCCGGCAGCCATATGTAATTTCGCGAAGCGATTGGACGCCGGCCCTTTAGTCTCTCAATCAACACCATACAACCAACATCTTCCCCCCCCGGCTGACTCAACCCACAGTTCACCATGTGCTACAAATATTAATCTATAACAACAGTCCTACATCACCAGTCCTCTAAGCTAAGTTCATTGTATCGATATTGTATTATGTGAACATTCCTACATGTCATGCAATTGAATTAGCCGTGTGTGGGGGACTGGATTACACCCATCGACTACGTCGTTGGTAATTATATTATAACTATTTGTTGGGATATTTCATGTACCAGTGATATGCAATTTAACCTCTTTATCTAAATTCCCGACAGTGGTTTCTAACTGTATATATGATGCTGGTCAAAGTGAAAACAAAAACCATTAAACAATATCACTATCTAAAGATGTTTAGTGTCTCTCTCTCTCTCTCTCTCTAAATATGTGCTTTCATGAATTTCATTGGAGGTGTTTGGTGGTGTGGTGAAATTCATAAAAAATAGTTTGTCTGCTGATAGAATGGCTAAAACGAATAAATACGTCCTCAAATACTGGAGGGGTTAAGCGTGTCTCGTCTCCACCACCATCCTCTCTCTCTGTCTGTCTGTCTGTCTCTCTCTCTATGTGTCCCTTGCTTCACCCTCTTCCAAGTATTGCACAAGGCTGCTCCCCCTTCTCTCTCATGCTTAGCCCCATTAGTTTTGACATTTTAAGATGTACTTTCCATTAGATTGGCGATTTTAAGACCTACCACCCCATTTCTCTGTCAATAATATGAGCTTTCGTGCCATTTACTATGAGTTTCAGTGGCCGTGTTACATCGTTTTTCGGGAATAACTTATTGACAAACAGTTGAATCAGTATGATATTTTGACACAGCTTGTTTCACACCGTGTCCTAATCTTTTTTCAAAATAGTGCATTACCAAAAGTGTAGAAAGTAGCCACTTGTCCCTGAGTCATGAGGTTAAAGTCATACATTAATGACTAAGAAACGGACAAAGCTACCGTGGCTTACCTGTGAGAACCACCAAACCATTATTGCTCCTCCATCAAACACGGTAGTTATCAGCCACCACCCAACCCTACTATCGCCCTTAAATTCAAGTTGTCTGTCAATATCAAGTATAAAATTTAATATACAAAAGTATGTATTTTTGTATATTTTTATTTTGTGGGCTGGTGGTGGGGGGGGGGGGAACCATATGTTTTACCTAAAATCATAACTAATGCACACATTAAACACATCTTTTTTGACTGACCGTCGCATTCAGGCACCGAATGTTTGTGTGAAGTTTGGTGAAAATCCGTCGAACGGTCTAGGAGGAGTATTCGGACAGACAGACAGACATACAGACATTTCGGCCGGCATGGTACCACTATACGGGGGGGGGGGGGGAGGGGATACCTCTTTGCTTATGCAGAGTTGATAATTCATAAATAAATATATACATAGACCAACAAACCCCCCGCCCCCCCTTAAGCATGTCTCGTCTCCACCACCATCCTTTCTCTCTCTCTCTCTCTTCTAAGTATTGCAAAAGCCTTTTTATTTGTCTTGACCGATCTCCCTTCTGTCGTGGATTTCTTCACAGTCTCACAGCTTCACTCAGCGTCTATTTTTCCTAGTAAAACTGTTCTTCTATTTACCATGTAGAGAATGATTATGGTCAGTTTATCTTGGTTCTAGAAATAGTAAGTTAAGGGAGTAGTACTCGCTTTTTCTGGACCCCCTTCTCCGTCATGTTTAGTGAGATGACGGGTCTGAAGACGAGCCACCCAAATAACAGCTACAGAATAGCCAGTCTGCAACTCCAAGACCCCATAATCAAGACAAGAAAATAGCAGAGACACTCCAATTCTCCCATGCTCTAGCCCTGGACATATACCCAAGCGACCCCTGGTTTCACCGTTTTCTACGACGAGACAAAGGTATGGGAGGTCACCCAAACTCATTAGCTACCTGATCGGGTCACGCCCCCTCGCAGCCCGATACCTGCACCGGCTACATGTACTCAGCTCCTGGATATGGAGGACACGAATGAAAAGTGGTTATGCAAATAAAACATCAACGGCCTGGATTCTACCGACAGAAATGGATATACACGAGAGGACACATTGTGGCGGATCGGGAGATCCAATAAACTTCGACCAAGAGCAAATATTAAGCGAGCTATATCAATGTGAAGAGGCAACTAGGATTAAAGGCCTATCCAAGTTTAGGTAAGATTGCACCAGCATTAAGCCAAGTTGGCAAGTATTATATATATGTAAGATTATACCTTGGAAGTATGCCGTTCTATTAATACCTCACTTCCAAGGCTAGGTTAAGTATGTACCTCACAATGATCACATAACCTTTTTCCCCATAGCCTTGTGACTCCGAAACCAGAACACCAAGAGTCAAAGATAATCTTGCATAGGACCTCCAAGAAATAGTAGAGGAGTATGCAAATCACACCCAGCTTTAATTCTTACTCCCCACGACGGGATCGGAATATAAGAACAAGTGTTGATTTGTATCAGCCTGCTTCTGCCCTGCCCGGAGAGTATGCGATCCTGAAGTGCCCCCTGGGGTCCTGTAGGAGGGACACCCCACCGTCCTGAAGCCTAGAGCCTGAAGTGCTGCCCGAGGACACCTTACACCCCGGAAGTGCTGCTCGAGACGCCCTGCCCCCGGAAGTGCTGCCCCAGGACACCCTGCCCCTAGAAGAGCTGCTCCTAGGACCTATGATCTACGTTGGTCAGCCCTGCACTCTCTTCACCATCCCTCCAAACCTTCCCTAAAAGTTCTGTGTGTCTTTTTGTTGTGTTTATTGTTGTTGAGGTATAGGTTAAAATATGTGAATCGTGTTGTGATAATTAATTTTGAGATCTGTGCCAAGATCTTTAATTACGTATTGTATTCATCCTTCAGAATCCTTTTATAAAGACTTAGTTAAGGTCTATGCAGGATTCGAAGTTGCATAATAAATCGTAGGCAGTGTCCACCATTCTTTAACTGTCTACGTGGTGCGATGCATAAGGTGTTGATTTTCGGTGTGAGCATCCTGGATTCGAATCCACGGACTGCCACATGTGTTTGTAAATTTCATTAATCGATTTTAGGAGTATAGTTGGTTGTTGGAAGGAACATAATAATTAAGACCTAGTGTTCATAATTTATTTATTCTCTCTAGAACGTCCTATGCATACGTTATATACATTTGTTTTAATTAACTTACCTTGCACACTTCACAGATTTTCCTAATATATGTATTCTGTTGTGTATTTTGCAAGTTGTGGTCGACGTGTATTTCGTGTGTAAATACCCTTCTTGAGTCATCACTGATTACCTAGAACCTACGCCCAATTTAATAATTAATTTACCACAGTACCCTCATTGAGAAGTTTTATTTTATCAACACATTTATTTCCTGAGTTTCCCCATGTTACTCTCTTACTTAAACTCCATTGTAATTATTTAATGAACAAATTTGTACGTTCATTTGATTACTGATGTAAGTAATTCTGATTTTTCATGCTTGAGAATTTCGGTATTGCATAGAGTCTGTTACTTAGTTCAACATCACTTACCCTACACCCGTATTTTGGTGTAGGTTTATTATAAGACTCTGTTAACTCGTTTCAGACGTCTTGGTAACACTATTTTACCTTAGCACAACTTCGTCGTGTGTGTCCCCCCCTGTTAATTCATTCAGGCCTTTTGGGTATACTACTTGAGTATTACCTTAGCACATCTTTGTCATGTGCGTCACCTTCCTGTTAATTCATTCAGGCCTTTTGGGTACACTATTGTGAGTGTTACCTTACTACAACTTTGTCGTGTACGCCCCCTTCTATTCATAATTAATATTGAATTAAATATTTACTTATACTGTCATTCCTTGATAGTTTCAGGGCTTTCATTATCTAAGCTCATTTAATCAATTATAATCTATCTTAAATCCATTTAATTGATATTCCCCTATATTCCATTCCTAATTATATATTAAATTTTTAACCGAATTCCTCAGCTCGTTTCGTTATACTTACATACGATCGTTGAGGTGAATATACGATATTCATTAGAAATTACATAATTTAATCCACCCACTTAATCATTTGTGAAATAAATTAAATCTTCTCTTGCCCCCAATGTCAGAGTAATATTATATAAATTACCATTCTAGTTGCATTAACTTTGAAATTAATTTCAGCCACCTCAGTCCAGTAGGTGACCTGACCTCCACAGGTTAATTAGGAAGGTCACTTGAGTATACCGCGACTACCTAGCCGGCCCGCCACTACCAGTCGTCTGACTCAGTCTCCAAACTTGAGTTATTATTTACTCTCTCAACTCTTCCAGCCTCTCTTGTTTGAGATTGTGTTCTAGTGCTTTCACAGTTGCTTTATTCACGAAAGACACTCGACTCACATCACGATTATTATTAAGGTTGATTCTATAAGTTACGTATGTTATTGAGTTGCAGATTAACACCTTACGAGCGGCCTATGCGGTTTATTTATGTGTACCGCACAGCGGGGTGTTTTTAGCCAAAATAGGGCTGTTTACGTGATCATTTTCATGCCTAAATAAGACCCAGAACGTAAAACAAGTACCTATCCCTGAAAGGGCATAAACAGAGCTTTCGAATGACACCATAACGATCCTTGTATGATGGATAGTTTTCTTGCAATAACCGTGCAACGCGAGTGCAAAAAGCAGGTAATTCGGTACTTTCAGTACATAATTGAGTATGTAGCGAGTGAGAGAGGGAGGAGGGAGCTGAGATTTGTGTCAGTAGGTTCGCCGCGGTGGTCTGGAGCAGTCATACGCTCGCTAGTCTCCTGCCACCACTTGTCTCTCTCTCTCAGCCACATTACGTGCTGAAATTGCCATTCGAGTTATGTCGAGCGCCGCCACATAGTCCAGCTTTATTTAACTCGACTTATGTTGCTCGCCGCTAAATAAGGGTTAAGCACCTAGTTTATAACCTCAGTTGAAGAGCGATTGATCCCCATTTATGATCTACCATTTATATGTCTGGTGATCCTTGCCTGATAGTTCCCATAATTATCCAGGTGAAGCTATATTCTGATTTTCAGGTATTAGATCTAATTGAATAAACAGGAATATAATTGTTATGTGTGTTGTTATTGAGTACTGTAGTACCTAATAGGAGAATAGGAGCTTTGAATGTGCGTGGATGTAGTACGAATGAGAAGCGAGAGGATATTGGAAGGTTTTTTGAAAGAAGGATGTATGATGTCCTTGCACTGAATGAAACAAAGATGAAAGGAGAGGGAGAAGTGGATTTTTGAAATGTGATAGGTAGAAAGTCTGGAGTAGACGAGGGAGTTAGGGGGAAAGAAGGAGTGACTATTATTGTGAAGGAGGAGTTGAGAGAGTGTATAAAAGAGTGGAAAGAGGTGTCATCAAGGCTAATGTGGGTGAGAATGCGGTTTAAGGGTGAAAGGTGGGATTTTGTAAGTGTGTATGGACCAGGAAGTGAAAGAGAGTTAGACGAGGTAGAGGGTTTCTGGGAGGATTTGAGAGATTGTCTACAAGGGTTTGATGAAAATGAAAATGTTATAGTTTTAGGGGACCTAAATGCTAGGGTAGGAAATGAGCCTGTTGAGGGAGTCATCGGTAGTTTTGGTGTGGATGGTGTAAACGAGAGTGGAGAAAGACTGAAAAATGTATGTGAAGAGTGTAGATTGAGTGTAGGTAATGCGTTCTTCAAAAAAGGTGTATA
The DNA here is from genome assembly GCA_032716605.1 of Paralithodes platypus. Classification (NCBI taxonomy): domain Eukaryota; kingdom Metazoa; phylum Arthropoda; class Malacostraca; order Decapoda; family Lithodidae; genus Paralithodes; species Paralithodes platypus. The sequence goes on from CM064555.1 coordinate 284,150, forward strand.
CACAAGTACACCTGGCATAGACTTGTGAGGGGAGAGATTGTAGAGAGGGCATTGATGGATTATGTGCTGGTGACAAGGGAAAGATTGTGTAGACTGCTGGATGTGAATGTGATGAGAGGTGAGGCGCAGGGTATGTCAGATCATTACCTGGTGGAGGAAAAGCTAAGAGTTAAGAGTTACAGGAGAATAAGAGACAAGCGTGAAGTAAGAGAGGTAATAAAAGTTAGTGAGTTAGAGAAGAGTGAAAAAGAGAGGGAGTACAAGGAAAGACTAAATGAAAAGTGGATGGAAGTGAGAAAGATAGAAGAGAGAGAAGTAGAGGTGGAATGGCAACAGTTTAAGGAAGGAGTGAAAGTAAGTGCAGAGGTAGTATGCGGCAAAAGGAAAGTAGGAGGCAGAGGTATCAGGAAGGGAAGCGAGTGGTGGAATGATATGGTGAGAAAGGCAGTTGAGGAGAAGAGACAGTGTTTTACAAGATGGTAGTGTTGAGGTATGGGAGAGGTACAAGGAGAAAAGGAGAGAGGCAAAACGGAAAATTAGAGAAGCGAAAAAAGATGCAAACGAAAGGTAGGGTCAAAGGCTGAGTGAGAATTTTGAAGAACGAAAGAAGATGTTCTGGAAGGAGGTAAATAAAGTAAGGAAAGGAGGACAAAAGAGGGAAGAGTCAGTGAAAGATGAAAATGGAGAATTACTAGTGGAACCAGTTGAAGTGAGGAAAAGATATGCCGAGTATTTTGAATCTTTGTTAAATACAAGAGATGGAAGAGAAGCAGTGATTGAAGCAGAGGTGGATGGAGATAGGTTACCCAGGCCACCCAGGTGGCAGGGAATGAATGAAAGGATTGAGGAAAATGAGGTGAAAGAAGCAGTGAAACAAATGAGAGCGGGAAAAGCAGAAGGTTTGGATGGTATTGCTGTGGAGTGTATAAAGAAGGGTGGAGATGTGATAATAGATTGGTTGGTGAGACTTTTCAATGTGTGCTTTGCTGTGTCAATGGTACCAATAGACTGGACGAGTGCATGTATTGTGCCGTTGTACAAGGGGAAGGGAGATCGGCAGGAGTGTTCAAGTTATAGAGGTATTAGTTTATTGTCAGTGGTTGGAAAGCTGTATGGCAGGGTGTTGATAGAGAGGATAATAAAGTGTACGGAAGTTGCAATAGGAGAAGAACAGTGTGGTTTTAGGAGGGGAAGAGGATGCGTGGATCAGATGTTTGCAGTAAGACAGTTATGCGAGAAGTATTTAGAGAAGCATAAGGAGATATTTTGGGCTTTTATGGACTTGGAAAAAGCGTATGATCGTGTGGACCGTGAAGCAATGTGGAAGGTGTTAAGGATTTATGAAATAGGAGGAAATTTGTTAGAAGCAGTTAAGAGTTTTTATGAAGGGAGCAGAGCATGTGTGAGAGTAGGAAATGGTGAGTTGGGTGAATGGTTTGAGGTAAAGGTAGGTTTGTGACAGGGTTGTGTAATGTCACCATGGCTGTTTAATATGTTTATGGATGGTGTGGTGAGGGAGGTGAAAAGGAGAACTATGGGAAGAGGATTGGGTTTAGTAGGAAAGAATGGTAGAGATTGGGAGTTGAATCAGTTGCTGTTCGCTGATGACACAGCATTGGTGGCGGATTCTGATGAGAAACTTCAGCGGGTAGTCAAAGAGTTTGGTGTGATTTGTGGAAGGAGGAAACTGAAGGTGAACGTCAATAAAAGTAAAGTAATGGTGTGTAATAGGGGAGAGCATAGGGTGAATCTAGATGTGAGGCTGGATGGGGAAATATTGGAACAAGTAGAGTGTTTTAAATATCTAGGAGGAACGATAAGCAGGAGTGGAGGTAAAACAGAGAGTGTGTGAAGGAAGGAAGGTTTTCGGAGCAATGGGAAGTATGTGGAAGACGAGAAATCTCGGAGTGAAAGTAAAAAGTGCACTGTATCAAGGAATTGTTGTGCCAACAGTGATGTATGGGGCTGAGACATGGGCTCTGAAGAAAAAGGAGAAAAGAGTGCTGGATGTGATGGAGATGAGCTGCTTGAGGAGTATGTGTGGAGTTACTCGTAGAGACAGATTGAGGAATGAAGAGATACGTAGGAGAGTGGGGCAGCAGGAACATTTGTCAGCCAGAGTGGACAGAAGGGTGCTGAGCTGGTATGGTCATGTTGAACGAATGGGAGATGAAAGGCTTACAAAGAGAATATGTGAGTCAGGTACAAGGGGAGATAGAAGGGCAGGAAGACCCCCATTGAGATGGAGAGACTGTGTAAGAAAGGCTTTGGATGATAGAGGAATGACTATAGATCAGGCAGGGGAAGTGGTGGTGGACAGGAGTGAATGGAGAATGCTTATGAATAGTTGAGTGATCACGTGGTCATTTGGAGTAAGGAGTCGGGCGCAAGTTGGACTAGATAATAGTCCATCAGGCGCCTGGCTCGGGGAGACGATTAATATGAAGGGTGCTCCTGGAAGTGTGGTGGGAGGGCTTGTGGCTTTGGCTCCCTGCATGTCTGCCTGCCGAGATCGGAACCTCTCCGGGTGGTCGGGGGCCGGGGGAGTGCTGGAGCGACCTTGGTGACCCTGGTCTCTGGGTCTTCTCCTGGGTGACCTGGATGTGTGTGCGTTGGTGCTTTTTATCTGTGTTTATTTGTTGTTTTATGTTCTTTTTGTGTTTTCCCTGTTCTTGCTCTGTCTTGAGTCGGCTACCCCCAAAATGGGGATTGGGCCTGAGCATATAGATAGATAGATAGATAGATAGATAGTACCTAATTGAATACTTATTTGTGAGAGTAAGACAGTGTTAGATTTGACCCTGTTGAGTTATTTACGGTCTATAAGTCCAAATCTGGATTTTAGTAAAGACTATATCACGAGCTGTAAATATTTTAGCCCGACATAACATTTAGCATATTAGTTTTGAGGTTTTAAGACATTTGGTCCGTGAGTTTAGCGATTTTGAGACCTTTCGCCTAATTTTGTTGTCAATATTAAGACCTTTCGTGCCCTTAAGGTGTCGATTTTCTTCCTGGCGAGGGATAGCGAGCCTCTAATTTTAGAAGGAATCGGGCTTCGGCCGGTAAATTTTACTACCGAAAAAGTGTACAAATTTTTCTTGAAAGCGGGTCTAGGGGGTGTTTTTCTAAGCTTGATGGAGGTCTAGCGAGGAAACTCAAAAAATATATTAATACATAAATATATAGATAAAAAACCAAGCACTACCCCGCTAACATAGAACTTCAGAGGCTATCAACCCTTCTGGATTATTAAGCCAGCACACTGCAAGTTAAATACATATTTAGAATTGGAGCCTCTTTTCGAGAACCCGAGGCCTCTCTCTTTGTCCTAGTAAATCTGTTCTTCTATTTACCACATAAAGTACGACTTTGATCAGTTTATCTTGATTCTCGTAATTTTGCATACATTTGATTTCATTCTATTATATCTGCTTGCTACCTCTTTCTTTACTTATTCATTCTCTCTCATGCCTTTAAGGGGGGATTGGCGTTTATATTTGTTTTGTATTTATCTTATTTAATATTTTCTTAGTTTCCTCCCTAGACTTCCATCAAGCTTAATAAAAACACCCCCTAGACCCCCCCTTCGATATAAATTTGTACATTTTTTGCTAGAAAAATTTCCCGGCCGAAAGCCGGTTCCTCACCAAAAATATAGGCTTGCTATTGCTCGCCATGAAAAAATCGACACCTAAATAACACGAAAGGTCCTATTATTGACAAAGAAATAGGGTGAAATGTTTTAAAATCGCCAGGCTAATGGAACAAACGTCTTAAATATGAAAACTAATGGGGCTAAGCATGAGGGCAAGGGGGGCCGGACAAATAGACCGTCGCCCCTTAATTACTATTCTTCATACATTCCATTTAATGTCTTCCTCTCAATTATATCTGTTTGCTACCTCTTTCTTAACGGGGCCCACCTCGGGGTTTTTTTTCTCTCTCTCTCCCTCTCTCTGGGTTGCGTCCATTCAGCCCCATTCAGCCGACTGTTTTAAGACGTTTGTCCCAATCCAGGTGTCGATTTTTCCCTGGCGAGAGGTAGCGAGCCATTATATCTATTAAAAGGTTTTTGACAGCAGGCTTAATTTGTAAATTTTTCGATAAAAAAAATGACTCCGGCGATGCCGGTTTCCTCCATACAATGCTGGCTCGCTATCGCTCGCCAGGAAGAAATCGACACCTGGATGGGGACAAACGTCTCAAAACAATAGGCTGAATAGGGTCGAATGGGTAAGAGCCAAAGAAAGAGAGACAAGTATAGAAACAATGCAGGTGACCCTCCTTAACTTATTTATGCTCTCTCATGCCTTCATTTACTATTATGCATACATTCCATTTCATTCCGTCCTCTATATTCTATATACCCCTTTCTTCACTTGTTCACTCTCTCCTATGCCTTCTCTCCTTGTTAAGGGGAGACTGGCCGTTTGTTTGGTATATTAATTTATTTATTCATATATATGTCTAGTTTCCTCCCTAGACCTCCATAAAAAAAAAAAAAAAAAAAAAACATTAGATCCCCCTTCTAGATCAATTTGTACATTTTTCGGTAGAAAAATTTCCCAGCCGAAGGCCGGTTCTTCCAACATTACAGGCTCAATTTCGTTCGCCAGGGAAAAAATCGACACCTAAATAGCACGAAAGTTCCAGATATTGACAAAGATATGGGGCGAAAGATCTTAACATCGACTAACTAATGGGGCAAACATCTTAACATCTGAAAACTAATGGGGCTAAACATGAGGGAGAAAGTGGTCCAGAAAACCGGCCCATGTTCCCTTAATCCTCTACCCTATATTCCCCTTTTTGCATCGCTTCTCTCCCTTGCTCTTCTTTTTCCAGACTTTCCATTCTGACCAGTTCCACTCCTTGAATTTACTGTTACTATTCATTCTCCTATATATTTTTTTTTATAATTTACGTGTTGTTCTGTTATGTTTACCTTCCTTTCCAAACAAAAATTCTCTCTCTCTCTCTCTCTCTCTCTCTCTCTCTCACACACACACACACGCACACACATCCTTTTTTACCATATACCTTCCCTTTTCTTCCTCATTCGTTTCCTCGCTGTTTCCTCTTCAATCTCTCTATTTTGTCTCATACCAACCCACTGTCACTAATTAGTCTCATATATTTAAAAATATTCAGTATCCATTTTCATATATTTCAACAATTCCTATCATTAATGGGAGATTGGCCGTTTGTTTGGTCTATAAATTCATTTATTCATATATTTTTTTAGTTTCCTTCCTACACCTCCATCAAACTTAGAAAAACACCCCCTAAACCCACCTTCAAGATAAATTTGTACATTTTTCGGTAGAAAAATGTGCCGGCCAAAGGCCGGTTCCTCTTAAAATTGCACTCTCGCTATCGCTCGCCAGTAAATAATAAACACCTAAATGGGACGAAAGGTCTTTAAATTAACAACGAAATGGGGCGAAAGGTATTAAAATCGCCAAACTATTGGGCCGAGCGTCTTACAATCTCAAAACTAGTGGGGCTAAACATTAGGGAAAGCGGGGTCCAGAAAAACGGTCTGCCTCTCCTTAAACCTGTAGACCTGACACAGCCCTCACTCCATCAAAGTTCTCCACCACCCGCCCCTCCCCGCTATGCTATTCTGATATGTGTATTTGTTAGCATTTGGATTTCTACATTTATTTATTATTTATCCTAAGCATCCAGTAAGCTATAAAAGAACACCCCAAGACCACCCTTCAAGATCAATTTGTACATTTTTCGGTAGAAACATGTCCCGGACGCTCCCAAAATACAGGCCCGCTATCAGTCGCCAGTGAATAATCAACACTTGGTTTTCTGGACCACTTTCTCCCTCATGTTTAGCCCCATTAGTTTTCAGATGTTAATATGTTTGCCCCATTAGTTAGTCGATGTTAAGACCTTTCGCCCCATTTCTTCGTCAATATTTAGACCTTTTGTGCTATTTATTTTTTTTGTTTTCCCTATAGAACGATAGTGAGCCTGTAATGTTGGTAGAACCGGCCTTCGGCCGGGACATTTAATCAAGATGGGGGATCTAATGGATGTTTTTTTTTTTTAATTTGATGGAGGTCTTGAGAGGAAACTAGAAAAATAATAAATACATGCAAAAATTGCTTCATAAATGTCACGAAAGATCTACTGGTTTCCGTCTCCCAGCCTCCCATATTACCCCTGTAGACCTGACACAAAGCACTCACTCCATCAAAGTTCCCCACCACCCTTCAGTATATACGTTATACACTATATAGTAAGTCACATAGGAAAGTAGGTCATATAGGAAAGTAGGTCACACAGGAAAGTAGGTCATATAGGAAAGTAGGTCACACAGGAAAGTAGGTCACATAGGAAAGTAGGTCACATAGGAAAGTAGGTCATATAGGAAAGTAGGTCACACAGGAAAGTAGGTCACATAGGAAAGTAGGTCACATAGGAAAGTAGGTCACACAGGAAAGTAGGTCACATAGGAAAGTAGGTCACATAGGAAAGTAGGACACTTAGGAAAGTAGGTCATAAAAAGTAGGACACACAGGAAAGTAGGTCACATAGGAAAGTAGGTCACATAGGCAAGTAGGTCACATAGGAAAGTAGGACACTTAGGAAAGTAGGTCATAAAAAGTAGGACACACAGGAAAGTAGGTCACATAGGAAAGTAGGTCACATAGGCAAGTAGGTCACATAGGAAGTAGGACACAGGAAAGTAGGTCACATAGGAAAGTAGGCCACATAGAAAAGTAGGACACACAGGAGAGTAGGTCACATAGGAAAGTAGGTCACATAGGAAAGTAGGTCACATAGGAAAGTAGGCCACATAGAAAAGTAGGTCACATAGGAAAGTAGGCCACATAGAAAAGTAGGACACACAGGAAAGTAGGTCACATCGGAAATTAGGACACACAGGAAAGTAAGTCACATAGGAAAGTAGGCCACATAGAAAAGTAGGCCACATAGGAAAGTAGGTCACATAGGAAAGTAGGTCACACAGGAAAGTAGGTCACATAGGAAAGTAGGACACACAGGAAAGTAGGTCACACAGGAAAGTAGGTCACATAGGAAAGTAGGCCACATAGGAAAGTAGGACACACAGGAAAGTAGGTCACACAGGAAAGTAGGTCACATAGGAGAGTAGGACACACAGGAAAGTAGGTCACATAGGAAAGTAGGCTATATAGGAAAGTAGGACACACAGGACAGTACATCACATAGGAAAGTAGGTCACACAGGAAAGTAGGTCACATAGGAAATTAGGCCACATAGGAAAGTAGGTCACATAGGAAAGTAGGTCACATAGGAAAGTAAGTCACATAGGAGAGTAGGTCACATAGGAAAGTAGGACACACAGGATGGTAGACTACAAGGAAGAGTAGGTTACACAGGAGAGTCACAAGTATAGAAGGTCACAAGATATTTAGGCCACTGGACGATATAATTATACAAATGCTGCCTGGTGCTATTGACGTTCAAGTTCTGTTCCTCAGTATTTCAGGCTTCAGGTTAAGGGGGAATGGGCCGGTTTTCTGGTCCCCTCTCTCCCTCGTATTTAGCCCCATTAGTTTTCAGATTTTAAAATGCTTGCCCCATTAGTTACTCGATTTTAGACCTTTCGCCCCATTTCTTCGTCAATATTTAAACCTGTCGTGCTATTTAGGTGTCAATTTTTTCCCTGGCGAACGATAGTGAACCTGTAATGTTGGAAGAACCGGCCTTCGGCCGGGAAATTTTTCTAGCGAAAAATTTACAAATTAATCTAGAAGAGGGATCTAATGGATGTTTGTTTTTTAGTTTGATGGAGGCCTAGGGAGGAAACTAGACAAATAATGAATACATGAACAAATCTACCAAAAAGTGAACCATCCCCCCAGGATTATTTACACTAGAGCTTTTATGGCAATAATGATCAGTAACTTTGGTCTGGCAGCTTCTGATACACTTTTTTATCTGAATTTTTATACCTATATTTATTTTTGTCCTCTCTAGACCTCTATCAAGCTTTAACAAATTTCCAGGACTCCCTTCGATATCAACTTGTGCATTTTTCAGTAGAAAAATTTCCCGGCCGATGGTCTGTTCTTCCTAGATTGCAGGCTCGCCATCGCTCGTCAGGCAAAAATCGACGCCTAAATGGCAGGAAAGGTATTCTTTAATATGTACTGGTTGTCTATCTATCAATCTATTGCCTGACGCCGTGATCCCAGAAGGGGTGGCCACGAACGAATCGCCCCCATGCACCTCTGTCCCCAGTCAGTCTCTTCCCAACCAGCACCGCCTTCATCCATATACTTCCTCACTCCATCCCTCCACCTTTCTTTTGGTCTAACCTCTCCCTGTCTGTCCTTCTACCTCGCTCTCGTGCATCTCCTTAGTCTTTCTCTCGCTTCCCATTTAGGTGGATGGGACTCGTTAGCCTTGGTCGGCAACCCATCTAGGGGAGACAACCCTACACAATCCGGGTAGACAGGACTTGTCAGCCGTGGTCGGCAACCTGTCTAGGGGAATAAACCCCACTTAAACCGCCTGCTGCCTTGCAGGTTAAGCCCATCTTGGCAAAGGCTAGGCCCACAACCAACAACTGTGGTTGGGGGCTAGTCAGAGCAGACATCCCATGTAAAACATACTTCAAACTCGTCTAATGGCGGCTCGCTGATGCGGAGGGATCTACCTCAGGTCCAGCTCTGGCCCCATGGGGGTGCATCCTGGTCAGGAGGATCTAGAGGGTACAGGGCATAGTGTTTTTCACCATCCACAGACTGGCACTTTCCGCCTAGAAGTACAGGGGCCCGAATCCGGAGGTAGCGCACCGGGAGGCTGCCCTATCACTAGGCGCATAATACCGGGCCAGTCATAGTGCCGTGTGCGCGGACGGATTGCGTCCTCTGCGGTTGGTTCTGGTGGGGTGCCCCGAGGCCACTAGGTTCCACCCCTATTAAGATCTTGGGATGGCTTTTGGGTGACAACTGCCCGGGGTTACGTTGAGCTGGATACCTGGGGATAGTGACCTCCAACGTTGGCAACAAAAAATACCAATCATGACTAAAAACAATTATCAAAGAAAACGTAAGTCTGTTGATATAAAATAGCAGAAGGACACTACCGCAGATTCTTCCCCCAAGTTTAGGTTCGGAAGTGTGAATGTGGGTACTATGAAAGGAAGGACATGTGAGATTGCGGAGATGCTAGAGAAACGACGAATTGATGTATGTTGTGCCCAGGAAACCCGGTGGAAAGGGGGGAGTGCAAGGTGGATTACGGGTAAAAATGAACGCTTTAAGTTTATATGGAAGGGAAATGAATATGGTACGGGAGGGGTGGGTTTCCTGGTGGCAGAGAGGTCGGCAGATTGTGTTATAGAAGTTAAAAGGTTTAATGAAAGACTGATATTACTAATAATGAAAGTCGGGGCGAGAGTCATAGACGTTATATCAGCATATGTCCCCCAAGCAGGCTTAGCTAGAGATGTCAAAGAACGGTTCTGGAATGAATTACTAAAGGTGGTTGTCGGATGCAAGGAAGGGGATGTAGTAATTAAGGGAGGAGACTCGAATGGACATGTCGGGGCAGGTGCCGACAGATATGAGGGCGTGCACGGAGGACAGGAGGACAGGACAGATGCCGTAGGAACCTGGGAGGCGAGTACATACTGGAGCATTGCACTGCCACAGGGATGGTGGTGTGTAATGCTATGTTTAGGAAGAGGATGAGCCATCTGATAACATATGAATCAGGTGGCTCCAGTAGCCAGATGGACTATTTCCTTATCAGCAAATCTGCAAGGAAATGGGTTACAGACGTTAATATCATACCAGGTGAAGAATGCATCCCCCAACACAAGCTCCTAGTATGTGATATGTGCCTAGGTAGAGTTCCTGTTAGAAAGAAAGTTCACTTGCCAAAAAGGAAAGTATGGTTGTTGGAATAAGAGGAGCACAGAGACAGATTCCACAACGAAATGATGGAAATCGAAAGGAGAATGGGCCTTAGGCCAGCTGTTGATAGCAAATGGAACTCTATAGAGTGCAGCCTCCTTGATACCACAGACAAAGTCTGTGGCAAAACAAAGGGGCCACCTAGACATAAGTTCTCCAGGTGGTGGAACAACGATGCCGAAGCTGCAGTCAGAGAGAAGAAGAGATGTTTCAAAGTATGGAAGGAAGGTGGCAGCAAGGAAGAATACCTGTCCGCCAAACGTAATGCTAGAAGAGAGGTCTACAGGGCAAAGAAAACCATACAGGATAGCGTAATAGAACAAGTTTGCAGCACTGATAATACCAATGGAGTTTATAAATTAGCTAAGAATGTAAGGGACAGTAGCCAGACGTCGTGGGTGTAAGATGCATAAATAATGACAGTGGCATGACTGTTTACACAGAAAAAGACATCAGAGAGGCGTGGAAGGAGCATTATGACTCTAATGACTGCTTAATGTGGAGTTTGAATGGAACAGGGAACAGCTCAGCACTGTAGTCCCAGTACAAGGCCCTCCACCTTTGATAGGGTACGATGCTGTTAAAAGTGCTATATATAAAATGAAGTCAGGAAAAGCCGCTGGGAGCTCCGGCATTGTCGCTGAGATGCTAAAAGCAGCTGGAGATATTGGGGTAAAATGAGTCACAGAGTTGATTAATGCTATCATAAAGGAGGAAAAAATTCCCGATGCTTGGCAGGAAAGTGTTATAGTAAATATATATAAAGGCAAGGGTGACTCCTTAGACAGGGGAAATTATCGGGGTTTGAAAATGCTCGATCAAGTCATGAAAGTCAGCGAAAGGGTCTTTGAATGCATGATTAGGGAAAGTGTTGCTATCAGCGACATGCAGTTTGGATTTATGCCGGGTCGGGGCACAACTGATGCTATCTTCACTCTTAGGCAAATGCAAGAGAGGTACTTAGAGAAAAACAGGGAGTTATACCTAGTTTTGTAAATCTGGAGAAGGCCTTCGACCGGCTGCCCAGGGAGGTAGTGCAGTGGGCTATGAGAAAACTTGGAGTAGAAGAGTGGTTGGTGCGTGTGATAATGAGAATGTATGAGGGGTCACGGGCAGCAGTTAGAGTATACGGGGGCCTGAGTGAAGAATTCCCAGTGAAAGTTGGAGTTCACCAAGGTTCAGTTCTGAGCCCATTACTGTTCGTTTTAGTCCTGGAGGCTCTGTCAAGGGAATTTAGGACAGGTCTCCCATGGGAGATGTTATATGCAGATGATCTATTTCTTATCGCAGATAGTACTCAGGAAGCAGAGGCGAAGTTCAAAAGATGGAGGGAAGGTATGGCAAATATGGGTTTAAGAGTTAACATATATAAAACAAAGGTAATGATTAGTGGAGTAGGGCGTGGAGCTATGGAAAGAAGCAGCGAATATCCATGCGCAGTATGTGGGAAGGGGGTGGGAAGTATTTCAATTCAATGTTGTGTCTGTAGTGACTGGGTACACAAGAGATGTAGTGAAGCTAGAGGACCTTTGACAAGAATCATTGACTTCGAATGTGCAGTGTGCAAGTGAGATCTTGTATTAAATTACCCGCCTGTCAGTGTTGATTTCGACAGTGTAACGCTGGAGTGCGTGAATAAGTTCTGCTACCTGGGCGATACAGTTTCCGCTGGAGGTGGCGCTGAAGCTAGCTCCATTGCTAGCGTCAGAAGTGGCTGGGGAAAGATTAGAGAGCTGTTGCCACTCCTGACCATGAGAGGGCTCCCACCCCACCTTAAAGGGAAGGTGTATACCTTGTGTGTTAGGAGCATGATGACCTATGCCTCTGAGATGTGGCCGGTTAAAGCGGAGGATGTCAATAGAATGGAACGGACTGAGAATAGAATGGTGAGATGGGTGTGTGGGGTTAATCTTAGGGACAGGGTATCGAGCGAGGAATTGAGAAGGCGTCTGGGCATTAGGAGTATCAGTGAAGTGATGTGCACGAGCGACTTGGTTGGCTTGGACATGTGGAGAGAATGGATGATCAGAACTGGGTGAAAAAATGCCGGACTGTGAACTTGGGGGGAGCTGCGCGTAGGGGTGGACCTAGAATGACGTGGGATCTGGTACTCCGGTTCGATCTCAAAATAAAGATCTTGACAACAGAGGCCCTTGACAGGGTCGCCTGGAAAGCTGCCATCTAGGATGTGAGACTGTAACCACAGTCTCTGTGGACAAACGGTCTTTAAACTTGTATGTATGTATGTATGTATACGTTCCATATGGCCGAACCATCTCAAGGTGTTCCTTGTCACACTTTCCAGCACATCTACCTCCACACCAAACCTCCTTCTTATTTCCTCATTCGTCTGTCTATCTCTCCATGTAACTCCGCACAGACTTCTCAAGTAACTCATTTCCACCCCTCTCACTCTTGGTGACTCCGAGTCTCTTCTCAAACGTCCATGCTTCGCTTACGTAAGTTAGTGTCGGGATTACCACACTGTCATGCAAGGACTTCTTTGACCACCCTATTTCTTGTTACTGCTTTCAGCATTCCTACAACCCTCTTCCCCTGTTGCACCCTCTCCCGCACTTCTTCGTCCATAGTCCCATCTTTACTCAACACACTGCCCAGGTACTTAAATGAGCAGACAATATCCATAGCCTGACCGTTCAACTTCACCTCACACTCTGTGGCTTCACCCCTTTCGAAGACCATAACCTTGCTCTTCCCCGCATTTACCTTCAGATTCAGTTTTTCGCACACTCTTCCAAATGCATTTATCAGACCCTGCAACTCCCATTCATTACCGCTTATCAGAACTGTATCATCAGCAAACAGCAGTATAGGCAGGTTCCACTCATTTCCTTCCCTTATCAGCATTACACCAACATACACTGCTCTTCCTTGTATTTCTTTTATTACTCCATCCAAATACTGTATACAGTGAACAACCACGGGATATCACAAACCCCTGTTTCAACCCCACATTTAGTTCAAAGAACTCGCTCTGGTCATTCTCCACATGTACTGCCGCCTTTGCACCCTCATACATGCTCTTCACTGCTTTCAGCAACTTGCCATCTATTCTGTATATTCTAAGTACTTTACACATACCTTCTCTATCCACTCTGTCATAGGCCTTCTCTAAGCCCATAAAGGCAACATACACCTTTTGTTGCTTTACCAGATATTTCTCCACAACACAATTCAGGGTAAAAATCTGATCTACACATCCTCTTCCCTTCCTAAAACCTCCCTGCTCGTCACCTATCCATCTCTCCATTCTCACTCTCACTCTCTCAATCACTACCCTACTGTACACCTTCCCTATTACGCTTAGAACCCGTATTCCTCGGTGGTTACCACACACTCCTCTTTCCCCTTTACCCATATAGAGGGGAACTATTATGCCTGTCTTTCAGTCATCAGGTGAACTCCCCTTCTCCCATGCTAATTTGCACATTTTCCATACCCATTCGATCACTATCCCACCACCATACCTCAACATTTCCCCACACACTCCATCTGTTCCTGGTGCTTTCCCCAACTTCACTCTTTTCAATGCTTACCACACTTCTGACCTCCTGATCCCCACCTCCTCCTCCACTATTTCTCTTCTTCTCTCTCCCATACCCCATCCAACTATGTTTGCTGGCGCTTCATTCCTTACATTTAGCAACTCGTTGAAGTACTCCCTCCATCTTTCGACTCTCTCTTGCTTCTCAGCTAGCATTCTCCCATTCTTATCTTTCACACCCTTACTGTTTCCCTTGCTACCTTCCCTAACTTTCTTGACCTCTTTCCAGAACAGTTTCTTACACTCCCTCCGTTTTACACTCAGATTCCTTCCAAATTCCTCATCTACTCTTCTCTTACTTTCCTTCACTACTCTCTTCACCACTCTCTTTCTCTCCATTGGATGTTTTTTTTTTTTTTTTAATTTGATGGAGGTCTAGGGAGGAAATTAGAAAAATAACGAATACATGCAAAAATCGCCCAAAAAGTGAACCATCTCTTCTTAATGTACCACTCTAGGGTCGCGGCGGGCTTGGAGAAGAGCGAGATACAGTTGTTGGTGTCTCGCTCCCTCAACTGGTAACTTGTTTTGGCCCCCTACTAAATAATCCCTCCTCTCCTCGTTGACACTATTTTACTCTCCTCTTCTCTCGTTTTTTCTCTCTCTGCTCTCCTCTTATATTGTATTTTACTCTCCTCTCCTATCCTTCTCTCTCTCTCTACTTATGGGGCAATGGTTCACTTTTTGGTCGATTTTTTTAATTTATTAATTATTTTCTAGTTTCTTCCTTAGACCTCCATCAAACTTAAACAAACATCCATTAGATCCCCCTTCTAGCTTAATTTGTACATTTTTCGGTAGAAAAATGTCTCTGGCGAAGTTGGATTTCTCCATAAAATGCTGGCTCGCTATCGTTCGCCAGGAAAAAAATCGACACCTGGATAGGGATAAAAGTCTTAAACAGTAGGCTGAAAGCGGCAGAATGGATAAAACCAAGAGAAAAAAAAGCAGGTCACCTCCTTAAAGTAAACTCTTAATCTATACTCTACTAAACACTACGAAGTCTATTAAACTAACTCTATGGACTCTACTAAACTAAACTCTACTAAACACTACGGACTCAACTAAACTAAACTCTACTAAACTAAATTAATAATCAAACTGCGGTGCCCGTCATATGAAGGGCGAGAGAATAGTGGCCACCCCTGCGGTGCCCATCATATGACGGGCGGCATTTTGAGCACATTATGAGCTCGGAGAGAGAGTCCGCGCGTTGGGAGGATGATAGGCAGGCTCTGACCGCTCGGCACCACCACTGGGCCATGTCTGGGACCACCGCCGCTGCCCCACACTCACCCGTTCTCGCGGGACAAGGAAAAAACTAAGGAACTTACCTTATTTAGGGTATTTTCACCTCCGGTTACGTGATCGCTGCAAGATAACCCGTGGTCGTAAAAGGATGATTCAGGTGTCATTGGAAAGCTCTATTATCGCCCTTTCACGCATATATATTAGTATTATGCTCTGGCTCATATTTATGCATGAAAAAGAGCAAGGAATGAAGCTCGTTTTCGGATTAAATATACTCGCCCAGCAGCTAGGTCATGTAAACAAACATGCCCGCTCTTAAGGAGTTAAACTCTACTAAATTAAATTCTACACAACTCTAGGGACGGTATTCACCACCAGATCGTCATTAATGTACCACTCTAGGGTCGCAGCGGGCTTGGAGAAGAGCGAGGTACAGTTGCTGGTGACTCGCTCCCCCAACTGGTAACTCGTCTTGGCCCCTTTCAGCACCGGTGCGCTCTCTGGCAGGTCTGGAAGAAGAAAGGGAGAGGGACATTAACCTCTAAAACACGATAGGCCTCACAGATGTATCTGTATAGAGTATGCAATAGGCCTCACGGAAGGTAGCCCATGAAAATATACCCAAAAAACGCTCCACAGGCACTCAAATGCAAGTAATATATGATTATATGATTAGGTAATACATTCACTCTCCAGTACCTTCTTTCTCTCCCCTACATATGCCCCCCCCCCCCCTCCCTCTCCTTCTCCCCACTTCCCCCTTCCTCAATTATTGTCTATTATATCTTTTGTTTTTTTTATTTCTCTCTTTCCATGCACGAAATATGGTGAGTAACACTCCTTCACACTCCCTCCTCCCCTTCGCATGCGTGAAAGAGAGCTAGAGCCTCAGTGTGCCTCAAGCAGGCTCAGGAATCACACCTATGCCTCTCTCTCGTGTCCATCCACCCCTTCCCGCCTCAAATATAAATTTTTCACTAGACATTTGCTGTTTACAAATATTTTCTGGACTTCACTGTTCATATGTTAAGTAAAATAAACGCACATGGAGAATAAATAATGTTTCATATGGTAAATATAACAAATTCTGTTAGAGGTGCGCTCCTTGGGGGTGGGGTGGGGGATAGTTGGTCTTTACCTGGCCCCCCTTCTCCCTCATGTTTAGCCCTATTAGTTTTGTGACATTAAGATGTTTGGTCGATTAGTTTGGCGATTTTATAACCTTTCACCCCATTTCTTTGTTAATATTAAGATGTTTCGTGCCATGTAGATCTTGATTGTTTTCCTGGCACGCGATAGCGAGCCTTTAATTTTGGAGGAACCGGCATTAAGCTGGGACACTTTTCTACCGAGATATGTACATATATATTTTGAAAGGGGGTAAATTTTTTTTTTTTTTTTTTTTTTTTAGCTTGCTGGAGGTATAGCAAGAAAACTAAAGAATAAATCAATTAATTATATATATAGACCAACCAATATTACTTTCATCCTTAACCCGGGAACTGCCGGGAGACTCTTAAGAGTTCCCCCGGCGGACTGCGGGGAGACTCTTAAGAGTGAGTGAAAAAAAATATCAACTTTTGACATCTAAAAAAAAAAAAAAAAAAAAAATGTTTTTATTTTTTTTGGCACCTGGGCCATGCAAAATCTCAGTCCTCTACCTCCCCTCCTTCCCCACTTTCCTCCTCTCCTTCAGTTATCACCTATTTTCCCTGTTATTCCCTTATTCTGAGGTATATTTTCGTGCTAACATTAGCGAGTTGCAAGCAGGGTGTTGTCATCACTGATGGCAAGCGAGTGCAAGAGAGAGAGAGAGAGAGTATCGATCGACTGTGTCTCAGTGGCCTTGGGGGAAATTGGCGGGAAAGCAGCTTGCCTCACCCATACATTATACAACTCGCGGGCTATATCTCCGATTTTGACCATCCAAACCCTGTTTTCACTCGTTTTATTGTTGTTTCAGGTTAATACCTTTATAATGAACCCATAATAGGCGCATATGGATAAGTATTAATACTATTAATGGCACAATGAATATTTTAGTGACGGAAACACCTCACACCTCACACCTCACAGGGGGACGTTTCCAATTACCCCCATGCGCACTTGTTAGGTTAAGCGTGTATTTTGGTTTTCACCTAAATTTGGGCCTTGCTGTTGCTCGCTAGGAAGAAATCGACATTTAAATGGTGCAGGAGGTCTTAAAGTCGAAAATTGAATGAGCAGAAAGACCTTTAAATAATCAAACGTCATAAAAACTCAAAACTAATGGGGCTAGACATGAGGGAGAATGGGGTCCAAATAATATAACTTAATGTAGATAAAACCAGGAAAATAATATCCAAATATGTGTTATTGCCCACTGTAAATATCATCAGTCAATGATTGTCAAAAGCAATCATGTAACGTGAAAAATAGTATATGCAAATTAATTATTACTCAAAATAACAAAAGTCTACGGTTTTCGCGCACCCCATTTAGATTACCAAAATTAAGGGGAGACTGACCGTTTGTTTGGTCTATTAATTAATTTATTCATAATGTTTTTAAATCTCATCCCTAGACCTCCATCAAGCTTAGAAAAACACCCCCTAGACCCCCCTTCAAGATAAATTTTACATGTTTCGGTAAAAAAATGTCCCGGCCGCCGAAGGCCGGCTTACTATCGCTTGCCAGGAAATAATCGACACCTAAGTGGCACGAAAGGTCTCAAAATTGATAAAGAAATGGGGCGAAAGGTGTTAAAATCGCCAAACTAATGGGCCGAACATCTTATAATCTCAAAACTAATGGGGTTAATCACGAGGGAGAAGGTGGTGCAGGAAAACGGTCTGCCTCCCCTGAATGAAAATGGGCACGGTGAGTCCTATGGTCGGTTTGTTTACAGCTGATTGTAAACTGCATATAGTCCTCAGCTGATTGTAAACTGCATATAGTCCTCAGCTGATTGTAAACTGCATATAGTCCTCAGCTGATTGTAAACTGCATATAGTCCTCAGCTGATTGTAAACTGCATATAGTCCTCAGCTGATTGTAAACTGCATATAGTCCTCAGCTGATTGTAAACTGCATATAGTCCTCAGCTGATTGTAAACTGCATATAGTCCTCAGCTGATTGTAAACTGCATATAGTCCTCAGCTGATTGTAAACTGCATATAGTCCTCAGCTGATTGTAAACTGCATATAGTCCTCAGCTGATTGTAAACTGCATATAGTCCTCAGCTGATTGTAAACTGCATATAGTCCTCAGCTGATTGTAAACTGCATATAGTCCTCAGCTGATTGTAAACTGCATATAGTCCTCAGCTTAAGGGGAAGCAGACCGATTTTCTGGACCCCTTTCTCCCTAGTGTTTAGCCCCACTAATTTTGAGATTATAAGACGTTTGGCCCATTAGTTTAGCGATGTTAACACCTTTTGCCCCATTTCATTGTCAATTTTAAGACCTTTCGTGCCATTTAGGTGTCGATTATTTCCTGGCAAGCGATAGCTATCTATCTATCTATATGCTCAGGCCCAATCCCCACTTTTCCTATTTTTAGTTTATATGTTCTATTTAATTATATTTTATTATTTTATTTTATTTGGGGGGGGGGGGCACCTCAAGACAGACCCAGAACAGGGAAAACACAATACACAACATAAAACAACGAACAAACACAGACAAAACATACATTCACACACATCTAGTTCACCCAGGAGAAGACCCAGAGACCAGGGTCACCAAGGTCGTGCCATGTAGGTGTCGATTATTTCCTGGCGAGCAATAGTAAGCCTGCAATTTTAAGAGGAACCGGTCTTCGGTCGGGACATTTTTCTACCAAAAAATTTGCAAATTTATCCTGAAGGGAGGTCTAGGGGGTGTTTTTCTAAGCTTGATGGAGGTCTAGGGAGGAAACTTTAAAAAATATATGAATAAATGAATTAATAGACCAAACAAACAGTCAGTCTCCCCTTAATGTGAATTATGTTGTTAATTATGAAGGGAAGGGTCAGCCAGGGAATAGGTGTGGACATTTACAGTATAGCCCATTTGTCCCAGCCCTTTTTTAATTACCGAGATTACGGTTCACGGTTTCTAGACTACCTATTTGGAGCAGGCAATAATAGTTAGATTTTGTAGTAAGAATGTGTATTGCAGCTTTGAAGTAACTTAACATTTTATCACTTGCATTTTCGTAAGTTTTATTCATTAGCCTATTCAGTACCGTGACTTCATTTTCAATATCTGTTGGCAACTATTTGACAATGTTATACATCTTAGGAAGCATATCTACCTATTAAAAGGCTACAGCCTATGTCAATTAATCAATTTAGCTAGCATTAATTCATCCTAAGATTAATTAAATCGTCTGAATGTAACAATTTTGTCACCGATACAGAAAGGGTAAATAGATAATAATAGAAGAGTGTGTATTATAACAGATGACATAGTGATATTATTTTTGAATTGCATAATAAGTTGCATAATAAATCGTAGGCAGCGTCCACCATCCTTTAACTGTCTTCGTGGTGCGATGCATAAGGTGTTGATTTTCGGTGTGAGCGTCCTGGGTTCGAATCCACGGACTGCCACATGTGTTTGTAAATTTCATTAATCGTTTTTAGGAGTAGAGTTGGTTGTTGGAAGGAACATAATAATTGATATTGGATCAGGAGTAATTTATCGAGAGGACTTCCCTAGTGGTTAAGGCCCCATTAACACCTTACGAGCGGCCTAGGCGGTAATTTCTATGTACCGCCTAGCGTTTTTTTTTTACCATAAATGGGGTTGTTTCCATGCTCTTTTTCATGAATAAACAAGACCCAGAGCGTAATACAAGTATGTGTCCCTGAAATTGAGCTTTCCAATGACACCCGAACCATCCTTCTACGATCACTGGTTGTCTTGCAACGATTGTGCAACCGAAGGGAAAAATCGCTAAAATACGGTAATTTTCTTACATTATTACGTGTGTAGTGTAGCGAGTGAGAGAGGGTGGGGAGGGTGCAATAAATCTCAGTAGCTCCACGGCGGCCGTGGCGAGCGGTCAGATGGTAATCTACGCTCCTCCCACCGCTCCGCTCTCTCTCAGAGCACATTATGTGCTCAAAATTGCACTCGACAATAGCCGGGCCCCGCCACATAGTCCATATTTATTTCACTCGACTATAGCCGGGCGCCGTCAGTTAAGGGTTAATTGCTCTTTCCATTCACATATGCATAGCCTACGTGAGTTGCAGTTGGGATGTGTGTACATGCTTAGATTGATATGCAGGATTCGAAGTTGCATAATAAATTGTAGGCAGTGTCCACCATCCTTTAACTGTCTTAATGGTGCGATGCATAAGGTGTTGATTTTCGGTGTGAGCGTCCTGGGTTCGAATCCACGGACTGCCACATGAGTTTGTAAATTTCATTAATCGATTTTAGGAGTAGAGTTGGTTGTTGGAAGGAACATAATAATTGATATTGGTTCACGAGTAATTTATCGAGAGGACTTCCCTAGTGGTTAAGGCCCCATTAATTGCTCTTTCCATTCACATATGCATAGCCTACGTGAGTTGCAGTTGGGATGTGTGTACATGCTTAGATTGATATGCAGGATTCGAAGTTGCATAATAAATCGTAGGCAGTGTCCACCATCCTTTAACTGTCTTCGTGGTGCGATGCATAAGGTGTTGATTTTCGGTGTGAGCATCCTGGGTTCGAATCCACAGACTGCCACATGTGTTTGTAAATTTCATTAATCGATTTTAGGAGTAGAGTGAGAGGCGTGGAAATTAATTACTTAAGGAGTGCATGCGGAGTTACATGGAGGGATAGACAGACTAATGAGGAAGTAAGAAGGAGGTGTGGTGTGGAGGTAGATGTGCTGGAAAATATGAAAAGGAACAACTTGAGATGGTTCGGCCATATGGAACGTATGGAAAGCGAGAGAATGACTAAGAGGGTGTACGAGAGCAAGGTGGAGGGACAGAGAGGGAGAGGTAGACCGAATGAGAGGTGGAAGGATGGAGTGAGGAAGTACATGAACGAAGGCGGTGCTGGTTGGGGGAGGGGCGTCGACTGACTTGGGACAGAGGTGCATGGGGGCGGTTCGTTCGTGGCCACACCTTCGGGGATCACGCGTCAGGCAATAGATAGATAGATAGATAGATAGGAGTAGAGTTGGTTGTTGGAAGGAACATAATAATTGATATTGGTTCAGGAGTAATTTATCGAGAGGACTTCCCTAGTGGTTAAGGCCCCATTAATTGCTCTTTCCATTCACATATGTACAAAGGAGTACAAAGGAAATCAAGCAACAACAGATCTAGTGACCCTTCTAGGTTGCTTGTCCTCCAAAACACTGAGGATCAAGTGTCCAAACAGTGGTTTAGAGTGGGTAAGGGAACATTGGAAAGGGAACTACTGCCCTGCCACTAACGTGGCAGGACTAGGAAGTTAGTAGGGGACATATGGGTTAGTAACTGAGGGGAGGATAAAGTTATTCATTTACAAACGCAGTCAGTCGCGGGTTTGATGCGAGATATTTGTCTAGGCGGAATTTAAATGAATCAACGGTGCTGCAGTCTATAACGTCTCGGGGAAGCCCATTCCACAAGTTGACAACTCGATTGAAGAAGAAATTCTTAGATTCGTGCGAGTTAAAAGATTTACCAATAATTTTGCAACCGTTTCCCCGCGTGTAATTAGATTGGTCGATAGTGAAGTACTTACTACAGTTCATATTGTCGATGCCTTTGATGATTTTGAACACTTGAATTAAGTCGCCTCTTAATCTGCGCTGGGTTAAAGGAAATAGATTTAATTCTCTAAGACGCTCTTCGTATGGTTTGTTCTTTAGGCTAGGTATCATTTTGGTAACTCTACGTTGAACTCGTTCTAGCTTGTTTATATCTTTTTGGTAATAAGGGCACCAGGATTGAACGCAGTATTCCAGAAGAGGGCGGACTAAGGAATTGTAAAGGGTTAGGATAACTTCTTTGGATTTATGCTCAAATGACCTGCCTATAAAGCCAATTATTTTGTTTGCCTTCTTAACAACTTCTGAACATTGTTGACTCGGTTTTAGGTTACTCGATATTGTTACTCCCAGATCAGTTTCTCTGTTTACATTCTTAAGCTGAGTGCCATTCATCGAATAGTTTGCTTTCTCATTTAGGTATCCGACATGTAGTACTTTACATTTATCCGCATTGAAACTCATTTGCCAAATTTGGGCCCAACATGACAATTTATCTAGATTGTGTTGCATATCGTCAACTTGTTCTTTTGAGAGTACGCTATTTGCAATTTTTGTATCGTCAGCAAATTTTGAGATTGTGCAGGTGAGACCCTCATCTATGTCGTTGATGTAAATTAGAAAGAGAATTGGTCCTAGTACCGATCCCTGGGGTACCCCGCTACTTACATTGGTCCATTTAGATGCCTTACCGTTTATGACTACCCTTTGCTTTCTGTTGCTGAGCCAATTTTCTATCCATTTCAACACACCGTCTTGTATTCCATGCGCTTTTAGTTTTAGCAGTAAACGTTTGTGGGGAACTTTGTCAAAGGCCTTTTGAAAATCAAGGTATATAATATCTACAGCTTTACTCTCATCGTAGAGGTTGAGGATATCGTGGAAGAAGTCTAAGAGGTTTGTTAAACAGGAACGTTTTTTACGAAAGCCGTGTTGAGTATCTTTAAGTATGTTATTTTCCTCCAAGTGATTTACGAGTCTGTCTCGTATGACCGTTTCTAGCATTTTACATACAATTCATACATTTCATACATTTTACATATGCATAGCCTACGTGAGTTGCAGTTGGGATGTGTGTACTGTACATGCTTAGATTGATATGCAGGATTCGAAGTTGCATAATAAATCGTAGGCAGTGTCCACCATCCTTTAACTGTCTTCGTGGTGCGATGCATAAGGTGTTGATTTTCGGTGTGAGCGTCCTGGGTTCGAATCCACGGACTGCCACATGTGTTTGTAAATTTCATTAATCGATTTTAGGAGTAGAGTTGGTTGTTGGAAGGAACTTAATAATTAAGGGGGGATGGTTCACTTTTTAGGCGATTTTTGCATGTATTCATTATGTTTCTAGATTCCTCTGTAGACCTCCATCAAATATAAACAAAAACATCCATTAAATCCCCCTTCTAGATGAATTTGTACATTTTTCGGTAGAAAAATGTCCTGGCCGAAGGCCGGTTCTTCCAACATTACAGGCTCACTATCGTTCACCAGGAACAAAATCGACACCTAACAGCACGAAAGGTCTAACTATTGACGTAGAAATGGGGCGAAAGGTCTTAACATCGACTAACTAATGGGGCAAATATCTTAAAATCTGAAAACTAATGGGGTTCAACATGAGGGAGAAGAGGGACCAGAAAACCGGCCCATGTCCCCTTAAATGTCATGTTGTTTATTTATTTGATTGTCGTATTTGCATAGATAAGAGGTCGCAACGTGAATGTGACCATTGTTGAGTTTTAGTAATTGGTGTTTAATTATTGTGTTTATATAATACTGCACATCACCCATGTTTGGTAAAGGCAATTGTTTCTATGTATTACAATGGATGCTACATTACTGTTGATAGCGAAAGGAGAAATAATGATAAAGAGAGAGAGAGTATGTGTGTGTGTGTGTGCGCTAGTGGATGTATGTATGTTTGTGTCTAAATGGCATGGAAGGTCTTAAAATCGCCAAACTAATGAAACGAATGTTTCAAACTAATGGGGCTAAACCTGAGGGAAAAGAGAGACCAGAAACCAGAAAAGCCGAAAGTCTTAAAATCTTAAAAGTAATGCGGTTAAACATGAGGGAGAAGGAGAGCCAGACAAATTAATCCTCCCCCATTTAGGCGGATGTACCATTTTTCTGCAACTGTTATCAGCTTCTGAAACGTTCATTGGCAAATAATGCTTTCCTACTCATTCACCTTCCTTCAGTTTCGTAGTCAATTCCAAGGCATAATGTTCCCAGAAGAAAGTTGAGCTCAAATATTGCTGACAAAACTATCGTGTTTATAGAGTATCCCACGATAGTATTTTTCACCAGATTTCGATGGTCAACTTTCTCTGGTAACATTTCTGGCGAGCAATACTGACCATGTCATTTAGGAGAAACTGGCCTTCATCCAAGAACATTTTATACCGAAAACTTTACAAATGTATCGCGAAGTAGGGCCTTGGGGTATTTTGGCAAGCTCGTTGGTGGTCATTGGAGGAAATTAAAGAAAATGCTAAATAGATAAATCAATTTATAAAATGTAGTAAAATAATTATATTGAAGAAACCAATACAAATTTCCCCTTAACACACTACAATATAAGCTGCCAGACCAGTGTTGGCGATACAGTTTGATGGACACAGGACCTAAAGAGAAAGAAAGATCAGGTTTATGAGGAAAGCAGGGAAAGTTGGCCTGATGATGGATGGCTTGGAATAACCACAGGCGGAGGGGAAAAAAGATGAATTTATAGACCGTGAGCTGCCAACAGGTGAAGTCGAAACTGGCCGTTTGTTTGGTCTATTAATTCACTTATTCATATATGTTTTTAGTTTCCTCCTTAGACCTCCATCAAGCTTAGAAAAACACCCCCTAGACCCCCCTTCAAGATAACTTTGTACATTTTTCGATAGAAAAAATTTCCGGTCGAAGGCCGGTTCCTCTTAAAATTGCAGGCTCGCTATCGCTTGCCAGGAAGTAATCGACGCCTAAATGGCACGAAAGGTCTTAAAATTGACAACAAAATGGGGCGAAAGGTGTTAAAATCGCCAAACTAATGGGCCGAAGGTCTTATACTCTCTAAACTAGTGGGGCTATAAATGAGGGAGAAGGGGGTCCAGAAAAATGGTCTTCCTCCCCTTAACTAAAACGGTTATAATTAATCACTGATGGTTGTAAAAGGCTTTGCTTAACTATAAAACAAATAATATATATATTCATTATGAAAATTCGCTTAAGTAATTTATTTGGTGAGGGCTCGTCCTATCCAGAGTGAGGTTTCGCATCATCTAACCAATCTTAACCGTTTCTGTCTGTCTCTTTTAATATTCTACTTTTCCATTTGGGAGCAGGGGGCTATGGATTGTCCTCTTCTTGAAAAATTCACCTAATAGACTAGGGGTAAGGGTATGCAAAAGTGGACTCGGACCCTAAGAATTGGAACTTTTAATTTTGTTTCTGTTCGGGCTCTATCTCGAGTCCGCCACCCCCAGCTATAGGGTATGTGCCTGAGTACATACATACACACAATTTATTTTATACATAGCATTACAGAAGCCTTAACATATTAATTTGCATTTGTTATACAATTACAATTTTTTGCAAAAAAAATAAAAAATAAAATAAAATCGACAAACTCACAAAAATTCATACAAAACGGAATAAACCCATTATTTTACTCAAATTTTATTAACTCATACGTTCTCAGCAAAATATGAAAATGATAAATTTTGGTAATGCTCACTTTTAATTAGAAAGGGTGAGAAACAACGCCGCGAATAAATAGCCTTCAAAGGACGACACAGCATAATTAAAACGGTTTCATTTTACCAGGAAATTATTCATGGGGAGGTGGAGCTAATTCATCTCTTTTTGACGTGGTGGGCGGCCGCATGGACAGGGGGAGGATTGATGGATAAACCGAAGCGGAAACGGATGACCAAATAGCACACCATCGACTTAGATTATTGGGCAGTACATACATCAATAGTGAAATTTAAAAAAAAAAAAAAAAAAAAAAGACAGGACAGAGGGTGGGGAGAGAGCCTTCTACTTTACTGTTCTATTCTTCTACTATAAACTGTTGCTGTCTTTCTTTTTTCTGTTTTTTTTTCTTTCTATGAAAGTGAGTGAGACAAAAGGCCTGTATCGAGTGCCTCCCCCAGAGTTGAAAGAGTAACAGGGCCAAAATCAAGGGATGTTCGAGCCAAAATGCCTGGACACACAGAGTTTGAAACAATTTAAGTCATAGGAAAATGGAAAGACTGGTTCAGGGAGTGAGTTCCAGAGCTCAGTAGTTGAATAGAAGAAAGACTGAGAATAACGTTTCACTCTTGGGTTGGAGAGTTGCACAGCGTATGGGTGAGATTGTGTTGCAAGATGGTTACTACGTACCCTACGTAGAGGAGATGGTATACACTGGGAAAGATCTGAGGAACATTGCTTATTGTAGTAGCAATAGAATAGTTAGAGAGATGCAACATTACAAAGGAGTACAAAGGTGTACACAGGAAATCAAGCAACAACAGGTCTAGTGACCCTTCTAGGCTGCTTGTCCTCCAAAATACTGAGGATCAAGTGTCCAAACAGTGGTTTAGAGTGTGTAAGGGAACATTGGAAAGGGAACTATTGTCCGTGGCAGGATTAGGAAGTTAGTAGGGGACAGATGGGTTAGTAACTGAGGGGAGGATAAAATAAAGTTATTCATTTACAAATGCAGTCAGTCGCGGGTTTGATGCGAGATATTTGTCTAAGCGGAGTTTAAATGAATCAACGGTGATGCAGTCTATAACATCTCGGGGAAGCCCATTCCACAAGTTGACAAATCGATTGAAGAAGAAATTCTTAGATTCGTGTGAGTTAAAAGATTTACCAATAATTTTGCAACCGTTTTCCCACGTGTAATTAGATTGGTCGATAGTGAAGTACTTACTACAGTTCATATTGTCGATGCCTTTGATGATTTTGAACACTTGAATTAAGTCACTTCTTAATCTGCACTGGGTTATAGGAAATATATTTAATTCTCTAAGACACTCTTCGTATGGTTTGTTCTTTAGGCTAGGTATCATTTTGGTAACTCTACGTTGAACTCGTTCTAGCTTGTTTATATCTTTTTGGTAATAAGGGCACCAGGATTGAATGCAGTATTCCAGAAGAGGGCGGACTAATGAATTGTAAAGGGTTAGGATAACTTCTTTCGATTTATGCTCAAATGACCTGCGTATAAAGCCAATTACTTTGTTTGCCTTCTTAACAACTTCTTAACATTGTTGACTCGGTTTTAGGTTACTCGATATTTTTACTCCCAGATCGATTTCTCTGTTTACATTCTTAAGCTGAGTGCCATTCATCGAATAGTTTGCTTTCTCATTTAGGTATCCGATATGCAGTACTTTACATTTATCTACATTGAAACTCATTTGCCAAATTTGGGCCCAACATGACAATTTATCTAGAATGTGTTGCATATCATCAACTTGTTCTTTTGAGAGTACGCTATTTGCAATTTTTGTATCGTCAGCAAATTTTGAGATTGTACAGGTGAGATCCTCGTCTATGTCGTTGATGTAAATCAGAAAGAGAATTGGTCCTAGTACCAATCCCTGGGGTACCCCGCTACTTACATTGGTCCATTTAGATGCCTTACCGTTTATGACTACTCTTTGCTTTCTGTCGCTGAGCCAATTTTCTATCCATTTCAAAACACCGTCTTGTATTCCATGCGCTTTTAGTTTTAGCAGTAAAAGTTTGTGGGGAACTTTATCAAAGGCCTTTTGAATATCAAGGTATATAATATCTACAGCTTTACTATCATCGTAGAGGTTGAGGATATCGTGGAAGAAGTCTAAGAGGTTTGTTAAACAGGAACGTTTTTTTACGAAAGCCGTGTTGAGTATCTTTAAGTATGATATTTTCCTCTAAGTGATTTACGAGTCTGTCTCTTATGACCGTTTCTAGGGTTTTACAACTGAGGTTAAGCTAATTGGACGATAGTTACTGGGTAGGCATTTGCTGCCTTTTTTTAATATCGGTGTTACGTTGGCTAGCTTCCACTGATCAGGCATAGTTCCAGACTGCAAGGATTTATTGAATAGTAATGTCAGTGGTTTGGAGACCTCATCCTTAGCTTCCTTTAGAACTCTAGGCGAGATTGTATCAGGTCCAGGCGTATTATTTACCTTGCGTTTATCTACACAATTCAATACTTCTCTCTCTGTAACGGTGATATTGCTTAGAACATCTGAATTATCAATCTGAATCGGCGATGGTGTAGGGATATCACTGAGGTCTTCTGTTGTAAAAACTGATGCAAAGAAGGTATTGAGGGCATTACTCATTTGTACTTCGTCTTTGGTGTATTCTCCATTTTCATCGACTAACGGTCCAACAGTTGAAGTAATTACTTTTTTCTTTCTGATATAACCATAGAATTCATTCGGGTTTGTTTTACTTTGATTCGCAATATGTAACTCTAGGGTCTTTTTACTTTGATTTATTGACTCTTTGGCTTTGCGTCCTAGCTCTACAAATTTCACCCGTTCTTCGTCATTTTGTGAGGATTTTAATCTATCATTAGCAAACTTTTTAGCAAGCAGACAGTTTGAAATATCTTTATTCCACCATTTGGGCTTATTATTATGGCCTGGACGCTGTATTTTCAATGGTATGCAGTCTTGCACTGCTTTTTGGTAAGTGGTTTCGAATAACTTCCAAGATGTATTTATGTCGTTATTATTAATTAAAAAGCTCCAGTCAGTTTCTTTAAACATAGCTCTAAGATTATGAAAGTTTGTTTTCTTGAAATTAGGGACTTTTTCGATGCTACTATTTGGTTCGTTACTAGTAAACTTTAAAGTGAAAGTTATCGTACGATGGTCGCTGTTACTGAATTCATCACCAGCATTCAAATTCTCTATTAATTCTTCTTTTGTTGCAAGTACAATGTCAAGAACGTTGTTACCACGGGTCGGCGTTCGAACAAATTGATAAAGCGAACTCTCTTGCAAGTTCGTATACAAGTCATATCCGGAGTGTGAAGTAAGAGTATCGCCCCACTTGGTCACAGGTAAATTAAAGTCGCCAAAAATTACGGTATCTTGTGAGTTACTTACATCTGCGATTTTTTCGTAAATTTCTTGGTCAGTTTGCATTGATTGAGCTGGAGGTCTGTATATTAACGCAAATATTATTTTTGTACCTTTAATTTCTTTATTAGCACAAAAGATGTGTCGACGTTCACAATTTGAGATTTTGACAAGAGGGTAGGGTTAAGACTTTCTTTGATATAAAGTAAAACGCCACCTCCATTTCTATTCATTCGGCTTTTCTCAAACATTTCATAACCGGGAAGTGAATATTTACATAACCGGGAAGTGAACATTCTGCTAAAAAGTCTCTATCTTCTGTTGAGCCAAGATTCTGTTATGCCAATCACATCATAATTTTCTGTAAACACTACCTCCTCTAAATCTAAAAATGTATTGCGTATGCTACGAGCGTTTGCATAGAAAACCTTTAAGTTTGTTATTTTAGAACTCACGGAACGCTCTTTAATAATATTTTTGGTTCTTGTCGGATCTACATTTATGTTCATGGCAGTCCTCGGTCCTCGCTGTCTTCGGTCCTTATCGCTGGTGGTCCTCGGTTGCCTCTGTTTTTTGCTTGGCGTTAGATGATTTTTGTCACTGCTGCTTCTTCTCGGATGGCGTTTTTTGATCCATGGCTGCGGACTGCTTCGTGTAGGAGACGACCCATGCGTGATGAACCCACAGGGTTTAGATGAGTGCCATCCTTGCGGAACAGAGTAGGCTGGTTATAGAAATTATCCAAGAGGTTGATGAATTCAACTTCTTCCTTCAGACACAAATATTTTAGTCGGCTATTTATGCTGAAGGCCTTGTCGTAGAATTTGTCAGGTGCGTCGATCTTGGGGAGAATGCCTAAGATGATGATATTCCTTGACTTGTTTTTGTAGTGCTGGATCATCTTGCGATATTTCTCCATCAACTCTTCTGCGAAGAGTGAGAGATTGCAGAGAGTTGGTGAGTTAATTATACGAAAGACTTTCCATTCTACTTTGTCTAGGAGTGTGGTGTGAGAGGATCCTCCCTATACATGTGAACAATACTCAATACAAAGATGCACTGTGCTCCTATATAGAGCAAGAAGCTGTGCAGGAGTAAAGAACCCCCTCAGGCGGTTAAGCACACCCAGCTTCTGGGAGGCTTCCTTAGCAAAACTGGTAATATGGTCCTTCCAAGTGAGAAAAGAAGAAAAACAGACACCAAGAATATTGAGAGAAGATGAAGGATTGATTTTTGTATTGTTGAAATGTAAGGGATAGTTCTCTGGGAGTTCCGGACGGGCAGTAAGATGAAGAAATTGAGTTTTGGAAGCATTAAATGCATCAAGGTTATCTCTGCCCCAATTGGAAATAGTAGTTAGATCAGAAGATTAGTGTTGCATGGCTTCATTACGTTTGTCGTTAAGGGATTGCTGGCTGGGGCGTTCTGAAAAACTAATGGAGTAGTGTAAGGTTGAGTCTCTGCATATGAATGGATGGGAATTAAGGTACAGTTAAGGAGATAATTTATAAAAATTAGAAAGAGAATAGGAGATAGGACAGAGCCCTGAGGAACACCAGAGTTTATAGGGTGAGGAAGTGAACAATGGCCATCCACAACTGCGGCTATGGAACGGCCAGAAAGGAAATTAGAGACAAAGGCACAGATGGAGGGATAGAAACCGAAGGAGGGTAGTTTAGAAATTAAAGATTTGTGCCAGACTCTATCGAAAGCTTTCGATATGTCTAGTGCAATAGAAAAAGTCTCACCGAAGTCCCGAACGGAGGATGACCAAGAGTTAGTAAGATATGAAAGAAGATCACCAGTAGAGTGACCCTTAACCCTTAACTGGCGGCGCGTAACATATGTCGAGTGAAATAAATTTGGACTAAGTGGCGGTGCACGACAGCTGTCGAGCGCCATTTTCAGCACGTAATGTTGCTGAGAGAGAGAGCTGAGCGGTGGGACGAGCGTAGTAACCTTATGACCGCTCCCCACGACCACCGTGGACATACTGAACTGTATTCTACTTTCCTCCCCACTTTCTCACTCGCTACACAGGGAATTATGTAAGGAAATTACCTTATTTTAGGGTTTTTGCACTCGTGTTGCACGATCGTTGCAAGAGAATCAGTGGTCGTACAAGGATGGTTCGGGTGTCATTGGAAAGCTCTGTTTACGCCGTTTCTGTGATAGATACTTGTTTTATGCTCTGGGTCTTATTTAGGCATGAAAATGAGCACGGAAACAACCCTATTTAGGGTAAAAGAAAAACGCTGTGCGGTACGGTCAAATAGACCGCCTAGCCCGCCAATAAGGTGTTAAGGAAGCCATACTGGCGATCTGAGAGCAGATTATGAGAAGAGAAATGCTTAAGAACTTTGGAAGCAAGAATAGTTTCAAAAACTTTAGAAAGACAAGAAATGAGAGCAATTGTAGATATCTATTTTATAGTGTAAATAATTTAAGTACCATTTTCATAACCATATTATTTGGTATGCATGAACATTTAATTTATTTTAATAGATGGGTTTAATACTATGTACATACCCGCAATTATATATAACCGGTATATATATATATTCTGACATACGGAGCCCTGTATGTTAATTTAAGAGTTAGAATTAGAGTTGAAGGAGTGTCAAACTACCCAAGCGGCGAAGCAGACTAGCGAGCGAACTAGCGAGTGGGAAACCAGCTCGTCCGCATACCAGCAAACAAGCCTTCACACCTGCGTGCGTCATAGGGGACCCTGCAAACTACTTCGATGACCCGACGCTATGACGTATGATCGATGCCATGACGTATGATCGACGCCAGGAGACCCCATTGGACCATGCACCTGCTATGCAACTCGAGGAGCTATGATAGGGGCACGCACCATCACTCGCCTCCTGATTCGTTCCTACACCATCATTGTTTAGTATATAAGACCCGAGTAGTGGGCATTCAAATCAGTCTCATTTGGAGTTGGGGAAGGTGAACTTGCAGCTGGAGGAAAACGGGGTGAAGTATTATAATGGGATTGTGACTGTCAGTCAGATTATATAAGTGTGTGTTAAGTGTGTTCGGTGTAAACACTTACGTTGTGATTGGGAATTAACGTTAACACTACTATTATGTACTTCACTATTTGATTGGGAATTAACGTTAACGCTACTATTATGTACTTGACTATTTTAGTTGACTAACTTGTGGACTAAAGCAACTCTTTAAGTAATTGGGTTATGATGAAAGTAATACTATTGTTTTATATTAATACTTACGAGTTCTTTCATTTTCTTTTAATTAAGCTTACATTGCTTAACGGTGCTTAGTACGGTGATGCTATTGTCTCGTATTAGTAATATCGCCTTAGACTAACTTCTAGTGATTTCCTAAGCTGAAGACAATTCTTTTAGCTTCAAAATATTATTTTTGCTTTTCATATTATTTGAGTGAGACCTGAATCGAATCTATGAAGCGATCCTGTAACTTAATTTACTCATAATCAAACCTCAATGTTACGTGGTTAAGAAATACATTTAACTAATTATTAAATATATATCTAACTTTTGATGTGACTTTGATATAAATCCTGATGATAATAATAATATAATACTGTTAACGTAAGACAAGAACCAAGAATACTTACATTAAATATAAATAAAGGACATAGAAGAAAACTATCTATTCATTTAAAAAAGGGTAAGAGACAGAAATATTCTTACTTTAATATTTATCTTTCAAGACTTTTTATAGAATTAATAGTCCTTCTTTAGATATACTTCTTCGGTTCATAACCATAGCCTACTAAGCTTCGGTTAAATAATAATTCTTTATAAATACTACATGACTTTAATTAGTTTCAGTATTTTTCATAATTAAAGAGTATCAGTCAATAAAGGTACTAAGTCCTAAGATACAAAAGGAAAGGAAGCAACAACAGGAAATAATTGTATTAGATTTTACTTTTGTTTTGCCTTCAGCTGACTGATACCTTAATATATATCTCTGTGCTATCTAGATTCATCAAGTTAACCACTTGAGGATCAAGATACGTAACAATATATATATATATATATATATATATATATATATATATATATATATATATATATATATATATATATATATTATATATACTGTATATATATATATATATACCACTGCCGTGGTGTAATTGATTAAAGCGTCGGCTATCATCCTGATGGTCGATGGTTCGATCCCCACTGAGAGACTAGAAACATTTAGTGGCTCACGTGTATTTGTGATATATTCTCAATATATATATATATATATATATATATATCAATATATATATGTATATATATATATATATATATATATATATATATATATATATATATAGTATATATATTATTATAGGCTATATATACAGTATATGTATATATATTTATTTATGTATGTGTTATAGCCACATTAATTACCCTTTTCATATTAATAAATATTGACGATTCCGGCATTAGAGGAGTGCTGCGGTAATTGGTAGGCCTCGTTATTGAAACTGATTTAATTAATTATCAAAATAAGTAATCCCTAATATCACTGGTAATTAATTTCAACGTGGTGTTCATTTAACCGTGATATCTTAACCACGCGAACTAATATTTTATTGTCAAGACAAAATATATATTTAAGTTCACTGAACGAACATTTTGTTTTTATTGGTATTTCTATTATGATTATTAGTATTAATATTATTATTAATGTTATTATATTATTATTTGACTTTTGAAGGGAACTGTAGTGTGCACTGTATGATCACTAGATGCAGTGCTGTATATATTTGCCATCTCTTTATTATTCAATTTGTATTATCCATATCCTTATTATTTATATTATTATTATTATTATTATTATTATTATTATTATTATTATTAAATTTTATTCAGTAAAGTTGTTACCATGCTATAGTTATATATGTATAATATGTACATATATCTTTCTTAAATTATATTTTACTCTCCTATTAATGCTAAATATACTTTTATTATTATTGTATCGACCAATTAATGTCTTCCCCACTGGTGGGTACAAATAAACAATCAATCAATCAATAATTAATAATAATAATAATAATTATTATTATTATTATTATTATTATTATTATTTATTTATTTATTTATTTATTTATTTTATTTTTTTCCCCTAACTTGAAGAGGAGGTGGCAAATTGTGCGAAGTTCTGCATCTTCTGATTGGAAGAATCATGTACCTCATTATGTTCGCCTTACAACTTCCTTGTGATATTTCCTCTCATTTTAATTCTTAAATTACATTATTTTGCTGTGTAGAATAATTATTGTAATGTCTTAGCCCATGTGTGGGTATAAATAAACAATCACTCAATTATTTTTGATATTATTATTATTATTATTATTATTATATTATATTTTTCTTAGCAATTATTGATTATATAATGATAATATATAAAGGGAATATCAGGCAATATTTCTGAAATTTGTAACCAGTATCGGCAACCAGAATGAGGATAAATTAATGTAAGTGACATGATTATTTTTAAGGGGAATTGGTTCACTTTTTGGGCGGTTTTTGCATGTATTCATTATTTTTATAGTTTCCTCCCTAGACCTCCTTCAAATTAAAAAAAAAAAAAACATCCATTAAATTCCCCTTCTAGATTAATTTGTACATTTTTCGGTAGAAAAATGACCCGGCTCACTTAAGTTCGCCAGGGAAAAAATCGACACCTAAATAGCACGATAGGTCTAAATATTGACGAAGAAATGGGGCGAAAGGTCTTAAAATCGACTAACTAATGGGGCTAAACATGAGGGAGAAAGTGGTCCAGAAAAGCGGCCCATGTCCCCTTAAAGTGACACCACATCAATTAACGTATAGTTGCGCTCTTCCACCCATTCTGTATTGGCAACGTATTTTTAATTTATATTCTAGCTATAGTTACACGATGGTGTGCAGTTTAAGGGGACAGTGGCTGTTTGATTGGTCTATTAATTTATTTACTCATATATTTGTTTAATACGTTTCCTCCCTAGACCTTCATCAAGCTTAGAAAAACACCCTTTGACCCACCTTCAAGATAGATGTGTAAATTTTTTGGTAGAAAAATTTCCCGGCCAAAGGCCGATTCCTCCTAAAATTACAGGGTTCACTATCGCTCGCCAGGAAAAATCGACACCTAAATGGCACGAAGGGTCCTAATATTGACAAAGAAATGGGCAAAAGGTCTGAAAACCGCCAAACTAATGGGGCAAATGTCTTTAAATCTCATAACTAATAGGGCTAAACATGAGGGAGGAGGAGGACTCTAAAAATCAAGTGCCTCCCCTTAAGATGATTCTGCGGTATACTCCATTCAGTAGACCCGTGCATCTGGCTACTAACTGGTGTTTGCATCGAGGCTCATGATTGGCTATAGCATCAGTACCCTTGCTCACTGGCTAAAATGAGTGGCAGAGCTGATAATTTCTTCTTATTATCTTTATTATTCCTTATGTATTCATTAAACTATATACGTTTAAGAAATTATAATGATTACTTAATAAGTTATAGTCTTATCCGAATCTAAAGAGCTATTATATATCACATGAAACACAATAATAACTTTATATCATAAAGTAAATACAAGCGAAACAATAAAATGGTAAACGCAAGAAGTAAGCAAGAGAGGAGACTGACTGACGGGCTCACGCAGATTAGCCAATCACAGGCCATGATTTACTTATCGGTATCACACATTTACATGTATGTGCCAGTAGTAATTAAGAGCTTTCGTGAACAGTGCGCCTGTGTATCGAGTATTGTTCGCATATGTGGAGAGGTTCCACCCATACCACACTTCTCGAAAGGGTAGAGTCAAAAGCAATTACCCGGTAACCTCATCAACTCACTTCCCCTTACTAGTTCCCTACAATCTCTTCCTACACGTTGCAATGTTGCATCTCAAACACTCTTCTATCACTATTACAACAATCAGTGTTCTTCAGAGCTCTCTCAGTGCCCCACCCTTAAGGCAAGTAAGAGGCAGCCGCCTTTAACACAATCCCATTCCTATTTTGTCCAGCTCTCCAACACAAGATGATGTGACGGGGTTGGATGGAACGGGGTTAAGTAACACCTGTAGGATTGCTAGCCTACAGGTGAATAGGAAGGAGAGAAGAAGAAACCAACAACAGAGATGTAATCCCATACCAGTTTCCCATGTTGTAGAGAAACAAGGAACAGAGGAGTGCTCCATATTACCAGGTCATTCCCGTTCTCTAATTACCAGGAAGCTGGGTCATCTAGGTCAGCCACCCATACAAAAGAATGGGAGTTTGAGCCAATCACCATCCAGCTTTCAAACCATCTCCACCAATCACCAGCCTTCATTCGACCAGCAGCCAGACTTGCGATACAACGAGCAAATGCTTATGCAAGTTCAACATCAAAGACCTGAGTGCTATCGGAATAAGTGGGGATATTAGGATCTTAAAAGCAGTACTATTAAGGAGAACTCTAACTCAACTCGAGCACATAATGAAGTTATCCACTGCATCACCAATAAGCCCTAATTATAACAGAATTACAAGAGTTACGATTATATCCTTCCTAGACTTCGTAACTCCCATCAGAGTATTACATCAAATACCTGAAATGATTATGTACAAACTAATAACCATAAGGTATTTTTAAGCCAAGTATTAACTTCACCAATTATATCACAACGATTCACTATATCCTTTTAACATTGAGTTACTTTAAGTTAAATTAGATAAGAAATAACTTGAACATAGTCTCACTGAAATTGAAGGAAAGTAAGCACACCTCCACCTAAGTAAGGTTCTTAAGGCTGAAAAGCACGGAACCTATAACTGAAGTGGTATATGCCTCCCCCTCCCCATTGAGAATACAACGAGCCCTGTTGTGTCCTCTCTGATGTCCGGATATTGGGTTCCTGATTGTGAGAGGCAGCTTCCCTTGAAGTCCAAACAAGCCGAATCTACGTTCCACGTCGGCCAGACTTATTCTCGAACCACTACCCTCCTAACTTACCCTAAGTGTCTCTGAGTGTCTTACGTTGTGATTATTGTTGTGAAGGTAAGGTAAAATATGTGAATATTCCAGTGCTAATTTCTATGTAGATCTGTGCCCAAGATCGTTATTCATTGTGTATGTATTAATCCTTCAGAAACCATATTAAGTATTGTATTGATCTGTGTCCAAGATCTAGTGTTAACTCATCTTCTAAACCCCCATAAAGAGTATTACGCATAAGTCACATACTTGTGTAAATTAATAACCTAGCCGAATACTCACAGATTTTCCTTGTGTATGTCCATTCTATTTATGTATGTAACTTGAAGTTGAAGTGTATACTGTGTATCTATTCCCTTCTTAAATATCAATTTCACCTAGAACCTACGCTCAATTTCACATTCTTCAGAAAAATTATTATTGATGATAATCATAATTTACATTAATTTCTTCGAGAAAACCCTCTGTTACGCCTTATTATATCGTGTGTTAACTGTTTACTTTATGAATAACGTATTTGTTTATTCTATTATGAAATAGATAATTTTGATCCATCTCGTCTAGGAATTCTAGATTCTTATAGATCTATTGTCTAACTATTTCACCAACTCGAATACAACGCTAATTTGTTCTATATTCTATATAGGAATCTGTTAACTCGTTCAGACCTCCTTCATACCTTATCAGGTATTTCCTTCTAAGTGCAACTTTGTCGTGTACGACATATTTTACTATTAGTATTATTATAACTACTAGTACACGCTATTTTATTTACGCGTTTCTTAATCTTCTGTAATCATATATCGATTGATTCAGTTTAGGTTACATTCAACCTTTAGTTATTCCTCAGTAGATGTAAATCATTAAATCTGAATTCCTCGACCCGTGCAATTATGATTACATATAAGAGCGAATTAATTGTATGTTCATGATATAAATGTTCTCATAATAAGCTAACCACAGTTAATTGTACAAACAATTCAACTCCCCTCTCCTTTTTGTTTTAACGTATTCCTCCCAATATTAATAATATCGCACTAACCGCAATTACTATTTCTATCACTTCAGTATAGCGAATGACCTGAGTGACCTACCCAGTCATATTTATCTGCACGCGTAGTATTTGCACTACCCGTACGCATCTCGCCACCCAATAGCTACCGTTCAATTAAGAAATCCTCGTGCGTTTCCCTTATTGTTCAGGCCCGAATCATTCATGCGTGTTTGGAGATTTCATTAAACCTTTAATACTTATCCAGAATACTTGACAGTCGATACTCAACTCCCATATATATTATTATCAAGGGTTTATTCTATGTGTATGTGTGTCTGTATCTGATTGCATATTAACACAATAATACTATCCTAAATTCATGTTCATTGTTATGTTATCCTTAGACCTTACTGTGTTATAAATGTTATCCTTAGACCTTACTGTGTTATAAATGTATTCAATTATTTACTTAATATTCCTTAAGTTTCAGCTCACAGTTTATGTCTAGATATATTGGTGACTTTCATATCAACCGTATTATGTCTAAATATGTTGATTCACTTACTATTGACAAATAATAGTTAAGTAATATTTGTATCTATCTTTATGCAATACAAATAAATAAGAGTGTATCATTATCTGTGTGTATTTATTGTGTTCATTACAACCTGATTGACTACCTAATTGTGAATAAGAACGTGTTAGATGTGTTCCTGTTGAGGATATATGGAGTCTATATAAGTCCATAATTGGATTTGAGTAAAGACCATAATAAAGCTAAGTTGTATTACAACCCGGCATAACACAAGAATGAACTAATTTTCTCAGTCTTTCTTTTACTCAACAAGTGAAATCTGGAACTCTGCCCCTCAATCAATCTGTCCTTCATCCTATGAGTTAAACTGTTTTATACTTTGTGTATCCAGGTATTTTGACCCCAATGTGCTTTGAAATTGGCTCTCTGTCACTCGTTTGGCTTTGGGGGAGACGCTTGATACAGGCAGCCGCCTTTTGTATCCTACATACACAATTAAATAAACAATACAAAAACAATCATAAGTGTCGATTTCTTCCTGGCGAGCGATAGCGAGCCTGTAAACAAAGAGAACCAGCCGTCGGCTGAGACATTTTTTTACCGAAAAATTTACAAATCTATCTCAAAGAGGGGTCTTTGGGGTAATTTTGTTCTAGCGTTATATAAGTCTAGGGAGCAAACTAATCCTCTCCACTTCCCCCATTGGGGTAGGTTTTCAGCTTGCTCTTTAAGTCTTAATCGAGTGTGTTAGTACTAACCTATAACTGTCATGTTGGCCACGCCGAACTTCGTATGGAAGAGCGGGGCCTCGGTGATGATCTCGCAGCGGTACACTCCAGAGGTGATGAGTTCCACGTCTCTCAACACCACCGAGACCGCGTTACTCCCGTCCACCTAAAAGGGGCAGAGAGATACTGGTTAGATAGAAAGAGATACGCCGGTTGGATATTTAGATAGTACACAATTTAGTACAACGGATAATAATTGTTAAGGGGAGACTGACCGTTTGTTTGGTCTATTAACCCATTGAGTACCGTAAGATACAGTAATAAAAGACCCCAGCAGTCCCAAGCACTGTGGCCAAAATGGCAGGAGAGACCACCTTTTCACCTCAAGAGATGAGGCAAGACTGGATCTCTCACTTTTCTTTCTTTTTTTATAAGGCTTAAATATAAATATATAACAAAAACTAAGCCTTGTACAGGCAGTTACAAGACGATTACTGACGAATATACTCGGTTCTGGGACTGGGGAGTTACTTATCTACTGACGAATATACTCGGGCCTGGGACTGTAAGGGTTAATTCATGTATTCATATATGTTTTTAGTTTCCTCCCTAGACCTAAATCAATCTTAGACCAAAAAAAAATAGAACCCCTTTCAAGATAAATTTGTACATTTTTCGGTAGAAAAATTTCTCGGCCGAAGGCCGATTTCTCCTAAAATTAAAGGCTCGCTATCAGTCGCCAGGAAAAAATCGACACCTAAATGGCACGAAAGGTCTTAAAATTGACAAAGAAATGGGGCGAAAGGTGTTAAAATCGCCAAACTAATGGGCCGAACGTCTTATAATCTCAAAACTAGTGGGGCTAAACATTAGGGAGAAGGGGGGGTCCAGAAATACGGGCCATCCACCCTTAATGTGTGATTTGATGAGTTCCACGTTACTTCCGTCCACCTGGAGGGTTGGAGAGATAATTGACCACTTGCGAGCTTCGTTCTATAAGGAAGTTGGAGCTGTAGACATCGATAGTTGACAGAAATGCAACAATAATGCAGGTTTCGGATGGCTAAAGAGTATGTTGAATTGGATTGTATGTATCTATATATGTACTATAACTGTATTATAGCTGGTAATTATGTTAAATATCGATGTCTACAACTCCAACTTCCTTATAGAACGAAACTCGCAAGCGGTCGATTGGATAGATACATGGATTGGATAGATTGGAGAGAGAGAGAGAGAGAGAGAGAGAGAGAGAGATACAGAGATTTACATAGATACACTGACCACACAGACCTTACGATCCCAGCGAGGTGGTCAGGACTTAATTCTAGTAGAGATAGCTAACCTGAGAATAAGGGACAGTGGAAGGAAAGGATAGCAAAGAAGAGAGAAAGAGAGAGAGAGAGAGAGAGAGAGAGAGGGTGAGGGGGGGGGGGGGTCGGAGAAGGTGTACTGTTGGCTTCGATACTCGTTCTTACCACTCATGTCGAGAGACTGACTTTCAATCAAGAACTTAGACGTACCAATTTTGCAAAGCGATAAATATATCAATCGATTCACATCAGGAGATTTACAAAGAGGGATATAGATAGACGTATAGCATATACTTATATAGTAATTTATTTTTCAGTTTCCTCACTAAACATCCCTCAAACTTAACCATTAGATCCACCTTCGAGATAAATTTGTATATTTTTCAACATAAAAATGTCACGACCGAAGGCCGGTTTCTCCGCAATTACAGGCTTAATATTGACAAAGAAATGGAGCGAAAATTCTTAAAGTCGACAAACTAATAGGGCAAAAGTCTTAAAATCTCAAAACTAATGAGGCTAAGCATGAGGGAGAAGGGGGTTTAGAAAAGCGACCCATCTCCCTTTGGGTTAATAATTATTCAGATAAACAAGTACAGAGTTAACCCTACAATACCGGTGACGTCCTTTTCATTATATTCTGGAAACTATCAGACAATTGTATTCAGCTTAGGAAGGACGTATATCCATGAAAAGGCTACACACTATCTCAATTAATCCTTTTAGTTTTTTTTTAGTTTTTTTCTATGTGATTGAGGGAGGCAAAAGGCAGAACTGCCTATAGCGAGTGCCTCCCCCATAGTTGAAAGAGTGACAGGGCCAAAATCAAGGGACGTTCGAGCCAAAATGCCTGGACACACGGAGTTTGAAGCAATTTAAGTCATAGGAAGAGGGAAAGACTGATTCTGGGAGAGAGTTCCAGAGCTCAGCTGTTGAGTAGAAGAAAGACTGAAAGTAACGTTTCACTCTCGGGTTGGAGAGTTGCACAGAGTAGGGCTGGGATTGAGTTGCAAGACGGGTACCACGTGCCCTATGTAAAGGAGTGGTATATACTGGGAAAGCTCTGCGGAACACTGATTATTATAGTAGCGATAGAATAGCGAGAGAGATGCAAAGTTGCGGCGGAGAGAGAGAGATTGCAGAGAGTTGGTGAGTGGATGGGAGTTAATGATACAAAAGGCCTTCCTTTCAACTTTGTCTAGGAGAGCGGTGTGAGAGGAACCTCTCCACACATGTGAACAATACTCAATACTAGGACGCACTATGCCCCTGTACAGAGCAAGAAGCTGTGCAGGGGAAAAGAACCCCCTAAGGCTCTTGAGCACACCCAGCTTCTGGGAGGCTGCCTTAGCAAGACTGGTAATATGGTCCTTCCAACTGAGAGCAGAAGAAAAAGAGACACCAAGAATATTGAGAGAAGATGAAGGATTGATTTTTGTATTGTTGAAGAATAAGGGATAGTCCGCTGGGAGTTCCTTACAGGTAGATAGATGGAGAAATCGGGTTTTGGAAGCATTAAAGGTAACAAGATTTTCTCTGCCCCATTTGCAGATAGTATTTAGATCAGAATTTAAGAGTTCTATGGCTTCATTACGTTTGTCATTGAGGGATTGCTGGCTGGGGCGTTCTGAAAAACTAATGGAGTAGTGTAAGGTTGAGTCGTCCGTGGATGAATGAATGGAAATTGAGGTACAGTTGAGGAGATCATTTATAAAAAATAGAAAGAGAATAGGAGATAGGACAGAGCCCTGAGGAACACCGGAGTTTATAGGGTGAGGAAGTGAACAATGGCCGTCCACAACCGCGGCTATGGAAGGGACGGAAAGGAAATTAGGAACAAAGGCACAGATGGAGGGGATAGAAACCGAAGGAGGGTAGTTTAGAAATTAAAGATATGTGCCAGACTCTATCGAAGGCTTTCGATATGTCTAATGCAATAGAAAAAGTCTCACCGAAGTCCCGAAAGGAGGATGACCAAGAGTTACTAAGATATGAAAGAAGATCACCAGTAGAGCGACCCTTAACACCTTATTGGTGGGCTAGGCTATTTGACCGTACCGCCCAGCGTTTTTTTTTTTAACCCTAAATAGGGTTGTTTCCGTGCTCATTTTCATGCCTAAATAAGACCAGAGCGTAAAACAAGTATCTATCCCTGAAAGGGCGTAAATAGAGCTTTCCAATGACACCCAAACCATCCTTGTACGACCACTGGTTCTCTTGCAACGATCGTGCAACACGGTGCAAAATCCCTAAAATAAGGTAATTTCCTTACATAATTCCCTGTGTAGCGAGTGAGAAAGGGAAGAGGAAGGTGGTATACAGTTCAGCACGTCCACGGTGGTCGTGGGGAGCGGTCAAAAGGTTACTACGCTCGTCCCACCGCTCAGTTCTCTCTCTCAGCAACATTACGTGCTGAAAATGGCGCTCGACAGCTGTCGTGCACCGCCACTTAGTCCAAATTTATTTCACTCGACATATGTTGCGCGCCGCCAGTTAAGGGTTAAGGAAGCCATACTGGCGATCTGAGAGCAGATTATGAGAAGAGAAATGCTTAAGAAATTTGGAAGCAAGAATAGTTTCAAAAACTTTAGAAAGACATGAGATGAGAGCAATTGGACGATAGTTGGAGGGTTGAGAGCGGTCACCCTTCTTTGGGACAGGTTGAATGTGAGCAAACTTCCAGCATGAAAGGAAGACGTTAGAGGATAGACAGAGACGAAAGAGTTTGCCTAGGCAGGTAGTCAGCACGGAAGCACAGTTTTTGAGAACAACAGGAGGAACACCGTCCGGACCGTACGCCTTATTAGTATTAAGCCCAGAGAGGGTAGAAAGTACATCTTTAGAAGAGATTATGGATATTACGCATAAGTAAGAGAGAGGACGGTGGAGAGGGAGGAATAGCTCTGGAATCATCCAAAGTGGAGTTTCTAGCAAAAGTTTGAGCGAAGAGTTTAGCTTTGTCAGAGGAAGAAATGATGAT
The DNA here is from genome assembly GCA_032716605.1 of Paralithodes platypus. Taxonomy (NCBI): domain Eukaryota; kingdom Metazoa; phylum Arthropoda; class Malacostraca; order Decapoda; family Lithodidae; genus Paralithodes; species Paralithodes platypus. The sequence continues at coordinate 327,226 of CM064555.1, forward strand.
TGTGCCATCAGAATGGGAAAGGGCAGGGAAAGACGAGGAAGAGAAATTGTTGGAGAGGTTTTTGGCTAGATGCCAGAAAGCTGCATTTATTATTGATGAAAGAGTGTTTGGCAAGTCGAAGAACAGATTTGGCTTGATTCCGGGCAGAAACATAGGAAGAATGAGAGTCTTGAGTTTTAAGGCGTCGGTACCGTTTGAATGCTTCCTCCTTATTGCGGACAGCAGTAGAACAGGCGTGAGTAAACCAAGATTTTTTAGCATTAGTCTGAGAGAAAGAGAATGGAATGTATGCTTCCATGCCCGATAGGATTACCTCGGTAATGCGTTCAGCACTCTCCGAGGGTCCCCGGCCACGGAAGCAGAAATAATTCCATGGGAAATCAAAGAAGTACTGCCGGAGAGCCTCCCAGTCGGCAGCGCCAAAGTGCCACAAGCGCCGCCGGCTAGGAGGATCGGGTGGCCGTACTGGAGAGATAGGACAGTTGACCGAGATAAGTTTATGGTCGAAGGAGCCCAAAGGAGAGAAAAGATTGACAGTATAAGAAGAAGGGTTAGAAGTTAGAAACAAGTCAAGAATGTTGGGCCGATCTACGATGCGATCCGGGATACGGGTGGGTTGCTGAACTAACTGCTCTAGGTCATTTATGATAGAAAAGACGTACGCTTGTTCACCAGGTGGGTCAGTAGTGTGAGAGGAGAGCCATTGGCGGTGGTGGTGAACGTTAAAATCTCCTAAGATGGAGATTTCTGAGAGAGGAGAAATGGATAGAATGTGTTCCACTGTAGAGTTTAGATAGTCAAAGAATTTGGAAAAGTTGGTAGAGTTAGGGGAAAGATAGACAGCACAGAAATATTTAGTAAGAGAATGGCAGGAAAGTTTGAGCCATAAAGTAGAGAATTCAGAGGAGTCGAAATCGGGAACACGAGAGCAAGTGAGTTTGTTGTGCACATGTGCACAACATCCGCCTTTGGCTTCAAAACTAGGATAGAGAAAGTAGGAGGATACAGAGAAGGGGTTGCTGGATGTTGCTACAGACACCTGAGTTTCGGTGAGGAAGAGAAGATCAGGTTTGTAGGAGGAGAGATGGTGTTCAACAGAGTGAAAGTTGCAGAAATCAATAGAAAGAGTAACAGGCCGAGGTCCAGGTAATTGTGTAGGGTCGTCAGGGGATGGTCGGTCGGGTGTGGGGGCATTTATGGCCCCCCCCCCCCCCCCTCTCCCCCCCCTGGGGACTCCGAGGCTGGGCTGAAATTCATAATTTTTAAAAATGTTGGTGTGGAGGAATGAAGTGTGGTGTGCATGTTTAGTTTAGTGAAGTGGATAGGAGGAGGAGATGTTTTTGAGAGCTAGCTGGATTGCTCTCAGTGTAAATGAGGCATAAAGAAAATCAGTAAGAGAGGCCAAGCAAATGAAACAGGAGTTCCAGCGACTCTTTATCACATGCCTATAACCTCACCTGGGTCTAGCCCTGATCGATTGGTGCACACAATATCCCCAATCTTCCTAAGCTTCATAAAATTGTCTTAATGTAGCTAAAATCAAATAAAAATGACGTCGCCAGTACAGCAGGAATAACAGTGGTAAATATACAGTATATACAGTATATACAGTATATACAGTATATACAGTATATACAGTATATACAGTGTATACAGTATATACATGTATATACAGTATATACAGTATATACAGTATATACAAGTGTATACAGTATATAGTATATACTGTATATACTGTATATATCCAGATATACTGTATATACAGTATATACAGTATATGTATATACTGTATATACTGTATATACTGTATATACTGTATATACAGTGTATACAGTATATACAGTATATACAGTATATACAGTATATACAGTGTATACAGTATATACTGTATATACAGTATATACAGTATATACAGTATATACAGTATATACAGTATATACAGTGTATACAGTATATACAGTATATACAGTATATACTGTATATACTGTATATACAGTATATACTGTATATACAGTATATACAGTATATACTGTATATACAGTATATACAGCATATGCCGACAGTTAGTTAGTTACTTAAAATAGGACATCAGAGGTTATCAACCCTTCTGGATTATTTAGGGGAGCCAGACCGTTTTTCTGGACCCCCTTCTCCCTAATGTTTAGCCCCACTAATTTTTAGATGATAAGACGTTTCGTCCCTTTCGTTGTCAATTTTAAGACTTTTCGTGCCATTTAGGTGTCGATTACTTCCTGGCAAGCGATAGCGAGCCTGCAATTTTAAGAGGAATCGGCCTTTGGCCGGGACATTTTTCTACCGAAAAATTTACAAAGTTATCTTGAAGGGGGGTCTAGGGGGTGTTTTTCTAAGCTTGATGGAGGTCTAGGGAGGAAACTAAAAAAATATATGAATATATGAATTAATAAACCAAACAAACGGTCAGTCTCCCCTTAAGCCAGCACACTTTAAGTCAAGAATAGCGTCAGGACTGGAGCCCCTTTTCGAGAACTGCAGTCCCTTGCCGACAGAAACCAAGAGACTGGAATCGTAAATATTACTCGTGCGTGTGGATCTTGTGTAACCTTAAGGGTGGATGCATGGGCCGGTTTTCTGGACCATTTTCTCCCTCATGTTTAGCCCTATTTGTTTTCAGATGTTAAGATGTTTGCACCATTAGTTAGTCGATTTTAAGACCTTTCGCCCCATTTTTTAGTCAATATTTAGACCTTTCGTGCTATTTAGGTGTCGATTTTTTCCCTGGCGAACGATAGTGAGCCTGTAATGTAGGAAGAATCAGCCTTCAGCCGGGATATTTTTCCACCGAAAAATGTACAAATTAATCTAGAAAGGGGATCTAATGGATGTTTTTGTGTTTAATTTGATGGAGGTCTAGGGAGGAAATTAGAAACATAATGAATACATGCAAAAATCGCCCAAAAAGTGAACCGCCTGCCTGTGCGTGTGTGAACCAAGGAAATATATCAAACCAGGGGATATATTACGTCCCACCCCAGGAGAAAAGGAAGAGTAATTGATAATAATAATCTCATATCACAATTTTATTAAGCACCATTTCTCTCCCTCTTCCCCACACACCCACACAGGAGAAGAAGATATGTAGCACTAAATAACAAGAGAGAGAGAGAGATATTGATTGATTGATTGATTTTTATTGCCAATTGTGTACATACATAATATACAATAATACATCATAATACATATATTTGAATGATTGGCATATATAGCTAGCTAAGCAAAAGCTCTATGTAGCTAGCCTTATAGACGTAAGTAAATATGTAATGCTAGGTTACACGGTTATTAAAAATATAATATATACAAAACATTACAGTATATTACCTGCTTTATCATGGAATCAGCAAGAATCAACTTAGTTAATTATTTTCAGTAGTCTTTAAGAATAGGTATGACAGTATACTTACATGAACACTACTAATGGATAAATGAAATAGACTGGTTTACATAAAATCATCGCTATTTAGTATTGATCTAAAAGGTGTTTCTTAATAGACTTTTTGAACACAAATATAGAAACAGCATGTCGTTAAGGGTGTTCCATAATTTAGCTCCTCTATAGCTAAGACAACGTTGTGCATGTGATGTTCTGCAATATGGGAGTCGTAGCAACTCCTGGGCTCCTCTGGTATTAAAGTTATGGACCATGATATGAAAATCGCCCTCCAAACACACAAGACTATATAAAGATTTATACACAAAGTTCACTGCCTGAGCAAACAAAATATCACCTAAATTTAGTAAACCATGTTCTTTTAATATTGGACCTGTATGAGAATTATCAGATTGCTAAGTCATTATACGAAGTATTTTCTTTTGTGCCAAGAATAAAGAGTCCAGGTAAGTCTTGTTTGCTCCTCCCCAGATAGCAGAACAGTAAATTATATGAGGGTAAGCCAAAGAAAGGTAAAGTAGCTTTAAGTTATCAATATTCAAGGAATCTCTAGTTTTGTAAAGAATGCCAGTAATTTTCGATAATTTTACGGTAATGTCATAAATATGAGGTTTCCATGTCATTCCACCATTTATCGTAATACCAAGAAATGTTACATCATTAACTTTATTAATTACATGGTTATTTATTTTAATCTCAATATTTGGTAATCGATAGCTAGTAAAATGAGTCACAAGATAATGAGTTTTATTTAAATTAAGTGTAAGACCATATGATTTAATCCAGGTTGAAACCTTAGCTATTTCTTCGTTCATTTGGTGTACCAGTTCCATTAAATTATTGCCTTGTAAATAAATGTTTGTATCATCTGCATATAAAAAAAAATTCAGTTTGGTACTTGAGAATACAATATCGTTAATGAATAATATAAACAAAACAGGGCCAAGCACAGACCCCTGTGGAACACCATACGTCAGAGATTTACATTTAGAACTTACGTTATTATAAAAAACAAATTGCTTCCTTTGACTGAGATAACTAGTGAACCATAATTCATAATATGGTTTGACCATAATTGTGCTAGGGTATGTGACGCTTCTGCATAGTAGCCACGTGCGGGCATGCGCGCGCGTCGGCTGCCCAGCCGTTTAGAAACTGGCTGGCGGCAGCCGGCCGGCAGGATTTTCCTTAGTATATATCCTACGACAACGTAACTAATGTCTGGGATATTCTTATGTTGTCTCACAGCTTGAAGCTGCCCTTATTCTTAACCAACGCATCTTAGTATATTTTATTCTCAATAGTTGATTATTTCATTATTGTATATAAGATGTAAGTCTAGTGAGGGCGGGAGGAGACGTGCAGGAGAGAGAGACCGGCTTGGGACGTTGCTTCGCTTGCCAGCTTGGGACGAGCCTGAAGCGTTGCCATATGCATTTGATTGCAACGTTAGGCTTAGTTTCGACTCACGCACAGGGTAGAGGATTTTGACCAGGCAACAGTGTTGAGTGTTGCCAAGCCTGGGATGTATTTTGTATGCCTAGGGTGGGGTCCAGACAGATTCAAGACTCAGAGCTCACCTCACTGTCGTACCCTTCGGACCCCCTTGATATCTATCCCTCTCAACCCACTTAGAAACTTTCTCTCTTACTTTGTATACCTTCTTTCCACTACTTCACCAATCTATTTAATTATCCCATCCCCTTGATAGACCTTATATCTATTATTGTATTAACGACGAGCTCTCAGATAACTAGATAGGATTTAGGGCCTTATGCAGAGATGTAATTGTTAATGAGACCTAGGAAGCTTTTTTGTTGTCTCATATTTGGTGGTTTCATGCTTGCTAGTGTGTTCTTGTGTCAGGTTAGCAGGGGCTAGACCTGAGGGGAGGCTTTTTGCGATCCTTTAACCCGGCAAGCGCGATAGGCCTCACGGAAGGCTTCCTATAGGGAACGCGATAGGCCTCACGGAAGCAGGACCATAAAAATAGCCTTCCATAAAAAAAAAGGGCCTATCAAAACAAAGGAATTTGTCTCTAGGTGAGATAATTCCCCTCCAGTACTCATCCATGTAAATCTCACCCACCCCCCTCCCCTCCTTCCCCACCTTATTCCCCCCTCCCTCCCCTCCTCAATTATCACCTATTTTTCCTCTTATTATCATCATTTATCGGTTATTTTTCTCTCCCGCGATAATGTAGCACAAGTGGGTTGCATAAAAGATCGTTATGCAACACCCAGACACCGGCACACACCGCCCCGCTCTCCTCAGTGGACTCCCAGACAGCGAGAGGGGAAGGCTGCCTGTCTCTCTCTCTCGCCTGAGATTATGACCGGGTGGCCACTATCTTCGTTTTTCACCACCCAAATGCTTTTCCCACTTATTTTAGCACTCTTGAAGGTTCATATATACATCATATATGTAAAATAAAAGCATACCGAAAACAAATAATGGTTTATATTGTAAATATAACGAATTCTGTCAGAATCCAGGGCTAGAAATGCACAAATAACTACCCTAGCACCTACTGTCATATCGCGCTTGTCAGGTTAAGTAAAGTCTGCTGGTGCGAGTCCTGTGGACCCGCACGACTTTACTAGGATACCCGTGGGAGTCTGGGGGCATTTTCTTGTCTGTGTCCCTGTGTGTCTAGTGTTGTGTGAGGACCCTTGCCTAGTCCACTCAGCACTGCACTAGCACGTCTTGCTTTTGTTTTAGGGTCGCCAGGAGAGAGTCAGATACTTGCGATCCGAGTCTCTCAAGAGAGCACCCTTTCAATTAGAGTAATTTGGCGCACAGATGGGGGAACGTCCCTAGGCTAGAGCAGGTGGCTCAGCCCGGGTATCCGAAGCCTATATCCTTCCGGTTAGACCTCTGCCACCTGGCAGATTAACAGCTAGGGGTTTATTATCTCTATATGCTTGTTATTGTGCCACAGTTTACCGTTTTTGTGAGCATTGTGAGTCAGGGTGTGGCTTAAAGACTCTGTCCGACCAGGCTTGCCTGACTAAGAGTGAGAAGCACACCTGTATGTGGTTATGGTGCGAGTTGCTGCCTTTATTTAATTATACCTATGCCATTATACACTGTAGGTCCTATCACTAGTATTTATTCCTGCTTATGAGTAAGAGTTCTCTAAATCCGTAACGTACTTTCTTTGCTAAGCATCAGATCCTACAGTAGCCGCATGCAGTTTAGAAACCCGCATCTTGTCTACCTGTACGATGTTTTGAGGACTGTTTGCTTTCACCTTCTTCCACGCAGGGGTGATTAGTTGTATTAATTAACGTAACGTTAAATGTACTTTCTTCTAGTTTGTTATTAAATTGTTTCTGCAATTTAATTCCGTTATCTATCTTTTCCTTGAAGCTTTAAGTCAACTTAATTGTGTGATCTTTGATATTGCCTGCTTGACTATCAGCAGTCTATAGTGCATGCACCCTGTAACCGAGTCATAGGATACCTCGTTGTCCAGGCAGGACTCTTGACGGTTTAGGGTGGTTTGTTGCCTTGGGTTTATAGATAAGGGTTGGATCTAGCGTTTTCCGTTGTTGCTTGTTACCGCATACCTAGTCCAATAGAAAGAGCCCAGTGTTTATATATCCCAGGACGTAACAGGTAACTGAACAAAAAGCAATAGCCTACAATGCATACACATGATAAAAAACACATGAAGCCTTTAATTACTTTAGAAACATCAAAAATCATGCCAAAACTGTATTAAACCTAACTAAATCAAACTTTCTCCACAAGTAGGCAAATAAACTTCTAAATAATCCAAATGATAACAAAATATTTTGGTCTACTCTTAACTCATTCAAATCCAACTTCACTACTGCTTCATCCATTCCACCATTAAAATCTCCGACTGGCAATCTTGTAAGTGATCCACGAGGTAAAGCTAACCTTCTTGGGGATATTTTTTCCACCAACTCAACCTTAGATGAAATAAATCAAGATGTCCCTGTACTTAATTTTAATTCGCCTGAAATTCCCTCACTTAAGATCCACATCAGACATGTCAAAACTATTTTGCAGAATCTCTCAGTAGATAAGGCTCCTGGTCCTGATGAAATTCCTCCAATAGTACTTAAAAATTGCTCCTTGGTGCTCGCTCCTGTATTGGCAAAAAATTTCCGTCTGTGTACTCATACCTCATGCTTCCCAGTATCCTGGAAAGAAGCAAACATCCATCCAGTTCCTAAAAAAGGTGCCTCTTCAGATCCATCAAACTACAGACCAATAGCTATAACTTCCACTCTTGGTAAAGTCTTTGAAATTATATTAAATAATCACATAATTAAGCATCTTGAGAATAATAAATTAATCAGTGATAGGCAATATGGTTTTAGACGATGTTGATCAACTGCAGACATTCTTTGCCTTCTTACGCATCAAATCAACCAAGCTACAGACCAACAATGGTGAAACACATACAATAGCACTGGATATATCAAAGGCATTTGATAGAGTCTGGCATCAATCCTTATTGTCGAAGATGTCACACTACGGCCTTGCATCATTAGTTCCACTAATTTCTTCTTATCTTCATAACAGAAAAATATGTGTAATGGTATCTATCTATCTATCTATTGCCTGACGCCGTGATCCCCGAAGGGGTGGCCACGAACGAACCGCCCCCATGCACCTCTGTCCCAGTCAGTCGACGCCCCTCCCCCCCACCAGCACCGCCTTCGTTCATGTAGTTCCTCACTCCATCCTTCCACCTCATATTCGGTCTACCTCTCCCCCTCTGTCCCTCCACCGCGCTCTCGTACACCCTCTTAGTCATTCTCTCGCTTTCCATACGTTCCATATGGCCGAACCATCTCAAGTTGTTCCTTTTCACACTTTCCAGCACATCTACCTCCAGACCACAACTCCATCTTACTTCCCATCATTAGTCTGTCTATCCCTCCAGTGAACTCCGCACGCACGTCCTTAAGTAATTCATTCCACTGCTCTCACTCTTGGTCTGAGTCTCTCAACCACCGTCCATGCTTCGCTTCCGTAAGTCAGTGTCGGGATTACCACACTGTCATGCATAGGACTTCTTCACTTCAATACTGACCACCCAGATGTTCTTAGTTACTGCTTTTAGCGTTTCCTACAACCCCTCTTCCCTGTTTGTACCATCTCCCGCACCTCTTCATCCATAGATCCCATCTTTTACTCAACACACTGCCCAGATACTTAAAAGAGGTTGACGATTTCTCCATAAGCCTGACCGTTCAGCTTCACCTCAGACTCTGTGGGACTTCACCCCTTTCGAAGACCATAACCTTTCTCTTCCCCGTATTTACCTTCAAATTCCGTTTTTTTCGCACACTGTTTTTTTTTCTTCCAAAACTCATTTACCAGACCCTGCAACTCCCATTCATTATCACTCAATCAGAACTGTTATCATCCGCAAACAGCAGTAATAGGTAGCTTTCCACTCAATTCCCTCCCTTTTCAGCGATTACACACAACATTCACTGCTTCTTGATAGTATTTCTTTCATGACTCCAGCCATATATACAGTAAACAACCACGGGACAATCACACACCCCTGTTTCAAACCAACATTCAGTTCGAAGAACTCGCTCTGCTCACTCTCCACACGTACTGCCCGCCTTTGTGTAATGGTAGATTGGCCTTTATTCTCATTTCACTCCAATAAATGCTGGTGTTTCCAGGGATCAGTTTTGGCCCCCACTCTGTTCCCTCATTCATATCAATGGATCTTCATATCCTACCAATCATAATCCAATACATTCCTACGGCATATGACTCACCACTCCACAGTTCCTTCACATTTACCAATTCCTTCACCCAACCCGATCTTATAACAATTACAGACAAAAATAAACACTTGCAATTTCTCTGAACCAGGACCTTTCTTAGCTTAATGAATGGGGGACAACAGAATCTAGTTTCCTTTAATGCACAGAAAACCAAGTTACATTCAATTGTTCTAACCTGACAACAGAATCTCACTGACCTCCCCATATATTTGTTAACTGATGTCTAAGAAGACGTTTCCCACTTCCCCTAGTATTGACATTCTCTGGTGTCAAACATTAACTACTAAACTCTGAGCCTGGACAACATTCTGTTTAGAGGCATTGCTAAGAATGGCCTCTAAAACAACTGGAAATCCTGTACAGAGTAATCGAGAATTCTTCAACTGACAACTGCAAGTTGGCCGGTGAATATATAAAAGTCATGGGTGCGTGGTTCTCAGGATGGATTTACTGTTTACCTGTGTGGAGTGGTAAAGAGGAGTGGTTGCAATTGAGGCAGTTGGATCAAGAAATTCAAAAATAAAGCTAGTGAGGATTAATCAATAACCCTGCAATCACACAGGACCTTCCTACATTTATCCATACAAGAAACGTTGCAATCCAATCCTTGCATTACATTACGCTTCTACCCCCCAAAGGGGATATTTTCACAGGCAATATTTCACGAAGAACTTGCCTTCAATTGTGCCGGCTCTCCACATCTTTTCCCGATAGAACTGAGGGCAGCTGAGAGCGCCCATGGAATTTACACTTTCTCCATCCACAATGCAGAACTTCTGCTTATCAAAATCAGTTTAGTCCCGCAGAACACTACACTCTTATGGAATTCACATACCCATCGAGTTGTCTTTCCACAAACTTACTAATACTACAACAGTTTAAATCCAGTTGTTACAAACATCATTTTATGAATGGAGGATGCCTTTTAAAGGCACGAATGGAACCCTTTTTTGTATTTATCTGTGTTTTTCCTTCCTCCCGGTTCCATTGTCCTCTTAAATAAATAAAAACATA